>NMRA01000359.1:0-33416 GCA_002633005.1 Phoronis australis | reverse complement strand
GGTAGGCGAGGAGAGAAAAACGGTCGTTTGAAAATTGAGACACTTGAATACAGTAGCATGATATTACAGGAGACTCTTAGGAAGATTTATTAAAGTCGCTAGCAGTCAACAGGAGCTAGCGTAAAACATTAAACACGCTAACATCACTAAATTACAGGTACACAACTAGCTTCCGTATTGCAATATACGCTTTAGTATTGAACAGTGTACAGGATAATGAAAATAACAAGAAAAGTAGATAAACTAAAACAGAACTTAACAAAAACACCCATAATGCTTGCAGGGCATCAATTAAAAATGTAAGACAGGGGAAATAATGAAACGTACGCTGATGGGCAGTAAGTTTAATTGTATCTACAGACTGTTGATGGAAAATGGTATGAATATCATTTGTAAGAATTACATACAAAGCAGTTTTATATGGCACAATTTTCCGTGTAGAATTCAATGATCAGTGTTTTTTGACTGTTAACATAAAAGTGGTACTTCGGGAACGAGTTATGATTTTAGAGAAAATGTTCCAAGGTATGTAATGTTTGTTGACGGGCAGAGAATGTGTTCTTGAGTGCATTTGCATGGAAGAGCTAGAAGGCCACTGAAGCAATGAGGCAGAAATTCATCGAGTGAATTTTAATGTACGAGACAGAATCTGGAGATAAAAAGGTTAAGTTCTTTAAAAAGCGATTGAGTGTGAGCATAAATTCTGGAAACGATTACGTTTGATTGCTTTTTTTCTGCAGTACTTTGAGGCAATGACAACTATTGAAACCCCAGGTGGTAATCGAATAAGTCCGTCAAATGTGGTGAAATAAGTGAAAGTAAGTTTCCCTGTGGAAAGTAATATTTCAAGCGCGAAAGTGCGCCATATGTTTTGACTTTTGTTGTGACAACTCCTGTGCGTGTTTACCCAAAGACGAGGTGGAGTCTAGAAATAGTTCAAGGAACCGTCGTACGTTAATGTATATGCGTGGAATTAGTTGAAGGTGATGACTAGAAACCACATACTAGGATTTGGAGGTCTTTAAATTCAATTCAATTCAATTTATTTACAACGAGCCAGTCATTGAGTAGAGAGAACTAGTCGTTAATGAATTCGGATAATATTCTTGAGTTATCATTGCATTTCATGAGTGAGACTGGGGCAATCAGACGTGTGTCGTCAGGTGCATTGAAACGGTGAGGTAGGTAGGTAAGGTCGTTATATAGATAACGTATAGGGGGAAGAGATGAGGACCGAAGAATTGATCATAAGGGACACCAGTTGAGATATTGAATGGCGAATAATAAATATTGTTCATAACAACAAATTGTTTTCTGCCCGACAAGTAACTATCAAACCCGTTTAGTTAATTTTCTTTGATGCCGTAATGGCTCCGTTTTGTGGTATAAATGAGATATCATCAACAGCGTCAAATGCTCTGCCAAACTCTAAAAAGGCACGTTCAGCGGGGTGTGTAGAACGAAAGCCGTACGGTTGATCATACAGGGAATCTTGAGAAGGGAGTTAGTGTACAGCGTCTCGAAACATTTCGAGAAGATAAGGTAATGTTGGAATTGGTCTGTATCTTGATGAATATTCCTCGTCGATATCACTATTTTCAGTACCTGTAAAACGACGACTACTTATGCTGATTTTGATTTTTTCTGGAGATACTCCATTTGTTAACAATAAACGATAGGGGTTTGCTAATTGTACTTTGACAGTGATTTCATCGTGCACGCAACTTGATTTGGCTTTTGAAGTGGATATTATCTTCATAATTTCTTCTTCATTAGTAGATGTAAATTTTGTGATTTTTTACCTGACTAATCTAACTCTCCATGCGAGAGCGGGTCCAAAGTTTGTAAACTAAGAATGAATGCATTGGCTGTAGCTTATTTACGGACAGTTTAGTGTCATTACGCAACTGATTTGGCCTACAGAAGAGTTGTTTTTTCTAGGTAAATATTTTATTTCTGAAAAGAAAGAAAACAACAGCAAACTGCTAACTAAAAACTATTAACATTCACACACCATCCATTCATAGACCCACGCACTCTTCATGAACAATTTACTTCCCAAATTATACATGTGCGAGAAAATGTATATCTAAGTGTTTACAGAGGGCCTCCCAAACGGTGAAATCCAGGGGTTATTGTTTCTGCCAAGAGCACCGTTCATAGTAGCAGCCAAGCCATGCCTTACCGGCTGGAGTCATCGCTGTGTGCGAATTCATTATGATAATGAATTGGTTTGGCATTTTTGATGAGTGTTTAAAAATGTTGTACACTCTAAGGTTAGTATTTAAGATTCCGTGATGTTAGTCATTTGAGAGAGAATATAGACGCTTGTACGGTCTCTCACTGTACCGGTATATCATTAGTTAACCACGTGTTACATTAGTGGTTGTATTTGTTTAACTTAACAGCTTTTATTGGGAAGTGTTTGTTAATGTTCGTGTTTTAAATTGTGTTCAAGTCCAGGCCACGATTTCCTTTGCTAAAGAGTATTCGAAAGTTTGTCAGTCTGAGATCATTTTTGAGATAGATTGTTCATTCATGGGATAAGAATTAGTGACATATTTGGGACTTAGAAGTTTGTCTTAATATCAAATGAAAGAAATGTTGGACAGCGGTCAGAAGACGAAGAAAGAAAAATTCCAGAAATGGTAAATTGAACCGTACTCGAATTTTTACGACATATCTTGTCAATAAAAGTAGCAGAGTGATTTGTAAAACTTTTAGTTCAGTAAAACAAAAAGATTAAAGTATTCGTTAAGCGTGTTACTTTATGTGTAATTGAGTGACGTTAATGATAAAGTTCCCAACATGTGCGCCACGCATGTGTTATATCCTGGAAGCTGGAAAAGATACACACCGAACAGTCTAATACAGCTTACATTGGTATATGTGAATCAACGCTTGAAAAGCGGATTCTCAATGTCACCCCGAAATTTATGGTATCGTCACCATTCACTTCTTCCAGTGATACCAATTTTGTAGATTTGTTGGAAAACTTGTTTGCCTTGCCTGAAACATTCATTGTCTAAGAATGTATAAATTTCGAAGAAACATGAAACATGATTTTCATGAATGATTGTTGAAACCTCATGCTCGCAACCAGGGGAGNTCACGCAAATGAAGAGAAGCCGACAACTAAGAGGACTGGGGGTTGGAATTGCAACAGGAAGTAACGGCGCACATATCCCCTCTCCCCCTTCTTCTGACCAATAGACGCAATATGAATATTTTATTAAAAAATGACTTGGAAAGTACTATCATGTAATTTGTTGCAGGAGACGCACCCAAGAGAAACTGACTAAGTTGCCAACCTGGCCGTTCAGATTTGACTTGGTCGTGGAGTTTACTCAGTGTGCAGGGGTGGATTCAGGATTTTGAATTAGGCACGGGAACAAGGCAGAGTGTTAGCCAGGATTTTTCCCGTCAGACATTCGTATCACCTTTTAGGGGGACCATGACCCCTTGCCCATCTAAATCCGTCACCGGTGTGTAAGCTCCTTTCAAACTTACAAAAGTAACAAGCCTGCTGAGTGCAGGGACAAACTGACACCAGATTCTGTTGTTTACTACACTGTATTTGGTCAAAGCTAATAAGTTCATGAAGTCTATCCCATCCAGTAATAATCACAGAAGTACGTTTTGCGGTTTTTCGGCCGGGGGGCGAACATTCACCCTTGCGTTTTGGCATAAACCCAGATATCCCGCTTTTTATTTTAGTTTATGATAGTTTTGAAAATGTCACTGCATCTGAATTAGCCTAAATACGTTGTTGTATCAAACGGCTTCATATGAAGTTGTATAATTTTGGATGAAATTATTGCAATGCGTCTAGATGGCTTTACGTTACGCTCTGTTCTCTATAGTAATACCCCATCGGTGTCTCCGTTGAGCAATAGAAGCAGGTTTCAACTAAAATCAGTTAGGGTTATGTAGGACCCTAGAAAATGTCTAAATTTGGCTAACTTCAGAACATCATATCTCATAAATGGCCAAACAGTAATCTCATTGAAACGAATTTAGATGCGAGCGTGTATAGGCCGTTGTACTTGTTATTATTTTGCCAAATAAAACATTCCAACATTATACAACTGTTGCCAAAACTATTTCAGTAGTAAGAGATGCCAAAAAGAATATATTGCTTGAAATGTTCAAATAAATGTACATTACGTGTTTTGGTCTTCAACCTTCCATGACTTAGCCTACGCATCTGCATGCACGTGTATATAGACATCAATTTCCCAGATTCCAAATAGAGTACAACCCTCTTGCCAACACCTTACCCGATTTGTAAAAAGATGAAACAATTTACGGTAACACAAACACATACATTACATGCATACATTGCTGGAAGGGTCTTCAACGTTTGACAATTTTCATGTTGAGGAGATTAAGAACAGAACCCAGTACTAGTGGACTCCTTGCTCATGATGAGATTTTCTACAGTTGTAGCCCCTACCACTAAGCCGTCAGAAGACCGTGTGCACTGCTTCGCCAACAAACAAGTCACTTGGGCACTTGAAGGATTGGACCCAAAAGATTTTGATGTTGTGGCATGCCGCTTTGCAGTGCTCTGCAGGAGCAGGAGGTAAAATGCACAAATTCTTATGTAAATATGCGGAAAATAAGCAGAATTTTAAAAATATTTTGTAGCAAGGTGTTCAACCAACTGTATTTAAGGCTCCGTCGTATGGTCACGTCTCAACTACCTAGTTCTCGTGATTTTCACCCCAGCTAATAGCCGCGGAACGCCGTGGAACGTCATACTATTTCCGTCACGCAAGCTTCTGTTGAACATACTATTAGCGATATGCATTTTAGAACACGTTTCTTGTTGTAGGGTTCACATGACGTAGCAAGGTGGTAATCATGGCGATGGAATTGCATTATGGGAAACCAATTGTGTGAGGTCACTTAATTTAAATAAGCCGTGTGGCAACATAAAAATAAACCAGCATGAAAGAATACACAAGCCGTTATGGCTGACATTTCAAGAAAAAGAAAAATGGAACAATCTAACAGTAGCGGGGACTGCACAAAACTTCCCAAAACATCCGCTGGTCTGGTTGGCGCACGTAAACTGTTAGAAGACGGAACGATTAGCAAACACCACGACTTCCTAGCGTATGTTAAGAAATCAGACAAACTGTCTGTATCCGGATTTCGCGCAGCAAGTAGTCAGGCAGACGACAAGGGCGAAGGTAGCGGAAGAAAGCTGCAGCTAATCCGACTGAGATGTTCATTGGGTGATATATGGCACGATCGCCATGGCGACCCGCCGACGTCCGCCAATAGCAAAAAGTTTCCCCCAACTGGCGATTCGTTTTTTGATGTCGTCCTCAGCGAACTTCCTTATTGGGGCTTCAGTTGCATGAGTGTGCTGGAAAAGGGACGTCAAGGCAGCGTTATTCTGGGTCACGCAAATGGCACGGGGAAGAGAGTAGCTATAAAGTTCCTTTCTAAAAATCTTAAAAAGAAGTCGTCTATCAGAAGTTTGAGTGGCGGCTCAACATCTCCGAACTTACCGGAGGAAGTTACTATTTTAAGAGATAAGAATCACCCTCATATCGTGCAAATGTTACAGCACTTGAACATTCGTGGAAGGCTATGTATAGTCACGGAATTCTGCGAGAACGGTAACTTGGAGCAGTTGTTACAAAGCCGAGAAGTCAGCTTCATAACGGAGCCAGTGGCGAAAAAGTACATGAGGCAAATGATGGGCGCTGTAGACTATCTCCATAGCAACCAAATAGCACACCGGGACTTGAAGTGCGAGAATTGGCTGATAGATCGCTGCAACCAACTTAAACTGTGTGGTTTCGGTTGTGCCGTTGCCTTCGTTTGTGGCGAGCTCCTAACAGACGACTCTGTTGGAACGCCTGGATTCACTGCGCCCGAAATCCTTCAACCCACCCCCTACTGCCCGCGGAAAACAGACATTTGGACTCTCGGTGTCAACCTGTACCACATGGTGACAGGCCGGCTCCCATTCCCAAGCAACAAAAGCGACGTCTTAAAATCTGCGCCTTCTGGAGTGGCGTTTCCAAGTCACACCGTTCTGCCCCTTTCCAAGGAGCTCTTGCATACGATCGAAGGAATGCTGTGCTATTCGCCCGATAACCGGTTCACACTAAACAGGGTAACTCACGGAGAATGGATGGCAAACGAGGACAACAGAGTGTTCATTGGCAATTTTCACTTAGTACGTCAGCCACAAAAAATAATAGAAGGCGCCGAAGAAAGAGCATTAAAATCAGAGTTATCAATATGTTAGCTCGCCGGCGAAGAATAAAACCTCCCTCCAAATCACCCCCAATTGTTGAAATGGAATCACCCACGATTCTAAACAAAATTTCGAAATTGTTGACTAAAAATCGCAAAAACACATTTAGCCGCGAATGCTCTCGGCTTTTTCAGTTAAAAAGACGTTCCTTTAACAAAAGGGAGAAAAAGCAAATGTACCACACGTCAGTTCACGCTGGTTTGCATTATATAGAATCATAACGAATAAAAACAGAAAAAACGCAACCAGTCTTAAGATAGTTTTAACTATTGGTGTTCCATGCTGGCAGAGCAGTGGTTTCAGCCTAACCCACACACAACGTAGACTTCTTAAACAAGTCCTAATTGCGTACCATTCAGAGGAAACTAGATCTGAAGTGAAAGTGTGGAATATAGGACTAGGTGTTCTCTCTCAAGAGTGACAGGTTACGGACAACTTCCATACTGTTGAAATAACTCAAAACTTGACCAATGTGTTCTTCCTTTATCGGCTGCGACATGGTTAATTTACAGGTTTTTAAATGTCGAAATCACAAAAGGTTTCCAGCGCTTATCCAATTAGTTTCTGAAGGTCATATCGGAGGAAGTAGGGCAATAATCGGAGATTGTCAGGAACGTCGGGTTCAAAAATCACAAATCTACACACTATTTTCCTAAACTGGGTCGATTTTTCAATGGCAAGACATCAGTTACTGTTGGGTATAGTACCATATCGATCGACCGATGATCTGCAGATTGCAAACCGAACTACAACTGAAAAATCGACCGATATCAAGGAACGTCGCACGACTTCTGGTCGATCTCCGGCAGATGCTTGCCATTTCGTACACTGTCGTTGAAGCACGTTTCCGTAGTATTACTGTTGCATCTCTGAAATATGACAGCTAAGTCTCGATCCAAATAAAGCCCCGATCATGTTTGATAAAACTCACTCGGTGTAATCGGTTGAGCATCCCTCAATATGTTCAGTACTCTGTCATAAACCAACGTTCAATCTCAAGTTGCATACATTACTGAGTGCTAGATTATAAAACAAGGCGACCAGAGGTACGAATATGTTATTACTGACCTGAAAATCACCACCATTTCGAAACCCATAAAACTGGATTCAAGAGCTTTGCATTGTTCACACAACATATAAAAAAAATGCAATAAAACGCCCAAATGCAGTAAATTGCAGTGTACAAAGATGTTAACTTTGGAAGATTTATTCGTTCCGATTTAACTGATAAGTCATACATGTATAATAATGATAATACTGTAAAATAAATTGTAAATAATCTTTTCAAAAACATTGTTTTCCTAAGAGGCCTTACACAAGGTCAAGTGAAGACAAACGATCTCTATTGCCATTTAGGTTTTAGGCAGGCGAAATGTTAGCTACCATAAACATGCACAAACAGTCATAAAAATTTACGCACAAAAACCCTACAACTGCGTGAAACATTCGTCACACACACACACACATGAACCCACTGGATGACCTGTGCCTGCTTACAATGAAAGACCACAAAATAACTCACAATCATAGCACATTGTGTTCAATAATAATTAGAGACAAGACGAACAATCTGTTAAGGACGCAAAGTAGTAGTAATAAGTAATAATTCGTCTGGCCAATTATTCATAAAAAATTGACACACAAGGAGCACTGCTTCAAAAGGAAGTTGCACACATCCATAAAAAGCAAGGCCAGGAAAATCCGTATACCATATACCATCATAAATATGCATTATCCCTGAAAATATAAACCTTGAAACACATGTATCATACAGCAAGCAAATATCAATAGAATACGTTCAAGCAAAAATGGGAAAAACTCGTGTATGAAGTTGGATCCAACAAAATGGAGAGATTTTATCTAAGATTCAACTTGCCTGAGGGATCGTGCAACGAACATCAGGCTTACATGCGACTGACTTACATGAATTTTGCTGGAAAATCCTAGGAGTGTAACGTGTCAATGCACAAACACCTGTTCCATGTTGACATCACATAAGTATATGCTCTAAAGAGTAAATTGTGAAGCAGATACCAACACAAATCATATACACCTGAAGAACTACCCCAATGCTTCTAGCAGTAGCCAGGCATTGATTTTTAGACATGCTCCAGACCCGGTCTTTGTTAGAGGGGGTGATACTTAGAAACCCGGAGTTTAATAATTTCTGTCTAGGACAGGCCAACACATAGTATGGTATGGTGTCAAACGAAAAAATTCACTTTTTGTCAACCCCTGGCATCTGTTAGACGAGATGTTTATTAGAGCAGCTTTACAGTTGATGAATATGTACAATAATTTTCAACTCTCAGGTGTAGCATTGTTAAAAAACTGTTTACGATGGAAACTGTCGTCAATATCAAATTCGTCATCCAGCGGGTCAAGCAGTCATTGGTTCTCAGGCACTTCCTCACGTTCATCACTTCCAACATTTCCGTAATCTGTGGGCCCAGCGGGATACTCTCGAATAAGAGATGGGCTTGAAAACCGACTTCTCAATGTCAGCTGAAATGGCCAAACACAATCCAATACAGAGGTCACCAACCATAGAAGACGTGTTAGTGGTGATGTTTTTTTATTTTTGGACGGAAAGTAAAGCTCATTTATTTACCAATTATGAAACTAGAAGTATGTTATGACCTCTGACCTCCAATTATAGGCATGGTTGTAACAGCAATCAACCAGAGAAATAAAATCCCAGTCTTTTAAACATTTGAAAAGTTAAAAACAAGACAAGCAGGTAAATAATAGAATATGAGCAATGTGTTTAGTAAATCTTTCCTACATGACAACTGGTACACATGATGTCTTACCTAATGAGAAATAAGCCCCCTCTTTACAGGGAATGTAATTTAAACAATCGGGTGAAATTTGAAGAGCTGAGAGCAACTTTCATTTGCACAAAACAAAACTGTGGTAAAATTCCTCAACTCCCAATCCTGGAAACTACTTATAAAAATTTGGCCATTGTTCACAATTTTAAAAACGGTACTTTTATGAATTGAATACAACAGCAGCACATTTTGTTTAATTTCCATGGCAACAGTTGTCTATGTTCTTGATGTACTTGGGGTACAGTGGCAGATTTAGAGGGGGGCCAAGGGGGCCATGGCCCCCCCTAAAATTCTCCCAGATTACATTTGGCAGTTTGGGGGTGCGAATGTCTGACAGGCAAAATTCTGGCTAATACTTTGCTCTGCCCCCCCAACTTAAAATCCTGGATCTGCCCCTGAGGAATTACACTTGCGCACGAGTTTTGATTTGCTAATTTTTAAATCCCTAGTTGGCCACTATCACTGCATTATAACTAAGTTCAATGACGACAGATTCCGGAAAAGCATAGAGACATTGCATCATCCATGACTTTCAAAAGTTATTATTAGCATTGTCTACAATATATTGCAAGCACAAAGACTTACCCTGATTTCAGCACATGAAAGATGACTAACGGTTTCTCTATCAAGACCAAATATTATGGCGTTAACTGCCCCTGAAACAACAAAGTTGCAAGATCAGAGCCCGACGTCTAATTTTTGTACTAGGAACTTGACTTTGAAGCTTGACCAATTTCATGGCACACTTTGAGAAAGTTCGAGAAAACTTTCAAATTTGTAATTTAATCATGTCGCGTGATTGGTTAAATTTTGAGGCCCGAGTCCAAGTCTTTTTCATGAAAGTGAATTGAGATTTAAGTCAGAAATTTGGTATTACGCTCAGACTCACAATTCAGATAATGAATAAAGGTTAAATTAGTCATGCAAGTATTACCACACCACACCACTGGAATTTTTAATGCAAATTACCTTAATGACTAGCAGTAATGAGTATATTCTCAAAGTTTGCACTGTTGCTCAAGTGATCATTTAATTATACTTCACAAACAGTTGCGTGGAGCCTGACCTGAAGTCATGAAAAGTGACTTTTTATAGGAAATTCACTCTATTTTTAACAATAAGTCCTTATCTCAGCTCAGTAAAAGTGCATGTTCTCTGCAAATATTGTCATAACTCATAGTTGTTCAAAATATATAATTTTTTTTCTAAAACGTAACATGGCAAAAACCATAATCTTAATTGTAATAACTAGTAAGTCACTTTTGAGGAAGCACAAAGAATGTTGTTTCAAATTTGAAATAAGATGATCAGTGGCAGAAGACTAACACAGGCCACATAAAAACTCAGCCCTAGCTCTCCTCGTTTTGGAGAGGGGAAATGAGATAACTTCTGGCAATAGCACTATCAGCAGACTTTGCCGTGTTCACACACAATAAATACACATAGTTGTTTTGTCTATGCAACAGCTCAATAGGAAACATTCTAAATACTGCAGAAACGTGTCTTTGACTTGACAAAATTTCCAATTCTGGAGAGCAAAGCCTATGTGTTGACAGCTACGAAATACGATTTCTTTCACGAACAGAAATTTAGAGACATTGCATATTTTTGAGACATTGAATAACTTGAATATCCCACATCAGAAAAATACAAAGAAAGTTTGACCACATGGTGGTGACCAAGAAATTATCAAAATGCTGGGAAATATTACACTATGTTAAAGCCGTACAAAAATGCCGACCACTGTCCACCAACCATCACCATCTAGCGACGAGGCCTATTTCATCAAGTCAACACGTTTTTCGAAAAATGGCTACAAATGTATTTAAGTCATCTCAATCAATGTATACCAAATACCCCAGACTAAAATATTCAGAGATTACGAATTGAGGAATACAGTTTGAACTTTTAACAAATACTCTCCATGCTTAAAACAGTGATATGTAAACTCTTTGGACCGTTTGAAAACAAAAGTACACGGTAATTCTTCACTTGTATGGCAGTTAAGTGAAACATTATTTTGACAAATTTCTCCACAAAAATAAAGATTACGAGAATTTCATTTCATTGCTAGCACGGTTCGTACTGTCTAGGTTTCATTTACCCATCTACGGCAAGGTAATCGGTATTTGAAAAACAGAAATATGACAATTTTGGTGATCAATTCTGTGCCAAATTTGAAGAGAATTAAAGAAAGTCATCATACCTATCAAAGGTGAAGTCAAGGTCATGAGGATCATGAGGACAAAGTTTGCACTGTGTGGGCTAACAGCATCATGTATTCTATTGACCAATGGAAGGACATTCAGCAAGAGGTAGGCAAGAGGGTATGCACGCAGTGGTTTCACATCTTCCTTCAGCATTTGCTGGAAATGAAGGCAGACCACATGCATACATTCAAACGCACTACTTACACAATGAATATCAAAAAGTTATACGCCAAGCTGTAAATAATAACACATACGACGGCAAGATAAAGGATGAAAAGTCAATAAGTACATACTAGAAAGAGTCGAACTAGTAACAGAAAAAATAAATTGAAGAACGATGAGAAACTCGGCTCATTTCACAGCACCTTGTACTTGATCATTAGATTTGTGAAAGTTCTGCAGTTGTCAAGTTGCTTGTTTATCAGGGAATCGTATCTAGGGCTCTATAGGGTCGAAAGAGTAATCAAGACATTGGCTTCAACACAAGGAAAATTTGGACAAAACGAATTAATATATCATGGATTAAAACTCAATATATTTTGCTTCTGAAACTGAATTCCTCAGAAAAAGTTAAGTTAGGAACATTTTCACAGGAAATAACACCCACAATTAGCCAAAATAGATGAGTAAAGGTTCCATTTTCTGGGACTTATTGACGAGTGGTTCTTGTAACACTTTGAATCGTGGCAAAAAACTAACCAACAAAAAGTGATGCTGGACAAAAGAGTAATAGAACGCTTAACAATAGACTAGATTGACTAGCTTTATTGAAGAAACCGTTGCCGTCTGCAACTAAAACCTAATGAGAGTTTTTTGTAAATGCAACAGATGGAGCCCACACATGCTTAGCAGCATGTTTGGACTGCAGAGAGAGGCAACAATAGCTTCAACCTTCTCCACCAGTTTCAGTACCCCAAATTAAAACAAGAGCAACGTGGAGCATTGAAATGAGCCCACGAATGCACCGCAAAAAAGTGCGCTTCAAGGGGTGTTTATTTGGAACATGAAAATGGCCACTAGATGACGCAACACACGGCGAATCCATCTGAAAACTGGTATGAGTCATCAAAGCTATTTACCGGCAAAATTCAATAAAGATCCTGTAGAGCATTTAGAAGATACAGCCATGAGCGCAAAAACTATCAAAACTGCCACTAGGAAGTGCCACAGTAGTTGAAATGGTCAGAAAATTATTGTCAGTCGCCCTGTTCACAGTAAAAACGTATATGTCAATTTTCAAAATCATTCCTGGAGCGGTTTGGTTGATAGAAGGACGAATGCCAACAAACAGACTCGAAAACAGTAAAAAAGGCCACTAGGTGGCACAAAATACCTCAAATCCATCCGAAAACAAGATGATGGCATCATCTCACTAATAGATGCCTAACTGCCGAATTTTATAAAAATCCGTTGAGGACCTCCGAAGATACAGAGGTAAGCATAAAAAACTAAAATTGCCACTAGGGGGCACACTTGAAGTCTGAGAGGTCTGAAATTCGTCATAATCTGCTTCATAGGAACACATCTGCCAAATCTCATCATGATCCTATGAGGGTTTATGAGATACAGCTGCAGATGCCGGACGCTCAGACAGAGATGAGCACAATATGTGACCACATATAAATATGTGGGCGCATAAAGATTGTCTGAACACATGAAATCTTAGCAAAACTTGAAAGACTGACTCTGATTTCAAACACTTCAGGTGAGGTTATCAGAGAGGTTTACAGTCACCGTGGTAGTCATGATGTGTTTGTAAAAACACTCTTCGGGTTCTTTTGCATTAAACATCTAGTTTTCCTGAATGAAAATCACATTGTTCCCTCATCAGTTTTGTGTAGACTCAACATCAGTGTTCATTCCATCACCAGCAACATGCGTTAGTGCACTTATCCAATCAAAATGGTCTTTGACCCTTTAATTAGACCTGAAATAGCATTTACAGCTCTGCACAAAAGATAGAAGTCCCAAAAGACTGGTTGTTGGACAAAATGTGCCGTAGCAAGTACATCTAGAAAACATAGCCACTGGTCCATGCAAACTTACTTTCTGTCGTTCAATATCGGGATCATAGAGTCCTTCCCATGTCTGTGTCTAAAACAGATTCAATTACGATTACAAAAATGAAAAATTTAATGACAATATAAATGCACTAGACTTTTTGCACTGAACTGTCTCTCTCTCTCCCTGCTTCAGATTCTGAAATGTATAAAAACACTGTTTTGCATTTGCTTTTACAAGCTTCTTAACTTGTTTATTTGATAATGTAAAACCGAGTTTGATTGTATATTTACATAAATTGATGCATCTTTCATTAAATTGTAAAGTCTAGGAAATCCCATGCTTTTGTCCTCGCTTATTTGAAATGGGAAAATAAAAATACACAAAAAGAGCAGACAAGCTAAAACATACAGTACAGGAAGGCGCAATGGAATACAAGGCTCATTTTGGCCAGTCACTTACTAGGGGGTCTAGATTATGAGAACCAGTTTGTTGCCTGCTATTCAGTGGAGAAAACTGGTTCTCAAAATGCGAGAACCCGCAAGTGAATATTACCTTAAATGTTACAGTAGTCAATTTCTATAGATGCAGCAAGGCAGTTTTAAACGGGTGCCAGTATTTTTGCAGTGAACACGCAACACAAAAAGTTATAACAACAATAAATAACTGGTGCGTCGTTCGGGACTGTAGGCCTAAGCTCATCATTATTTTACTCTAATTTTATCTTATTTATTCATCTAATTGTACATATTAACTAATTTTTATAACTAATTTATATTAATTATTAATCTTTTCAGTACATAATTCTCTGTACTTTACTTCATGTAATTATTTGCGACTGAGCCCACTTGAAAATTAATGTATTCAGTGAAGTGGTCACCCATTAAGTAAATAAATAAATGGTATATTACTTTGCTGTTGAATAAATGTCAAGGTAATGTGGTTGATTGTAACAATAACATTTACTTACCTTTTTGTAGAGGTATACTGAAATGTAGACAAATGTAACCACAAGCCCAGTTAGGCAAATAAAGAGTGGCACGTACCAGCTGAAAACAAGAACACAGACATTATGCAGTTGAGCAACAGTTGGGGAGAGAATGAATGACTCTAGAAAATATTTAAAACTTAAGAGCATAATATTGCAGAAATGCCTAATCCAATTCAATTATTACAAAACTGGCATGATTTACACACTTCCTAAAATACTGTCAGGGATTCTATTAAAAATATTTCACTCTTGCACAAGGTGTTTTTGAAAAGAAAGACTTTTATGACATAAACAAATCAGAAGTTGCATATGACAAAAAAGCAAATTCAGGTAACTTTGGCTGCATTTTTGAGATTTTGTCTCGAATGTACCTTTTTGTTTTAAAAAATATTAAAAAACATTCTCTAGCAGATCAGTGTAAAGTTCAAACATGCTTTCTACTTTCAGAAAATAAATTATATTTTACAGATCCAATTTCAAAGTTATACAGATATTTGACTAAAAGAACACGCTTGCTGATAAAGCTATTCATAAGCTAAGCACAATAAGTATTGTTAAACAGGAACAGGGAAGAATGCCTTCGGCAGTGAAAGATTTAAACACATATTCTTACCGACGACGGTCTAAAATGTTATTCCTTACCTTCCCAATATAGAGTTCACATGTCATCTAAATCAAATGGAAGCTACAGCATTACATTTACCATGCGAAAAAAATCTCACGCAATTGCATATGGTGATAAAATTATGTTGGCCACAATATCAGACCCCTCGCTCAGCTGAGTGGACATGTACCTATCCCTTCTGCCCTTCTGACAGCAGATATTTTCAGGTGACAGCAATATCCCCGGTCACCCCCCAATTTCACAAATCCTCTGGGTGTCATCAAGTGAAACCCCCTTTGTCTCATTGGTACTGTCTCAAGTAGTAAAAAGTAACTTTTATGTTTGTTTTGTTTGTTTTGAAGTGTCCCTTAAACACTTCTTGGAGCAGACAACCAGTCCTGGTCTTATGCTTTTTCTTGGAATTGGACAGGCTTAAGTAGTAGGTGTTTCAGGTAGTGAACTCAGGACACCCATAAATCACTTTGTTTGCGGAATATCATATGAACACCCCTGCCCAACGATAAACTAATCCAGATTCTGTTCTCCACTGCAAAGGCTAAAGGCTTTAAACACTGGATACGCATGCCACTGAAGTGAGGATTTGTGTAAGTAATAATTGCTCTCTGAAGCCATGTTCTCTGTGAGTAAGCGATTCAAAGCTTGAGGGCAATTTTTACACATGGGGGGTTGGACCTGAGGACAGGAATTTCGCGAATTTTTCTGAGGCATTAAGGGTCTAAGACATTAACATTTTGCACATGACAGTTAGAGTGCATGCAAGGTTAAACATTAAATACTTCAACTACAATACAACACTAGGATGTACCCTCAATATTCCTGCCTAAGTTATGTATAGCTAAGTGGCAGTCAAAAAGCTTTAAAAACAATGCCCTCAAGTGGTTGAAGTGTAAACCATTTAGCTCTGTCAACTTACATTCCAAACCTCCACTTCCAGTCATTTAGCCAGCTGGAAAATCAATGTTAAACAAAGTAAGGTTACTAATATAAACATTTTTAGTTGACATAGCAAAACTGAGAAGTCATTTCCAATCTGACTATATACAGCACATGTAAGCTTCAGTGAAAGCAACAGACAAAGATTTGCACATTTAAACTAAGATTTCATTATTCAAACCTACAAGAAATGACTTTTTTAAGACTCCATCCAAAATGCTTTACATGTGAACAGTATTCATTACTGAAAAAATCACAATTGGAAAATGAGATCCAACCTACCACCAGGCACCGGCTGGTTTGTACTGATCCCAAAAGAGGGGGAAACATGACACGACGATGGCAATTCCCCAAGAGAAAACATGGTATGCCCTGCAATAAAGCAGATCACATAAATTAGCTCAAAATACAACAATAAAATTTTAGTCGAAAAATGTAGCTTGCAGTGTTGTGTGATTTTTCAAGTTATATGAATTGTCATTGGATGCTCGAATGAGTTAATTGCTTATTAAAAAGTAAACAATAATATCAATGAATAGATAACAGGTGTTATTAAGAACTTACATTAGACTGATGCATCATGACACGTTACTCAGATATAATGTTACTTAATTCATGGCCAGTAGTATTTTTTAATAATATTTACTGATAATCATGGAATAAAAAAGTTAAGCACGATTGAATTATATCTTGTAATATTCAAAAGATAGTAAGGGAAAAGCTAAAATAAAGCTTCAAGAGTCACTGTCAAAGCAAGATGAGAAGCCATTTGAGAAAGACCAAGCTTTGGTACAGCTGATAAATTTAATAGTTCACTCGATGGCCAATTTCATTTAGACTCACTATAGTTTTGTACTGATCAATGAATGTGAGAACTTCATGCTCTCAGAAAATGCGTAATTAGCAATTAAGCCCAAGTATATATGTAAGAACATCAGATCCATATTTTTTATATTTTTCGTAAAAACATTCAGCACGAAGAAAAAAAACAACTTAGAATTTATTTGATCTAACATTTCCAGTAAGGATTAAGATTGAGCAGGTCCATGGACCGGTAACAGTTTTCAGAAATTTACAGCGCAAAATTTCATTAGTGTATTTAATTTTGGCATTTTATTTTCATCCAGAACTTCAGACTGATGCTATACTAAACAAGCGAATGGACATTGAAATCTCTTAATGATGATGTTGAACCAACTGAACCAGAGTAACGTCATCAACAATGCTTTGGAGCTGAAAAAAGGCTATTTTGGGATCCTTGTTGAGTGGGATAGACTTCTAGAAGTTATTAGTTTTGACGAAAGCTATAAAACAACAGAAATCTGTTTTTGTGATTTCATTACTAATAGCCAACTCTCGCCATTGTCTGAGATTTGCTGAAATTAACGCTGGTGTCTCTACAATTGAAATACGCTTAAAATATTCTGCAATTTCACTCATGGAGTTTGACTCAGTAGTAGAGGCTTGGGCAGCTACTGCAGAGCTAGCAGGCTTGATAACGCACTACTGCGTATTTCTGTATAAATTACTGTTCTCGCTGAGAACGTCCCTTTGAATAAAACCAAAATCCACTCACCATTCGTACTTGCTAACCTTCTTCATCTTTACAGCATTCATGAAAAGGTTAAAGGTTATACAGCAGACCCAGAGAAGGACGCTGTAACTTGTGAAGTTGATGTACCAACCTTCAAAATTACACAGTGGGCCGTCCTCTCTCAAGTCCCCCTATTAAGGACAAAAGCCTGATTACGAAGGAACCACTTTTGCATTTCAAGAACAGCAGATTGCTCTTTTAAGGACATCTTGAGTGTACTGAAACTAATTTGCCATGACTAGCAACTTGGTTAATGGACAGAGTCTGAGGACAATAACAACATGTCTGTTCTTCTCGAGACTAGAAATCATTTCAAATGTTAGTAAGGAAAATGATATGATTTCATATCAACATTAAGTGACGCAAACAATAATGATATTCATGATCAATGTATCAATTAAATAGCTAAATAGTTGATTGTGAACATTGCTTTCATTTGTGTCGTCAGCTTCCAATCCTATTGTACACCTGGCCAAAAACTAAAATGTCGTTAACAGTAGGTGGCATAGATCTAAAGCTTGTTCTTGACAGAATACATGTGTTTATAGTCCATGGGAAAATGGTAGTCATAGTAACTGGCTACTATGGCATGTGTGCCATGAAGTAATCAGACAACATGATGGTGATAGCTCAACAAAAGTTAACTACAACATTGCCAGATCATGGTTAAAACTGACTGTTATGCATGTTTGTTGCTTTTGATTGAAAAATGAAGTTTGAAGCTTCACCACTAGTGTTTTAAATATGCCAACAAAAAGGCTTCAAATGCCACTGTGAGAAGTCTTTTAAAGGAAGTACTTGATTTATCAAAAAGAACTGTCATCAATAGAATATTTATCACAAAACTGAAAAAATAGTCAAGAACCAACATTTTCTACGCTTAGGTTACAATGGATATTAATCCTTCTGCTTCGCAAATATGATGAAAAGCTGGAATTTCTTGCACATTTCACGAGAAAAAGGCAGACGGTGCATTTCAAGTTACATAGAGTACCACGTGTCTTAAGGCGGGCAAGTGATAGCCATCTCAATTCTGACCATTTATCAAAGAAAGGTCTCACCATAGCAGCAAAGGCATCAAGAAGTGCAGCGATGGTAAGGCATAAAATGAGCCTCTGAAAATAAGACACACGTGCAAATTAAGCAAGCAGCTATAAATCCTTAGTAAGGCACACACATACTTGAAGACACAGCAGCTCCAAGATAATAAAACACTTTTATAAAAAATAGTTGCAGGCGGTCTGATACACGTTGTACCAGATGTGCGCAGGCCGTGCATGTGTGCCCATTGCAAGGATCACTTGGAACCATTAGTTAAAACCGACTTGAGGAGCCAGAAACTGACTCAAGGGTTTAGCAGTGTGACCCAGTGGGACTCGAACCCACGACCTCGAGTAAAGAAAGCGGGCACCTATGACACTAGACCTCACTGCCTCCTCTAATAAGACACTAGAGAGCATCATCAATCAATGGCAAAGCTAAAAACGATGAACAAGCAGACTGCAGGTTCAATGTTGTTAACTTTTTCAAACTACAATGTGTCACAAATGAATCTTAGTATTTAATTGAAGTGCGGTCTTCTCTTTTCCATGAATTTAGACAGCTGTGTCTTCTGGTATTATACCCAGCCTAACTGATTTTGATCAAGTCCAGAAATTCCACTACAACCAGTCAAAAATTATTTCAGTATTGACAAAATGGTGACTGGTTGATACAAGCAAAATGAAAGACAAAACCTCCTTCCATATCGTAGAAATCAAAAGAGCTTCAATGAAACAAACCACAGTTACAGTAGACATAATACAGTAAAGCTGTAGAAGCAATAGCCATGTTTGTAAGACACCAAATGTTTTGAACCAATCCGTCACACTTCAAATGCATTGTGGGATAGTCACAGATAACCTTAGTGACATGCGGTGTGATGGACAATTTACATGTTAGGTCATGTTTTACAAGGTAAATTTAGTCTGATCTGATTACTGGGTATATGTACCTTGAGCACCTTTTGCGCAAGATTCCGTGATCGGTGTACTAACTCGATGTGTTTTGATGCTCACTTTTATTCTTTAAATTTGTAAGGTTGATTTTTTGTACCCACTTGAGTAAATTACTAGTAAGCATTAACATTGGATAGTGAAGAATTAATACAACTTCAACAAAAACAGGGCGAAATATATATTCCCCACTGGGTGCCAATAATCCAAGCGAAGTCAATGACCACAACAGAAATGGGACTGCAAAAGTGTGTATTACCTGTGCAAAGGCCTGGTACTTCTTGAAAAGCCATATGACAAATATCATGAACAAACTGAAAGAAGCAAAAATAATCAATTTCACATTAAGCAGCAATTAAACATTAAATGTATTTTAAAGAAGAAAGTCAACATACTTGGTTTTATCCACCAAGTGACTTAGTTGGCTCAACAACCTGCTTCCAGCATCTTGTTTCAACCTGCCTTCATTTTCACTGAGCACAAGACAATCAGCCTGACAACCTCCAACAGACTTTCACCAATTTGCAGTTAAAAACATTTCCCAGTAATTGAATACTGGAAAACGGAATTTTTGTTGGATAACTTGCAAAACATGTTCAATATAGAAGACAACTTACCACCCGATAATGGACAGAGAGGCCGTGATTCTCTTGATGATGACTATAACATCCTGAAGAAAATAAATTGACAAAATTTGGAATGCGAGACCTTCACAATAGTTCAACAACATACCTGGATTGTGAAATGATCATCCTCTGTCCTATTTACGTTTTATGCACAAGAATTAAAAAAAATGTCAATAAAAAAGACCACTTCCAAAATGCCGACTTCGGACATCTGTTTCCGCTTCTGTTAGATTACAGTCTCAAGGATTGGTTGCGTTTCTAAATCAACCGATGGCATTCAAGTACAAACTAGGTTATTAGGTTAATTATATCTTTTCACAAATCACGGCATCTAGTTGTGGCAGTAAATACTAGTACTCAGCAACAAGATGGTGTTGAGAGCAAGGCATTTGTGTGGAAAATGTTGATGTTTTTGAATATACAGCAGACTTCTTCCTTTAGTAATTGAATTTTTCTGCTCAGGTTAGGAACTGGTGATATTTTGCTTCATTCCGGCCTTGCAACTACAGTCAAGTGACCTAATTATCGGACGTTTTGGCACATTTTGCATTATATTTAATTGAAAATACTACGGATTGTTGTAAATTCTTTGCTGAAATAAAGACTTACCTTTATAGAATTGTTGTGTTACTATATCTTGTCACCGAAAGCCACATTTATGCTCCGACTGAACTTTAAAAAACACAACAAGCAAACCTTCGGAGAACCTAAATATCGGACACCATGTTTCCCCATACGCCACACCGCGGAAAACTGACTAACCACGCAATGGCCGCGGGCACCTTGTAGCCAAATTTCAGCTCGAGTGTTTTGACATATATGCTGCTAGAACACAGGTCCATTCGCAACAAAATTATCTATAAAATGAAATCTGATGACGGCGCCAAGTCAATTCGATGAATTAGTGCAGACGACTAAAGCACGTGCAAACTCACTGCAGTTTTTAGTATCACTTTGGCTTCTTGATATGACACCCGCACGTGCGCGATCGGGGTTTGACTTGAGTTTAAAAACAAATGAAAAAATGGAACAGTAACATATTGTCAGTTCAATGAGAAAGTTTCATTGTGGAAAAAGATTTTATTTTCAACTTTTATAACCAATTTATGCGATCGTCCATTTTAGGCCGACTTGGGGGTCTAAATTGCACCCTCTCTCGGTGAAATCAAAACGAGGCAACGCTGTAAAAAACGAGACGGTGCCGGACATTGAATGCATTACAACGGAACAACAATTAGTGTCATTTAATTCTCAGATTATGCTTCAAGTAAGATTTTTTGAAATGTCCGATATTTAGGTTCCGTCCGATAATTAGGTACACTATGAGTACTACGATTTTAAATCGCAACATTTGGGCAAAATTCATTGTTCCAAGGTTTAACAACCTTATGGAGCGTGACTGTAAATACTTATTTACCGACGTGTTATGTGTCTAATTATCATGACCATGTACTACTAGTACTACTAAGACGTACTAGGCTATGCATGTAAACAACTGGCTAGTCGGGGAGTAGCTCATTACTCAGTCTCAGACTCAGACAGTAGGGCTTTCGTCCAAACTGACCTGTTGACAGGGTCAGCTGCAGGTTCTCGTGCAACCTGCATTCACAACAATGAACAACCTAGTGAAACACGGTGTGAAAAAACTTACACACTGGTGCGGCGATTCTGGAAAGAACAAACACCGAGGACTCAAACTGGAATTTGAGTACATCTTTACACTGATTTACTTCCAAAAATTTCCATCGCCCAAAACACAGAAACGTATCTTCAAAAATGGAGAGAGTGTTTGATATCAAGCGACATCTTTAGCATATTTGTATTTATGTGACATTGGACAAAACCATAGCTCTAGTTCCAAGCCAAAATATATTCAGCTATTTGCAGTTATTGGAAGTACAGGAGCAGGCCGTTGAAATTAAGGAAAATGTCCAAAAGAAAACTTAGCTGAGACGATTATAAATCGGTAATTGACGGTAGATGTCGCTATTCATAAAGGAAGTTGAAGACTGGGTCAAGGACGACACGAAAAGTTGGTGCTCGTTCTCGTTCTAAATGTTCTATTTGAAGTTGCCATTTCTATGTCTACCAGTTTTACGTAACGGCCCCTGGATAGTTTTATTGTTTCATTAAACTCTGGGACCTCATAAAACCGTGTGAATTTCAGTCCACCTACACACTTACCACGACTCTGGCACTAGTTAACTTGGACTCACGTTCCTTGTAAATGTTACTTTGCGAGCTCTTTCTACAAGTGCCGGTAACTGACGAACTCGACTCTTTGTTGCATCAGCGATACAAATCGAACCTGTCTCTGTCGTTTTTATGCATTGGATTGAGTGGCTGATTGGAAAGTATTCACCATGAATCCTATGAGTAACATTGAGAGTATTAACCGGATGAATGACCGAGAATTGGAAAGTGGCATTGCTGGAACAAAAAACTCTTGGCATCATCAATATAGAGACAGTGCCTGGATATATGTGGGAGGGTTACCATATGATTTAACTGAAGGAGATATTATTTCAGTGTTTTCTCAGTACGGAGAACTTGTTCATATAAACTTGGTTCGAGATAAAGGGACTGGGAAAAGTAAAGGCTTCTGCTTTATTTGTTTCGAGGACCAGCGGAGTACGGTATTGACAGTTGATAATTTGAATGGAATAAAACTCCTTGGACGAACAATTAGAGTGGACCATGTTGCAGAGTATAAAGTGCCAAAGGAGCACGAGAATGACAGTGAGGCTGTTAAAAAGTTACGAAGGGAAGGGATTGCACCAAAGATATCTGAACACCCAGAAAATCCTGAGGAAGAAAGTAACAGGAAAAGGAAGAAGGAAAAGAAGCAAAAACACTCACGACAGCACAGCGAAGACAGGGAGGATGAATCTTTCAAAAAGTCTAAAAAGAAAGACAATAGGGACAAGAGAGATAGACATGACAAAAGAAGAATGTAAAATTTTATTTGCATCTCAGAACTATCCAATCTGGATGCAAGAAATGAAGTCTGTCCTTTTGCCAAAGTTGTCTAGGTCAGGGACAAAAAAATTTCTAGGATGTTTTGGTGTGGCTGTAGTCTAGTGAATAATTATAGTTGCCAGACTCAACAAAACCAGTAACTGTATTTTCTGAATATGTACTAAAATGCTTCCAACAATCCATTGATAATGTCTCACTTACTAGTACATTTAACCATTATCTTGAAATAAAAACAATATTTGTTTCAAACTTGTGTTTCCCTCTGTGAGAGTCTCAGTGTTGTTGTGAAGTCTTCTACAGATATGGGTTATGAGGAGCTTAAGCCGGATTTCTAGAGTTCAATACCAGTAGTCAACACTGTCTTTTCTCTAGTCTATAGCCTTAACATCTCCACTGGAGGTATTTATGTTTCAAAAATATACACTGAACTGATCAGGTGTGACCTATTTTTTAACACTGTGTAGGGCCTACACGTGAAAACCGCGAATGTACTCGAAGTGCCCATTCAGCTGACGGCTGTCTCACGAATAAAGAACTTGTTGTTAAAAGCACGTGGCCAGGAAGCGCGCACTACATACCTGTCACTTGACATCGCAGACATTAGTCTTCGGGAACTATCCATGAAACTGCACCGAGTAGCATATCGCAAGAAATAAATTTGAGGCACTAAATTTCAGAAAGTTTCTAATGCCGTAAAAACTGTTGCGTTATTTTTAAGTGGGGTTGCTTTATTAATCACGTTTTCAATGTATTCATAATTGGTGTTTTTAAAGTAAAATACCTGATAAAAACTAAAAGGCCCCACTGATAGTGGACACCTCCGCACCCGAATCTGCCAAATCGGGTGCATATTTTGCTTTCTTTTGTATTGTCGCGGGTTGATATTTTGTCCTATGGTACTGTGTTGGGTAGGTACTTTGTCCCCCGGGTGGATATTTTACCCATTCAGTCAAGCTCATCGGAAGGAAAATTTTATGGTGGGGTGGGGGCCAACTAATTCGACTTCACCAATTCACATCTCTTGCGGTACCGAATTTCAGATACCTCAGTAACTGCATGGTGACTTCTGTACCCCCGCCGTTGGCAATTTTGCATCCATACTCACAGACGCGCAGATTTTATTGTTTGCCACTTTCTAGATTTGTGGGCCATTGTCTTTCATTTGTTCTGTGAACCGTGTATAGTTTATTCTAGTTTTGACCACTGATTGCGCAAGACGTGAGGGGCTTACTATTGTTAAGTTTCCATTTTACGGTGTATGGTTTAGTCTTATATTGTTGTAAGTTGATTTGACCGTAACGCTGATTTGCTTTGAGTTATTGTAGCACATCTTACCGTAGAATAGGGTAATTATGCTTTGTCATTGCATTAATCTGAGATTTGTGAGATACCTAGTTTGTGTACCTTTATAGATTCGCTCCTGCGTATTGTTGGTAGTTTTTCGATGTGGATTTTAACTATTTGATAATAATTTCCAGTAGACGTCAATAGGTAACCTCACAGTGTAATATTAATTGTTACAGAATAGTGCTCACCAGGATCAGAGCCAGTCGTTGAGTCACACCCAATCCAATTAAACGGTGTGATTTATGGATAAAGTGCACTGTACGATGCTGTAGATTTTGAGGTGAATTTCTGTACACTTTTGTGGCATTCAGTTTGATTAATTTGCCATTTGTCATGATTATGAGTGATTTGTCTAAGACTGATAGTAAGTTTTACGATTTCATTTTAGGGTGCATTTATTGGTGCAATAAACAGCAACGGACCTGCAAATAGTCTATTGTATTTCACTAATTTGTTGTATAAGTTATTAAAGTATTCTCAATCTCTCTCTTTCTCTCTCCCTCCCTCCGCCCCTCCCTTCCCTGGGGTGGCTAAACTATAGAAACTCTTCAAGGAAGCTGGGAGAAAGAGCACCAAATTACTTGGAAAATTCCTATTGAGTTTTTAAGGGAGGTTTATCAGACCCCTCTCATTATCAGTTCATAAATATTTTTCTATCGGCGGAATTACAGCGCGTTCATGAGCTTTAACAAGTTAGAGAGGCGCCGTTAAAATTCCCCAGAGACATCAAAACGGCACCAATGGTAAACCCTTTTGGCCACTGACATCGCAGATTCGCCCCTGCACCTGTGTCGCATAGGAAGCGAATAAATAAAGACACTCGTTTCTGTAGCCAGCCGGCTAGCTGTATGAAGACTGTCGTCAAAATACAGCTAGGTCCCACTGTGTGTATTTCTTCCGTAGACCCCGAAATTGCACACAGCCTGGGTAGTTCTGCTCGTCACCGCGCCGTGAATCTTGTATCAACATGTAAAGCTAAAAACCGGACGGTGTGCATGCAAAATCTGGGAGTCAACCGACACTCACCTTTCCCGTTACAGCCGTATAAGTGAAAAACAATGCAATAAACGTCATTTTCTAGTGTAACTTTCCGCCTTTTCTAACAATGAAAAGTATTTCGTCGTTTTGAAAACAGTACGCTCGTGTCACGCGCACGCGCCATTTCCTAAATTTTTGCGACATCTCTCGGGTGATGATGATAGCTTGGCAGCAGCAAAATTTCTTCTAAAATTCGATTTTTCGGTATCAAAATTCTAAAAACTTATAATGAAGTGAAACCAGTTCTGATAACTTGTTGTGACGTGTACGCAAACTCGTGAAAGAACAACAGTTGATTGAAGAATCGGCGAAAAAAGAAACTGGCCAATACATGTAGGTGACGCAATATTTCATGGCGCCGAAAGCCGTCGCTAAAGATCGCTCCACAACTTTAGCAGCAGAATAACGGTAAAACGCCATTTTTGCCAACATCGTTAAATGATTTAGTTTACTCAAGGAGGACTGTAGTTTTTAATGACACCAATTTTGATTCAGATTTTATCTTGCCACTTTTTTACCCACATCGGTGCAAAGCTGTATATTTATATACAGCTTTGTACCAAGGCTAATATTTACTCTACTCACATGAATTTTCCCAACCGTACAATAAAAACAAAAACTCATTTCAAAGCCTGCAAGCACGTGCAATATATACACGTGACTGTACTACCATTTTTCGGCCGACTGAGTAGGACCAGCCGCGGAGTGAAATCATATGCGATGTTCACCGACGAGAATTTGGGGACAGTTTTCACCCAAGCAGAAAGTGTATATACCCTGACGCTGAACACCTGAAATATCAGTCAGTCCAGTGGCGTAGCGAGCACCAGCCCTTTACCCCCTCCCCTTCCCGTCGACACCTCAAGTGGCATCCCCCACTCCACCCCCTAGTCGGTAGCTGTGCAACCCACAGTGAAACTGGCACCCCTCCTTGAAACACGTTTGGCAAACCCCTTCGCCGCAGGCGCCCAGGGACACCTGACGCCCCCCCCCCCTTGCTAAACCACAGAGGCATTCACTTAGTATGTTTGAAATCCAGACCATTGCTTGTGTCGTACTTTGTCATGAATTGATTCATTTATAAAATTGTCTTTCATGAATTGTTTTTCGACCCGGGGATGCAAATACGAAATTTCTGGCGACCGGTGGAAATTAAAATTCGTAGCAGCCTGCGGGTACATTGCAATATGAATTAAAAATTACAATGAGTGTTGACCGAGTTAACGATTTTTTTGTACTGAACAGAGGGCCCGTGGGTGTCTTTTTTCCTTTGTCACTGGCTCTCACAACGAAAATCAAAAAACGAACGCAAGGCAGATTCGGCTTCTAGTCCCGTTTACCATCTCCATGTAGACAAACATCGACGGCATCTATCATATAGACGAAGAACTCATGCCAGTTATATCTTATGTATATAATTTTTTGTAATAAGCAATAATGATCAGTGTAGTTTTCACCAAATGGCAATTACCGGGATTTTCCGCAGATAAGTCCACCCGATGAAACTTCCATGGGCGTTTACTTGGCGTTACAACTCCTGGTGCCAAGTGTCCAGATAGTGGGGCGTTTATTAGGAAAATTTCCTCATAAAAGTAGGACCAAGGGCGATTCGTCTAAAGCTTCGCACGCAAAAAGTACGGGAGAGGCAAGTTTTTATTTTAGATTATGAACAGGTTAGGAGCGACTGAATGAATTATTAGACGGTCCATTTTTGGAAAGGAGCAATATGGCTGCTGCAAAGTTCCAAATTAGGCCACAAATGGCTTCAATGAAAACCTTCAAAATAGCCGTGTTTGTCACGCAAAATCAAAGCATACAAATTTGAAAAAGAATTTTCGAAGTTGTGTCTTTTCTTAAGTTCAATAGATTGATGTCAACAAGTGATAATGCTAAATTATTTAACCTATATAAATATGTATTTATGCTTTTGAATCCGTGATAGCTTGCTGCACTCCCAAGTAGGCCCTAAGTTACATATTGTTCTTCTGTACAGTGGGCTGATGGCCTTTATTACAGAAATAAATTGAATTTTAAAAACGGAAAAAGCGGCAGACGACAACATTTTCCCTTTCTTCAGACTGAAGAGTTCCTGGATAAATAGTTATAGATTCAGTAAAAGATAATTTCTTATCTACAAGTAGATAATTTCGTATTTTGAAAAGTTTAACAAGTTTGTTGTCTGTGCATAAAGGTTTCCTCGGACTTGAAAGCACTTTTTTAACCGCGTGTTAGACGATACAGACTGCCTCAGAAATAAACCCTGGGCAAATCCCCCAAAGGTAGTTGACAATAACTTGTTTCTTTTCTACCTGTTTTGCTGCTAATTTGTTTCCTCGAATATCCGGGCTCTGTGCCCATGCCGACAGTCGCCACGGGTTCACCATAACGCCTGGAAATTTTGTGTGGGGGAATAAAAACGTCAGTCATGCATGTCAATTTAGCAAACTGTGAAACTGACTTTAATGTTTAAGGGTTGTTGAGGGTTTACAAAGCGTTATTTTGTTACAGATATTTACGTTTCTTCAAATGCCTTAAACTGGGCTCAGTGTTGGACACTTGCTTTTGTACCGTGAACGAAACAAGAACATTGCTTTACCAGTTTTACGTCCGACGGTTTCGCAAATAAACTCGACAACAAAGGTCCAGTAAAAACGGGAGTATATTTCAAACGAAATAGCTAAACTAAATGATAACTTAAGTGATAAATCAAAAAGAGAAATAATAAGTAAAGGCTGTGTTAGGGAAACTTAATACAAAAAATATGAGTTATTCCTAAACGTCAGACGAAAAGGCAACGATTCGACAGGCTCTGCTGGGTTTTCGAGACTGTGTAACCTCTGGAGGATTAGGTCGGAGTTGGGAAAGTCGGCTGGAAACTTGAGCCTGAATCCTGTCACGGGTGTGTGACAGACTGAATCTCCAGCCTCCTGTTCGGACTTCAATTCTTTCATGAATACCCTCATTGACACCTCATTCAAACCAATAGCTCCCCTTGTCGCTGATTAGTACATTGTCGAAGTCAAAGCTGTAACCAGATCCCTAACAATGAATAAACACGGCAGAGTCACGTGTCACCGTAGTTAGGAGACGAAGCTGGCACAACCGTGTATTCAAGGACTGCTTAGTTTCACTTACACAAGTTACAGGGCACTCTCCACACTTTATTCCATAGACCACATTAGCTATCCTTTCCTTAGGTTGTTTGTCCTTAGAGTGCACGAGTTTTAGTCTCGAAGTGCCAACAGGTTTGAAAGAGGTGGCAATAAGAAATTCCTGAAAACCGATGGCAATTGTTCAGAAAGTCTATTCCACATATGAAATATATATCCTTGCCCATGGTTGATCTGGGTGAGGAACGTCAATGTTGTTAATTCCCAATCTTGGTGTTCTACGAGTAGCCTTGCCAAAGACCAAACGTGGGTATCCGCACATTTCCAAAGAGTTGCGAAGTCTGTGTTTTTCTAATGTCCTGTTATTGTCGTCAGAGACAGTCAGGTCCGCACGGTGATACAAGAGACGAATTACACCAAGCTTGTACGAAATGGGATGTTGAAAGCCGATCTGTAAATTGTGAGACTCTAGAGATAGATTTATCAAGAGATCCAGGTAAGGGCAGGCAGAAGTGGAATCTCCAGGTGGTTAACAAAGCAGATAGCCGCGTCCAGAATAAAGACAGTTGGTACAGTCTCTTATGGTTGACAAGGTGTGAGTTTTCTACCATCCACTAGACGTAAGGCGACAAACGGGAAGGAGAGAGACATGCTGGTAGTATTTGTGGGATTAACTTTGTAGTGGCGGGGAAATAAGGAAAGCCCAGGAGAGGAAAGCTTTCAAGAGCAGAGATCTGAGCCATGAGTTTTCAAGAAGTGGATGGAGCTGCTTCCGTTTAACGGTTGAGGCAGAATTGTAAGGTGGATTATGTCAAGGATGCTGAAAATTTCAACTAATCCAAGGAAGCCTATGATGAAGTCAGTAGTAGCCGAAACTGAATCAGCATCATCATGGTTGTGGTTGCAGAAGACCAAACATTGGCAAACTCCACGATAAACCGGAGCCTGGTCAACTTTGGGGGTGGGGACTAGTCTTGGTGCGCGTTCATGTTAAACATGTTGCAAAGACGTCATCTTGTTGACGATTGACGGGGGAGCAGAGAAACAACATCTGTTTAAAGTTAATTTAACGATTGGAGAAGTCCAGTAACTTCTGGGAAAGGCCAGAGGACAACTCGGGGAGACGAGTGACACTTGGACGGGCGAATGTCAGGGAAAGACTGACGGGCTGGAAGTGTTAGCAGCCCAATACCGAGTTCTCCATGAGAAAACAAATTATTCTTTGCTATGAGTTACAAACCCGAGGATTCTCCAAGTGGCAGAACTGAAGATGAACCAAGAAACAAGTGGGCGGTTATCATACAGTGAAGTCCAACTAGAAGATCATCTGGTGGAGATTCATATCGACGCGAACCGGCTTGACAATCTAGAGGAGTTCAATTGGATGGATGGGGAAATTCCACCTGAACTTCAGTTTGACGTCGGACATAATATGTTCTTTAAGGTACAGCGTGTCGTCATGGAGGCCAAACCTGATTCCGTCTGAGTCTAGTTACATTGTATACAAGAAGTGCCCGGGGCTATTAAGACTATTATGGAAGCTAATGAGAGGAGTCTAAAGATTGAAGCCACTTGCTGATCACTGGGGCGAGTCTAAGGGTTGTTACACTCCAAAGAGCAAAGATGCAAAGCTATAAAAGACTACATGTACATGTACAGGACAATTTCCCTGCTTGATGTAGAGTAAAAAATGTTCTTCGCAGTGATTGCATCAAAAAATGTCAAGTACGCCCCGGGGGAAAGATAAATTGACCATGCAGTACATACAGTACCAGGACAGTCGAGTTGCCTGTTCTAACAGAGCTTATCGGTAATACAAAGGCAATCATGTAGGGCTAGGGCAGCTGTGTGCTTAGATTTAGAGAGTGCTTATGGTTCCATGTAACATTCAATGAGTAGAAAGGCGAAAGCGACATTTCATTTTCTAGAATGAGTTTAGAAGGTCATCAACGACTATTTAAACAGTACACAGATGCAATTTTCTACGATGGATTTTGCAACAGATTTCAAGCCTTTGGAGAAAGGATCTTGACCAGGTGCCGCGTTTCAGTCAGTTTATTTGTTCTTGCGATGAACATCATTATTCGGTGAGCCAGCAACGTCTGCAAGGCTGACTCCTTCCCTTGTGCCGTGCATTTGTTGATGACCTAACAGTAACCACATCAACAGTGGTAGGAGCAGGACGGGTGTTGAAGAAACTAGAAGAGATAATTGTTTGGGGCAGGATGAAGTTCAAGGTGCAGAAGCCAAGAAGTCTGGTTTTGATTAAAGGGAGAATGCGCAAGCACCAACCCTGGGTGAAAAGTTAGTGAAATATCTGGGCAAAGTGTACGAAAGCAGCCTAAACGACTTCACAAATGCNAAGGAAACCCACAGTTAGAGGCCTTTTGTTGTGAGGCTCTAAATTCATCACCAACAACCTGTTCAGAGAAAAACAAAACCATAAAAGCCGAGAGCACAAAGCAAACTACCCACGATTTGCTGGAACTGTTGCCAATTGCCAAGACACTTGAAACACTCAGAGAACGGGACAGCGAAATGATCAGCTAATGCCATCTTCAAGTCCATTGTGAAATATCTGCATCGAGTCGAAACCATCATGGTGTTTGTGGCAATATCTCGAAATGCTGATTTGAGTCTGCATCTCCAGGCTGTTGATGCAAGGATCAAAGTTTTCTTTTGCTTTTGCTTGCATCAACTACAAAAGACTCCGGCCTACATACATTGATGATATGCAAGACCTGAGAACCAAACACTACGACATCTGGACTGAAATTGGAACAGGCATCTCAGTCAGCAAAACCGAAATCCCATTTGTGTCCTTTGAGGCAGACCAAGCTTGTGAACACCTCGAGAGGATGGTGAAGGCCAATTCTGCACTGAACGTTATTTCCGGCAATGTCAATGAGATTCTTCATATTTGTCTACAGACACTGCCAATTCGTCAAGATTTACAATAAGCAACAGGCGTCCTCTACGCTTTGACGAAAACAATCAAGAAGCAGATACGTTGGTAATACATCATGCAGTGCGGGCATCCCATCAAAACGTCCCTGATTCTCACCTGGTACTTTTTTCACCAGACACAGATGTTCTGATACTCGTCATTGCCTACTATGACCGGCTTCTCAGAAAAACTTCAGCCTCAATGGCATCTGGGACTGTGGACATAAATCCAATATGGACAGCACTAGGTGCTGCCCAGACAAACCCTCTACCGGCTTTCCATGCTTTTACAGGGGCAGACAAAACTGGTCGGTTCTCCAGGATAGGCAAAACAACATGGTTGAATATATAGTTGGAGGCTGACAGTGATGTTGTCATTGCATTGCATACTCTTTGTACTGCTTCTTGTTCACATTAGCCCGTTTTACATGTGCTGCATACTCACCACAGGGTATTGACATAGATAGTATCCCCGAGCTGAGATTGTACCTCTTCTGCAAACATACGGTTTACAGCGACAAACTTCCACCACCCATTGGGGCTTTGAACAGCGTGTGCTGAGGATGTTTATTAGCCAAAGTGTGGGGACCGGTAGCCATTGCTCGACAGAAGTTCCTTGACACGCTGCAGAGAATGGGTTATACAAGGACAAAGACGACCAACTGACACCTCTCACAACTTAGGAGGCTCCGGCGCCAGGTGCTTTCATTTAGATGGTTAGATGTCAATGCAAAAGATATTGTTCCTCCCAACGATGCTCTCGTCGATCAAAGGACCTACCTTGCACACATCTATGTCAGTATTGTCCAGAATGTCAGAATTTTAAACTCTTATAATGCCGTCATCCCTGGTGCCAACGATGACAGAGATGGCGACAGGGATGATCTGTAGACTGATTTCAAAGTTTTGAAAGACTACTGACACTACAGTAAAGATACTCTCATGTTCTGCAAACGTAAATAGGTTGTATAGATACTGGTTGAATTTAAGTGTGTTGAAGGAAACAAATCCGAACGAAATATGCAAGTAGTAAGACCACAAACATTTTTAAGTCTGGCAAGATAGTGCGCATGTGTGTTGGAATACATGATGAAGGCATTTACAAAATGTGGCTGCTAATAAACGGGTTCTTGATTATGTTTTACATTTAATAAGTTGCATTTTCGGATTCATTGCCAACAACAATGTGGGTGCAGCCATTAAAACTAACATTCTAGGTGACCCAAGAGCATAGATACTGAACAAAATGTATGTTACCGGTGCGATTTTTGAAAGTCCAAGATGGCCGCCAAAAAGGTATCACTTATTTTCTGATTTGTTATTCCATGAGGTTTCCACTTTTCACCAAAAAACTCAGCAAAATTACACAACAAACCTGACTATTAACTGACAGTAAGCAATTAAAGAACGCGTTCACACCGTCTCTACCCTCTGTAATGAGAGAAAAATTGCTTTTCAGACTGTTCAGTGATCCCAAAAGTGTTATTAACGTATCTCAATCAAACTCTTGATTTCACTTTAGAATAAGTGCAAGTTGGCGACAATAGGGGATACGGGGGATTCCACGACGCATATATTTGTTGATCAAATGAAAAATATAGTGCCTTGAAAAATCTGCAGAAGATCACTCACATCCGTACCAGATAAACTCGTCCTTAGCCACAGTTCGTGGTCACTGCAGAGGCGTTCATGAATCACTGCAACAGCGACTCGGTTACACACCATGTTGCCAAGTTCGTTGCTGACATTTTGTCTCCGCAAGTCGGCCAATCAGTCCATCACAATGTCAACATTCAGAATCTTGTGGAAAAGGTGAACGATAGTTTTCTCTTGGAAGACGCGCTTTTCACATCCTATGACGTTTTTTCTTGTATGTATACCCACCTGCTGCAAGGATTCCTGAACGCC
>NMRA01000358.1:399285-468663 GCA_002633005.1 Phoronis australis | reverse complement strand
AGGGAGCCATGTATGGTATTTAGGGGTACTATAGCCCTAAGTGATCAGTAGTAAAACGTTCAAAACATTCAGGAGGCACTAACTTGTTGCAAAATATCGAAAAACATGAAGGACAATCGGATTTTACGGTGCTCACGCATCGATCGCAGATATATGAAAATTTCTCATTTTAGTACATTTGAGGTGCCAAAATATATAACTAATAAACTGGCTGACAAAGTTTTTATTTTATGAAATGAAAGTAACATGTTTTGTCAACATTTTGGCTAAGTTTCATTCTCATAACAATGGGGGCAGATTTGGTACAGCAGTGTACCGAACACAACCTCAAAATGGCATAACGGGGGGCAGTGTAGTAAAACTACTAAATGAGGGCGGTAAATCGGAATCGTGTTTCAAGACATCTGTGTAACAATCTACAGGCACCACTAAACAATGTCAAGTGAATAATAAATCAGTAGCTTTCATTCAAGGAAAAAGATGAACAGTTAAATCTGGACAGTTTTATACCGTGAAAACATNGGCTGCGAAACCGTAAAATATGTTTGAACCTATAACTTTAGAAAAACACAATATTTTGAGGAAATATTTTACCGCTGTTTATAGATCCCATAGGACTACATATGTGTCAAATTTGGTGAAAATCGGCTGACCCCCACCTTGCCGCTCATGGTTGGTGCTCTCGTGGACTAGTACTTAAGTTTTCACCAGGAAAAGATGGATCAAAACAAAAAAACACGACAATATCGATGACAGTTGTAACACCTTTAAAATATATGTTGCCGTTCACAAACGTTGTCACGAACCCTGACTTCTTCAGCTCTTGTTCCTTGATCCACAAATAATCCTGAACCTTAAGGAAAAAACGACCGACAACACAAAGAATCAAATTTCGAAAATCGTCGCCTTCGTACGATTTTGTGCTGACATCACCAGACTGAAGCTCTTCTCCAACATTTATGACGAAAACTGACATCTCAACTGAAGGAAACTTGGACACGTGTACCCTCTTGCCCTTTGTTTCAATCCCTACCCATTATTCATGAGGTCATTGGAGAAGCAAAAACGAGGATAAGTTAGACGTGCGTGATCTCTATGAATGAGTAGCCAGAAAAGGTTTTCAGCATTTAGCGAGGCCACCGTCGTTGTTTTGTTCCATTTGGCCGGCAATGGCAACGTCGGAATCCAGAGAGATATATTCCATCAGTTTCCACCAGAAATAACTTTGGCAAAAACCTGTGCATTCGGTATATGGTCACACATTGCTAGCTAGCAGACTAGTTTACTCTTCAGTCACCAAGGTTCCTTAACCAGCTTTAGCCTTTTGCCTACAAGTGTCCAGTGAATTGCTTATCTTACAGCATTGAACATTTTCATACATACAGTTAAAGTGATGATTGTTGTAATTTAGATTAACAAATATTGTTAAGCCTAGTACTCCATAGCAGTATAAATTTCAGTCTTAACTGTGGTTGTAAGGAATTTCATGAAACGGGTTTCGGACATTGTAAGCCAGCCCGAATTCCGTCTAAGTTTAGACATACCTCTTGAATGAACCTTACAGTAAAACCAGTTACCCTTAGGCGAAGTAGATACAGCCATTGCCTTGTCGTGCATAACCGGCTTTCGAATTCCGCGTGGATGTTAATGAGATCTTTCAGGAATGGTCAGTAAAGTCCGTCATCGGGTTTTCTTGGATGAAGAAGCAACCAATCAGACTGAGAACCAAAATTTATGAGTTCACCATTCACTCAGATTGGTGGCATCTACCCGTAATTTCCGTAGATAAGCGTGTACTCGGAACATAAAAATTTTCAGGCGTTTTAGTAACACTAAATAAACGCCCGGGCGTGTGTGTGGGCTGTGTTAAATTTTATATTAATAATTGCACAGTTTGCCAACACTTTGTTCGTTGTTACACATGTAAATGATAAGAACTCCCCAGACCTAAATTTGTGACAAAAAGTTGACACTGAATGGACTCTGAAGAGGAAATTTTCCGTATAAACGCCCCACTATCTGGACACTTGACAACAGAAGTTTTAGCACCAAATATACCCTCATAGGCGTTTATTTGGCACATTTTCCCGATTGAACTCCCATGGGCGTTCCATCGGGTGGGCTTATATATGGGAAATCCCGGTAATAGTAGACAATGAACCTTGTGCTAGAGGAAAGCGTAGGAAAAGATGTGTTCTGGGATCGACTCGATTTCATTTTGTAAAGAGACTCCAACGTCAAATTTTAATACTTTGCCGTGTCCTTCTGGTTACGTCTTCCTGATGCACGTATGGATTCAGCTGAACTTCATCATAATTCCCTGTTTCAATGGAGCTTCAATTTTTGCAAGCTAGTTTGTGCTAGTCGATTCTGTCACATTGTCGCTCTCTTCGATTTTGTTGTCATCGCAATGTCTTTGACTTTGGTATTTTGTTGAGACTGCTCGTATTTTTGCGAATATCTCCTGTTTCTTATTTCGATAAGCAGTAAGCCGTTCTGTAGGCGATAATTGCTTTTCTCTTAAATCTATCACATTGGCTTGAGATGACCTTGTAAAAGTGTATGGTTTAAAAGCTCTGTTTATCACTGTTTGATCCATGTTTCTTTTGTTGTTTTGGAGAGGTTTTTTGACTAGAGACAATTCAGAACTTGTTAAAAGTGTACTTGGGCCGCTCTCCTGAGCATCGTCTGGAGGCAACAGTGGAACTGGTCCTTGCCGTTTTTGTTTATGTTTAATTATATTTTGGATGGGTTTGGGTGGACTGATTACGTTCGCCATGCTTGGAAACCAATCAAAACCCTTGTCTTTATGGTCTATCTCCTCTTCAGGAATATTGGGGGGCGTATCTGCAGCGTTTTGCGGGTCGTTGCTGGCTTGAATGTGGTTGTTTGTTAATTTGGGAGACGTTGGTGAAGGATGTGCAGTAAATTTACTAACCAGACTGTTCCACCAGCTTGTGTGTTTGAAGTTTCTCTGAGAGGCAGTGGCTGCTGACGGCTGGGGTGTGCTTTCACTTACTGCATGCATTGTGTTACAGGATCGCGGTACTTTCATCAAATGATTCGACGATGTTTCACAGTCACTTTGGTTTGCTTCGTTTTCAGTGCGGAAAATTCGTCTTAGCAATCTTCTGACACCGTCCAGAGTTTTCTGTGGTAGACTTGCGGAGACATCAACAGACCTAACCGTCTCCAGTCCATTTGGCATAGCACCTGATGGCTCTTTACCATCCCGAATCTCGCTGTCACTACACTCGACTATTTCACTCGTTTGTGACAGCGCCAGTGGTTGTTGAGTATAAATATATGATTCCTGTCTCGTAACCTTGGGCTTGCACTTCTTGAACAATACTTTCCCAAACTCTTCAATGTCGTAAGTAGGCGTGGCTGGAATATCATCATAGAGTGTTGTATCTGACATATCTTGGGTTTCTCCTGATTTAAACATGGCCCAATATAACATAGTCGGTATCATGAGTAACAGCGGGCAGCAAGCGACCACTACCCAAGCTATCAAGACTCGATGGTTTTCAAATGCATTGACAAAGATAGTAACTTGAATTGAATCATGGAGAGAACTGTCTGTGATATCGACCGCTTTACAAGTGATTGTCTTCTCGTTGTCCTTAAAGCTCGCCTTGAATTTAATTTGCCTGTCTAATAGTTTCGTATCTTTCGAGGTGCTTACTTCATGTACGTAACCTACGGTTGCATTATTCACGGTATGCTCCCAAATTTGCCACAACGACGACGTTACTCAGCTTCTCCTTTGCAGTGCTGTAGTATCCAGAACTTTCATTGTCCTCACTACCCTCGTCAAAATTTGAAAAAATCATCAAAGACTTCACCGATAACTGGCACGACCCACTTTTTCAATATCTTCTTCAGAGGGAACATAAAGCGAACCATCTATAATTAGTGTTAGCTATAAGTGTTCCGTGGTCCGTCACATCCAATCTCGCCTTTTCTTCATCACAAAAATCTTAAGTGCCGTAGGGGCCCCCTCTTCCAATTCAGCATTCCAGTTGCGCTTAATTTTGCAAGGCTGCACCATGACCAAGCCTAGATCCGGTTTAAATGTAATTTCGATATCTGTAATTAGTGTTACTAGCGACTGTTTGGTCAAGACAGCAGTAGCAGCAGCAAATTTAGTAGGCTAGTCATGCGTAGTCAGGATGTTTTCTTCTTCGTGAGGTTTTAGATATTCATTGAGATCCTACAGGGCTTTGTCGGCATCTTTTATATAAGCCGTGGAGGTCTAGTCTTGCTGTTGGCCTGTGTTTGATGGGATGTCATCTCCAGGTATTTTTTTTTATCCCACATGACATTCGAGTTACCAGATCAAGAATCGTCGTCTTGTCGATATTATGGCAGTATGTACCGTTAATGGTTGATCTCTCATTTTAATTCAGCATGTACTGAACGATTGATTTTGCCGGGTAGAACCTCGAGATCAACATTCCTGTTACTAGAGACATGGGATCTAACTTTAACGCTCTCTCCCATCACCAACCCTAAATTCGCTTGACAGTAATTTCGGATCAGTAGTGGACGGTACTGCCGGGAGTTCGGCCATGACGGGAATAGCAGCAACAAATTCAATAGGTTGGTCATGCGTAGTCAGGATATGTTCTTTTATGAGCGGTTTTATAAATTCAGTAAGATTCTGCAGGGCTTTTTGACATCTTTGCTATCAGCCGTTGGGCTCGATTCTTGCCGCTGGCCTTTCATTGACGGAATGTGATCTCCAGGTATTTTATTATCCCCACATGTCATTCCAGTCACATGATCAGCCATGGTGGTCTTGTCGTTATTTTGGCAATCTGGAGTGTTGTGCTGGATGCCCTCTTTTAAATCAGTATGCCCTGAGCGACTGACTTAGCCGACCAGAACCTCGAAATCAACACCGTTGTAACTGCTGTCATAGGATATAACTTCTTTCGTGACCACATCTAGATATGGAATGAGTGTTCCGTTTTCGACATCGGTAATGCACGGTGTTATCGTCAGAATGGGAGCAACGGTGTGCTGATCGTTCAAAGACGGGATATCATTTTCTTTGGACGATTTATTACATCAATCAGAGCGTTCGGGAGTCCTTGTTATAAGCCGTTGCTGTCGATACTTCCAATTCCCCTTTCAGTGCCTGGATGCCTTATCAATGTCTTTTGTTGGCCTCAAATGTCACAAGCATTCAGGTTAAAGGGCTTTTCCCAATAGGACCAAAGTCTTTGACATCCCCAACGTAAGAAGAAGCAAAAAAAATTGCAAGATCTTCGCTCGTGACATCAACTGTTGCATTAAAATTATTAAACCTGCCTGAGCTGAGGCATGAAGGGAGACCTCAACTTTACAATGTGAATTTACGGAACAACTGATTTTGATCGTCAGTATCTTGAGTCTAAAATTGCTATTCTCACCGTTTCCCACGACGATAACGTGAAGCTAACTCCAAAGGAAGTTTTTTAACGAAGCTTCACTTTTCTTTACACTGCACTAAAGCAACCAATAAACAACGGGACATAATCACAAGATAGTCTCCAAAAATGTTCAAGCCTCTTTAACACGTGAAAATCCATTTTGGAGTAAACTACTTGTTGTAAACTTCATCAATCATGATACGAGATTCGCAACTCAGGCGTGTTCCTTTGGAATATCCCAGAGGAGGAGGCACTCTCCTGACTTTCCAATCCAAGCTTCCGGTTAGTGTATTACGACGGGACATTTTTGCATCTATTTTACTGTCTGCTAATTGGATGGTCAAAAATGCAAAATTCGGCTGAGGAACAGGGTAAGTAGAATTCGCCATACCATGACTGTGTGAAAAAGTCTTTTTCCAATTTTTACTAAAGAATGCTTCTAGAACCTTATGCAGGGCTCTTTTCTGGAAATGCGTCCAGAATGACCTATTTCGACAGCTGGGACGATGTACCAGCTTAGAACTGTAGCCCTGAAATGCCATCTTCTATCTCACGGCCGCTGAGGTTGCACCGCGCATGCGTGGGGGTTGCTTGCATTCGTATGTTCTGGTGTGTGCATTTGCTGTGGAAATTAATTTTTCGCAGCTCCGACATTTTCCTTTGGAATATCCCAGAAGAGGAGGCAATCTCCTGAATTTCCAATCCCAGCTTCCGGTTAGTGTATTATGACGGGACATTTTTGCATCTATTGTACTGTCTAGCACAACGAAACGAAATAATTTCGGCAATGAAGCGCTGTTCAAATTCCTCAAACTGTAGAACTCTTAGTATCTTGAGTACCTTTGGTAATGCTACAGGTCGTGTAACTGCAAACTTTTAAGTGCTGACAGATTTTGCCGTCTGCTTGCAATCAAATATCAGCACATAGTTACTCCGAACAGTTTGGGATTCCGGGTTCAAGTACTGAGAAAATTACAAAAACGAATTTGTACACAAATTACAAGGAGTGTCTATAAATGTAAAAGATACTCATTTCACGTTTTTGTTTCAGAAATTTGTTGATTTTGTTCAGATGAAAATGCCACACGACAGCGAATTCACTGGTCTAACGCCCGTTCTAATTAAACGTTCTGACGTGAGCAGTTCTTCTGGAAAATTCCAGGTGATCCTTAAAATGACCGTTGGTTGTATTTTGTACGAGCCATAGGTAAAGTGTGAAATGGCTCCTTAAAAGAACCGTTGGATAAATATTTCAACATAAATTGCATAGTATACCGTGTTCGCTCAAGTACTGAAGGTCTTCTTCATTCAGTTTTCATCAGGAAAACTTGGATGAAAACAAACTGAAGACAGTGGAAACACCTCTAAAATAGATGCTGCCGTTCAACACGTTGTCACAAACTCTGACTGGCTCAGTTTTTTTTTTCTTGATCCACAAGTAATCCTGAACCGTAAAGAAAAAACGACCGACATTACAAAAATCAAATTTGGAAAATCGTCGCCTTCATACGATTTTTGTGTTGCCATGGCCAGACTGTAGCTCTTTTCCAACATTCATGATAAAAAACGACGTGTCATCTGAAGGGAAATTGCATTCATGTTTGCTCTCTTCCTTTGTTTCTATCCCAACGCATTATTCATGGGGAAGTGAAAAGGAGGCTAAGAAGGAGGAGCGTGATCTCTATGAATGAATATCCAGGCAAGGTTTTTCTACACTTAGCGAGGCCACTGATGGTTGTTGTGTTCCAGTGGCAACGTCAGAGTCCTGAGAGATATCTTCCATCAATTTCCAACAGTAATGACCTTGACACAAACCTGTAAATTCAGTTTATGGTCACACCCGGCTAGCTAGCAGGCTAGCTTACTCTTAAATCGTCTTCTACCAGTGACAATAAAAAAGTCATTTAAGGTTCCATATTCAGCTTTAGCCTTTTGCCTACAGGTGTCCAGTGTACTGCTATTCTTGTAGCATTGATCATTTTCATGCATACTGTTAAAGTGATAATAGTTGTAATTTTCTTTCATTTATATTAAGGAAATAATGTTAAGCCTAAAACTCCGTAGCAGGATAACTCACTCTAACCTGTGGCTGCAAGAGTTTCATGGAACGGGTTTCGGACATTGTTAGTCAATCCGACTTCCGTCTAAGTTAAGACACACCTCTTGAACGAACTAGACCTGCAGCCCACGGCACTTAGCATAGATGTACGAGGTACCAACATCTGACCATACGAGCACTTAGAGTCCACCTCAGTATAATCTAGCTCATTTTTGACCCCTTTGAAAGGTTACCTAGGGGTCCCACCCAGAGTGCAGACAACGGCAGACAACGGCAGACATCTGTATATTCCGAGATATAAGTGCCCCCACGACAGGTGTTGGTACCTCCTTCAGTCTAGGCTCCCGGTCTAAACCTAAAAACCTAAAAGTAAATATATGTTATACAACATACGTGATTTACCAATTCGTGATATGCAAAAGTATTTGAACTTGGGCTTTATATCACGAATCGAGATATACTTATAACACACTTGACACAAACAAGTACATTGCATTACATATTTATCCTATGCGCCCCTATGAGGATTCTTTAAAGAAGCGGGTTTATACAGATTGCTCCACTTGCTTTTGTGTCATTTGTTATCTTTTACCAATGATGATCGCAGATCGCGTGACACGTATACGTGCACGCAATACTTTTATGAATGAATTTTTGCAGCCTGCCTGATACGGCAGTTCAGTTGAATTTTAGTTTAGCTACAGGCTTGGGGCGCATATTTGCTATTTTCAGTATTTTCGTCAGAGTTTGAGCTAAATCTGTTTCTAAGTTTGCTTACATTTCTGACGTTTTTCGTGACTTCGTTGAGTAATATCTGTGCAGGACACCCAGACGTTGTGGCTGATGCCCCTTCAGACGCTTCTTAAAACTGCTCCTTGCGCGTGGTTCTTATATTTTTTTAGGTAGAAAGTATTCAGAAATTTATCTCGGCGCCTGAGTTGCAGCCATATACTATTTATCAAATGAAATCTCAGACAGGATGTCATGTAATTAACAGTCCTGTTTCAGACGTTACGATTGAGACCTGGGCCCGGTCTCCAATCTTTTTACTCGAAATGGAATTCGAAATTAGGTTTGGCATTTTCTACTCTACTTTTGGCCGAACTCAAAATAAGTGTCTATTATTCTATGCTCGAGTACACAATAACTTACGTAGATAATTTATTGCCCTTAGTTCACAGTTTGTAAACCCAATATTAAAGCAATAAGTTCGAGTTCAAACTCGAAATTTCGAGTTTTTACTCGAGTTAGTAGCACGAATATAAGGGTCTTCAAGAGCAAACTTGAACTAGAAACTCCTATGCATAAACTATAATGTATTCGAGCACAGTCTGATAACCAATTATCTTAAGTTCGCACTAAAGGATCAGAGAAATTGCCAAAAATAGTTTCGAGTTCGTTTCGAGTACAAAGATTAGAAACCGGGCCCTGATTGCACGTTGAGTGTTATTTACACTGCTACAGTTGTATTACTTTAAACTGTTTTCCGAAAATTTGATGATCTAACGGGCTAACAACGTCGAGTCGACATTGCACTACCTTTTGAACTTTCCATGTCAGAGGTCACTATTTAAGTAGTGCGGGAGGTGAATACGGAAAAAAACATCACATGGCCGTATTTCCCCCGATAGATTCAACGCGTATGGGATAAAACCAGTAACAAACGACATGTCACGCGAAGTAGATACAGCCATTGCCTTGTCGTGCTTAATCGGCCTTCGTATTCCACGTGGATATTAATGAGGTCTTTTAAGAATGGTCTGTCCATCATCGGTCTACTTGGGTGAAAAAGTAACTTATCAGAGAACCAAAATTTACGAGTTTACCATTCGCTTAAATTGGTGGCACCTGCCCCGAATTTTCGTAGTTAAGCCCATGGGCGTGTATTTGGAACGTGGAAATTTTAAGGCTTTTTAGTAACACCAAATAAACGACCTGGCGTTTATTCGGAAAACGTGGGCGTGTAAACGGAAAGTCATAGTTTTGGCTACGAAAATACCAGCTGTGTTTTTTGAATTTTATGTTAATGAATGCATAATTTGCCCAAACTTTGTTCGTTTTCATACATGTAAATGCTCCACAAAACTGAATGCGTGAGTAAAGTAAAAGTTGACGCTGAGTGGGGATTTGATTGGAAATTTTCCGAATAAACGCCTACCATCTGAAAACTTGACGCCAGAAACTGCAGAACCAAATATACGCCCTAAGGTGTTTGATCGGCATAATTATCTGAATAATCTCCCATCGGCATTTCATCAAGTGGGCTAATAATATATGAAAAATCCCGGTGTCAATAGACAATGAAGCTCATGCTTGACGAAAGCCTAGGAAAAGATGTCTTTTATGACCGACTCGGTTTCTTTTTGCAGGCAGAGACTCCAACGTCAAATTACGATACTTAGCGGTCTCTTTCTGGTGACGTCTTCTTGATGCACGTATGCATTCAGTCGAACATCATCACAATTCACTATTTCACTGCGGCTACAAATTTTACCAACTAATTTGTGCTTGTCGGCTCTGTCTCATTTTCGCTTTCTTCGATTTTGTTGCCATCACGGTGTCTTTGACTTTCAGGTATTTTGCGGAGATTGCTCGTATTTTTGCGAATATTTCCTGCTTCTTATTTCGATAAGCTGTGAGTCGTTGTGCAGGTGATAATTGGTTTTCTTTTACTTCTATCACATTTTCCTGAGATGACCCAGTAAAAGTGTCTGGTTTAAAAGCCCTGTTTTTCACAATTTGACCCATGGTTCGTCTGCTGTCTTGAAGAGGTTTTTGGATAAGTGATAATTCTGCACTTGTCAAAAGTGTACTTGGGCCGCTCACCTGAGCATCGTCTGGAGGCAATCGTGGAACTGATCTTTGTAGTTTTTCTTTATGTTTAATTATATTTTGGATGGGTTTGGGTGGACTGATTACCCTTGCTATGCTTGGAAACCAAACAAAACTCTTGTCTTTATTGTCTGTCTCCTCTTCATGGATAAAATGGGGCGTATTTGTAGTATTTCGTTTGTTGTTACTGGCCAGAATGTGCTTGTTTGTTAACTTTTGAGACAACGGTGAAAGAGGTGCTGTGAATTTACTAACTAGACTGTTCCACCAGCTTGTGTGTACGAAGTCTCTTTGAGAGGCATTAGCTAATGACGGCTGGGGTGTGCTTACACTTACTGCATTCATTGTGTTACAGGAATTTGGTACTTTCATCAAATTACTCGATGATGTTTCACAGGCAGTTTGGTCTATTTCGTTTGCAGTGTGAAATACCCGTCTTAGCAATCTGTTGACACTCTCCAGAGTTTTTTGTGGAAAACTTGCGAAGACTTCAGCCGGCCTAACCGTCTCCCTTCCATTTGGCATAACACCTGATGGCTCTTTACCATCCCGAATCTCGGTGTGACTACACTCGCCTATTTCACTCGTTTGTGACAACTCCAATGGTTGTTGAGTATAAATATATGATTCCTGTCTCGTTACCTTGGGCTTGCACTTCTTGAACAGTACTTTCCCAAACTCTTCAATGTCGTAAGTGGGCATGGCTGGAGTATCATCATTGAGTGTTATATCTGGCATATCTTGTGTTTCTCCTGATTTAAACATGGCCCAATACAACATAGTCGGTATCATGAGTAACAGCGGGCAGCAAGTGACCCCTACCCAAGCTATCAAGACTCGATGGTTTTCAAACGCATTGACAAAGATAGTAACTTGAATTGAATCATGGAGAGAACTGTCTGTGATATCGACCGCTTTACAAGTGATTGTCTTCTCGTTGTCCTCAAAGCTTGCCTTGAATTTAATTTGCCTGTCTAAAAGTTTCGTATCTTTCGAGATGCTTACTTGATGTACATAACCTACGGTTGCATTATTCACGGTATGCTCCCAAATTACAGACACTTTATTATTACCATTACTACTGCATTCCACAAGACAATGTATCAAATAATGTAACCCATCCATTGCTTCTAGACTCTTCCCACGTATTTGCCCGTATCCTGACCTCAGTGATATATGCATTGTCTTTTCATCAGGAGATCTAGTTATCACATTAGGTGACGATGTCTCGGTTATTGTTTTTGCTGTCAGTGCAACAGTGTCTAGTAAAGACGGTGATGTGTGCAGGGTTGGAGACGTAACGGTTGACGTGGTTGGCGTGGTTGAAGATTTCGTGCTATGTGTAACCCTTGGTGCCGGCTTGTCTCCGCCCTGGATTACACATGTGGTTATCAACTCTCCTCCTTCTAAGGGGTTCCCATAGCTATCACTGGATGGAGTTTGCGCAGCACAGTTTACGAAAGTATTTGGCTTTTCAGCTGCAGTGAAGTAAATTATTTCTAAAACACGATCCATCCACACGTGTGTTTGGTTGCTATCGATGGTAGTCTTGTCGTTTGGGGGCCCAAGTAGTTTTCCTGTGAAGTCGTACGGATGTGGAAACCTTAGCGTCATCCAGTCTTTCTCGACGACGGGTGCAAACACTTTACACATAACCTCTGTTTTCACAAGTTTTTCCACGCCATTCACCACTCTCAAAGCATTGCTTAACCTAATTAATGGTCTACCGATAGCGTTAGTGCCAGGTTTTTTCCAGCTCCCAACCCCACCATATCGAACATAGAAGGTTGAATCTGTAGGCATAGACTGAACAAGGTCATTGAACATTAGAGAAATCCACAGTAAAAAACTCAAATTTACTCGCGATTCACATGCCTGCGAGCTCCTACAAATTGCATACATGCTCACTGAACATTAGCAAAATACATTCTCCCGATGTTTTAACATACATGAAAATGTTGATATTTTCGTTTCCAACATGATATCACGACAACTGCTGTATTGTTGCATCGAGTGCCATTAACTCACAATTCAAACCACGATTTATCATACACACGTGGTGATAGGGTCGTACAGCAACTGTGTTATACAACAGCGAAATACGTTAGAACCACTTTTCCATAGTAAACACACGCGCAATAGGCACTTTCAATGATGTGTTTTATATCAGCTTTGAGCGCGTATCGTTTGTGTTAACGAAGGCTGCTACTGAACTGAACTGAAACTGTGTTCAGCAGGCGTGATAGCAATTCAGACAACTGAGAATCTAATGATGTCTTCAATAACAATAACTACATTGATTTTTATGAATGGAAGATAACGGGTTAGTATAAACATTTGTCCTTTTATTCTGCCAAAATAGTGACACCTTGCTTAACGAGCACTGCAGACTAACGAGTATATTTTCCACATTCTGTAACCCAATAAATATGAAATAAATTGCTTCAAAAATGTCTTGAGCATGTTTGTTGACCATGAAAGCATAAGTATACATGTAAACACGTCATTTTTCAAGTGAGCCTGCAGGTGCACAAATTTTAGACGAAAATTGCATTGTATGGTAATGGCGGCACTTAATTTGCGTACTTAATTTTTAGAGTGGCATTTTTTTAGTTTTCATAAGTGATGCATTGCTCATGAAGTGTTTAAAAGAAGTGCACAGGTGAGACTTTTAACCATTTTTTAAAAATGGTATATTGTGATTTCTGTAACAAGAACACATCTGAAATTGACAATTTGGCCGCCATGCGTAGGGGTTGCTTGCATTCATATGTTCTGGTATGTACATTTGCTATGGAATTTATCTTTTCGCAATTCCACCGTTTTTCAATCGAATTGCATAACAGCTATATCATTAGAAAACTCTTTGTCAGTTCTTGATGATTATACCAGAAGCAGAGGATAAACAATTTAATTCATAAGTATTTTGGCATTCCTGACTGGTTTAAAAATATTATCAATTCTACAAGCGAAAATGCAGAAAGCACAACGTCTAATTTCGTACTATTGGATAGTGTAAAAAGGAAATGAACCAGAGAAATAATATAAATGACTAGCAAAGCTATTAGGGAAGTAATTTCAACGATTCATAAGATTTCTACACTGTCAGTGAAGACAGAGGCTTTAGAAAATGGATCACTCAAACTTGCTGTGGATGATTTAGCCAGACATTCATCCAAAATTATACATCTTTATATGTATTCATTACGATCAATTGGACGTTTGGTGCCGCTTGTTACAATTACATTCTTCAGTGACATTCATGAAAAATGCAATAAACTATCCTAAGTATCAATTCCAAATTTGCAGTTAAGTTTTCGTGATAGATTAAAAATGGGCAAGCATCTGTCAGGTAGCTTTGGAATGTAAAGTGGATAGCACATCACATTAGCTGCGGTGTAGGACTTTCCATAGGAGTTTAGAAAGAAACATTTTTCGTTAGTGTTCCTGATACATGTAGTTAATGTTACCGTAAACAAGAGACACTGGAACATATTTATACGACTGCTACTAAAGAAACTGGACCCTGGAAAATCACAATTAAAGAGACCATGTTATTTTGAACACCTTTTGTGTAGTTGTCACGGTCAAAATTCAAGAACAAAAAGGAGCAACTGGATTAAAAAGCGGGACTTCAGGACTACAGGCAGAACGTCTAGTTCTAACCCAAAAAAGTAAGAGTGAAATGTTTGCTGCTACACACAACAACGCGAGGACTACATCAAATGACAGGTGTAACACAAAAATGCGGTTTGTTGTTGTTGTTTTTATAGGTTAATGGTAAATTATGGGAACCGCAAAAACCCATGAAACGTCCCGTTTTTTTAGTCGAGCGAGAAAATGTGGCTATGTCGCATGGGAAATTACGATAGTACACAATAAAATGTCAATTTGACCGTTTGTCAATAAGCGGGTCATTTAGATGCTGTAGCGGGATGGCGGAAATAGTAATAAAATGCGGTAGTTCGCCAAAAGCGAGGTAATATGGCAAATACAGTGTGAGCTGTCAGCAACACGAAGTACTGGATTGGTTTCTTTTACAAGGTAAACTTTTATTTTTTAAAATGTTACTTCACGGGTGTAATTAAATACTAGAGATAACAGTAGGCTTACTTCTCAGAAATCAAATTAACAAAGGGCAGCAGAAAAACATTGGGCAAATGAATTTTTATGGAAAGAATTGAAAACAGTAACAGCACACGCACGCATGCATACACACACAAACAAACAAACAAACAAACACACGCTTAGCTTAGCAATTATGAGTAATTTTTCGAAAGTTATGTAAACCCATCTGATTTTAGGCTCTAAACTTTCATTTAAGCCAAATGTAACCTCTTTCCGTAAAATACAGTAACACCACTATAACACCCAGAAATGTCTTGGCATGTAATATGATTGGTTGCCGAAAGTTGTTTTACGACTGGAGCTGAAAACATATGAGAGGCCAGTACTCTCGGCGTCCACGGCCACAGGTCGGTGCTTACAGAAAGATCTGTGTAATTGCTGAGAAGTCGCTGATTTTATTGAATCGTACCTCAAGAGTCTCGCTTGATGAACAATAATAACAAAATGAAAATGAAGCAATGAAATTAGGCTTGATTTGATAACTACATCTCTCGATCAAAACTCAGTAGAGCAGGCAACCTGGAATTCTCTCTTTTTATAAACTATGGGGAGAAAGCTACTGAATGGCACTGTTACATGACTACAGCATATAGCTCATGCCAGCAAATGGAATAGTCTGTCGGGTTTTTTTAAAGGAGACAGGCAGAGATGAAAACCTCCTTCAGAATGAACCTCCTTCAGGAAGAACTTCAGTTGTTTAGTGCAGCGGGCCAAATCATGTGGCTTGCGCACGTATGGTGCACTGCAAATAACATCAGACCACCTGCTCTCTTTTTTAAGGTTATCTCAAACCTTATTTAGTGGACTCCATCCTAACTCGTATATCAAACCTTATTTAGTGGACTCTATTATAACTCGTGTATCAAACCTTATTTAGTGGACTCTATTCTAACTCGTGTATCAAACCTTATTTAGTGGACTCTATTATAACTCGTATATTAAACCTTATTTAGTGGACTCTATTCTAACTCGTATATCAAACCTTATTTAGTGGACTCCATTCTAACTCGTACATCAAACCTTATTCATTGGACTCGTATATAAAAAACTGAGCTTCGTCAACTGGTAAAAGAATGTATTTTTTGAAAGAAAAAAGATTAGGAATACACAAATACTTTTTGCATTAGTGTACTATTACTATTTTTACGTAAAAACATATTTAAGTCAAAATTTCATGTTTAAGAAAGGTACGGTCATAGCAAAATAAGCCCTCGACCGATTTTAACGAAACCTTTTTTAAATGAAAACTTCACCAGTTACCTCAAAACGATTAGTCTTTTCGTTTGGTTTCTATGACAAATAAACTCGCAAAACGTAAGGTACTTATGTAAAAAACGGAAGTCGTGTTCGTCTTTGTTATATTACGCAAAAATAGTCATTTATATCCAAAATCCTAACAATGTTTTTGAGAATGATGACTAAATGTTAAGTTTAGAATTTTCAAATAAAGTCGATTTTCCGAAGCCGAGAAAAAGCTGATAAACTGGAACGAGTGAAAATCTCAGTCTCCGGTTAATTATTCGGTGAAAACTTGTTTTCGGTACGCAACCTATACAAGCCTTAAATATGTTTACTATTTCAACATTCACTCGCAATGTCAACTGATTTGCAGTGCGTAATTAAGTTAATCATCATTAAAACTTACCGTTCCCAGCTAACTATTACTGTTGTTTGCGACCTACTTAACCTACTTTTATAAATAGGTCACAGTTCGTGATACACATAGCCTGTACACCTCATGTGGTGGGAGACTGGTACCTAAGCAACCCTTCTCACGGCTTAGTCGCACTCCGGGTGCCCGAGTTAATTCACTATTCGACACGAGCTTTGGTATAAATGCCACTCAATAAGTATGCACAGAAGACAAAAGGCGTCCGAACATGAGGCTCACCCACTAACGTCGACAGTGGTTTGGTGTTTAGGGGAGCGTCCATCAGTGGAGTAAATTAAAAAAATTCGGTCATAGCTCTAGTTTACTTCGCAGTGTGCAGTTAAACGGCAAAGCATCAACGCGTTGTTACAGTGCTATTGCTCAACTTCGGCATCCAACAAAGATATCTTTGCTGTGGAAATGGTGGTTACATTATGTCGTATTGCGATAACTTCGAAGACGCTAACGTCAGCAAGCAATAGCTACGACGTTTATTTATCCAAAAGCTGGAACGATCAATTTACCGGAAGCTATCACAAGTTCTACATGTACATGTACATGGTGGAAATCTGAGCGCTGCTACAGGCAAAAGCCGGGTGACGAATAGAGAAAATCCTTTAACTTGAACGTTCCTATTAGCTTCGCTGGACATCGGAGTTGTCGCTAGGTGACGCTATCGTAATCGAACTTATCCATAAACGGGGTGTCATGCGACCTTTACAGTTGTGACAAGCTGTGACTCCTGGGGAAAACTTCGATGGACACTAAAGTTGAGTGTTCCCATTGTTAGCGACGCGTCAACACTTTGGGTGTTAAACCCACCTGCTTACTGTTAAGTGAACGTGGGCGGTCAAAAGTTAGGCCCAAGACCGGATTTAAACCTTTGCTGATTGACGCTCCACTAAACACTCGCTGGTTCCCTGCGTGCCGCTAGATGGGGCGGTAGCCGCGCCAGCACGCAGGTATCACTTAAATTTAGTCTGTAAATTTTTTTACACCGGCGTTTCTGATTGGCTAGTCGAATTCTCAACACTAGGCAGCGCTTTGTGCAAACAAACTGGCATGACTGATGGACTGAAGTGTAAATGTGGTCTGTTGTACAGGCAAATCGGTGCTTAAAATTATGTTCAGGAAATGTGAAGCCTAGAAATTGTAATATTGAGCCTTTTCGGAATACATCTTTCTACTGTCGTTGACTTTTGTTTACGATAGTGTCCTTATACAGTATGAATAACACACCGGTTAAATCGGCCACATAATATGTTTATTGTGCATGTATGTGCTTCAAGCACGCGGCTATTAAACATCACTTCAGAAACGAAGGCTAAAAATCGTTCACAGTCCGCCATTTTTTCACGGTGTTGTAAAGCTAACCAATGACTGCCAAGATTACATCGACCAATGCTAAAGCACGTGCCACTAGGTGATACCGGCGTGCTGGCTGGGCTAAGCACGCAGGGAACCAGCGAGCACTAAACACCGAAGCGTCGACGTAAACGGAAGACCTTTACAAGACATTGACCCTAAGATTCAAACGAACCTGTTGTTTGCAGTGCAAATTTCAGTAGGATAGGCGATTTGACATCGTAAAGTGGCGATCCAAATTAATGCGAATTATGAGACGAATTATAAAACAACGTAACCGTACTGGTTTTTTTATTACGCCCTCATTTAAACTTTAACCTGTTTTCTGTCACAAAAGTGGAGACAGCATCACAATAAGCGCAGAATTCCGCTTTGTGTTTGTTTGGTTCGTGGTACAAATCAACTTTTGTATGACTAAACTGGTACACTTGTTATACCCATTTTCGTATTGATGTTGAGTGCATTTGCCTTTATCATAAACAAAACATTCAAAATTCGTGTTTGAAGCATCAAAATTGGCCCACAAACAATTAAACTACAACTTGTACTCGGTTTAAAGAGGCATGAAACGTAAAAGCTCGACAAAAGTATCTTTTAAATTATTCCTGACGAACTGAGTGCCATCTCCCAATGTCTAGTACAGTCACTCACTTTCCCATGCGAGGAAATTTCCAGAAAAAATCACAAAATTTACCATTTCTGGAATACGCGCGAAGGAAAAATTTTGTAGTAACCACAGAGCTTGTAGTCTCCCTCCTAGTTAGACAAATGCGGCCATGGGATCGTAATCATTCGACAAACAGCTGACTGACAGGGTGGATGTTAACGGAAAATACACTCAAACCATTTCTGATTGCACTCCGAATTTGAGGTGAGGTATGCCAATGAAGCAAGCAATTTTCCAAAAATCATTCCAAGTTAGAATATATTTCATTTACTACCATACCTTTATAATTAATTTTAAACACCAATTGCCTCTTAATCGGACTGCCTGCTGCTTGTTGCCATTGTTTTGTTTACGCCGAAGGTCACATTTTCCGTAATCAGGAAGATTTTTAACGTCTATGTCCTTACGAGCTAATAGTGAAAATACCTAGTAAGCAGGTTGAATTCTCTTTCAGTGGCAGAGAACCACTCTGAATAATGCACTTTAGTCTGTCTTTTGCGTTTCAGGCCTCTTCAGATCTTATAAGTTCGACCAGCACATTGTCTAAAGACGCATGCTCACAAGCAATATAACATAAAACTACCACCCGTACTGATGGTTTTCGTGCAAGAACTATAGAATAATTTTACGTAATTTTTCTGGTGATGTCTCAGGTTTAACACACACACACCAACTGAAACTTCAAATAAACTCTACAAATAACGGTTAAATAGCGCAGTAATCATATCCACCAACACATTGTAATTGCTACACGCTCGTTAGTATTCCATTTAACAGCCTATCAAAACTCAAAGTAGAGCATTTAGTTCATTTCAGTCATTGGCAAGGGTACACGAACAACTAGCGCCATCACAGCCTCAGTTAGTGCCATCCAAGCAAGTACTTGTACATGAAGGTCAAGCATAACAAAAACCTTTTATGATAAATAACGTAGAAAATAAATCCGAAATTAAAAGAGGCGATTCAGATCCTTTAAAGGATACACTTGTGTGTCGAAAGGTATAATAAGTATACGTAAATAAAACAACAAAATGGATCACTGAAATTTTCGGATATAATAACATCCTTCGTCAACAGAAACAGAAATAAAGTATAATCAAACACTATATGACAATTGACAGCTGATATATGGCGTAGTGATACATTGTTGCGGAAACTGTGTATCATAAAATAAGCTGTATTGCTAGTGAATTATTAGCGTTTCCCACGTACATGTAGCGTCAATCAATATTACATCGGCGAACACTTTCAAAGCTATGTGCAACCTGCAGTGCTTCTGTAACGTTCAGCAGTGGGATTTTACAGAGTTCGTTTAATTAGTTGTTGCCATGACGCGTGTACTCTTTTACTGTAGTACAAGTGACAAAGCCGCGAAATAGTCGTGGATGAAATCAAATCAGTTTCGGGCATCTACTTATTGCGCCCTCGAGATTGATCAAAAGGATATCCCTTTGGTGCCCACACTGAAAAGTTGGCCTGTGTGTTCCATCTTTGATATTCGAAGGCAAGTTTGTCAAAGTTGTATATTTCATATTGTCCTGGGCCCAGTTGCATAAAAGTTATACGCCGTATAGCAACAATGACGTCGCATTATCACGCGTCACGTTGTTATCGTTGAACAATGCGCATGACGTCATGCAACAATCAAACTTATCCAGCGGATATCTTTTGAAGCTTTATGCAGCTCAGCCCCGAAAGTACACTTTGAACACCTACGGCATCATTCCAGCGATTTCCCTTTAGTGGAAGACAACAAGAAATAAGAGGAATATATAGCTGTGGCGAAGAACACTATGATAAATAAGATCCTGTCTAAAACGGCACCAATACACCTCCACTCTGCAATCACTTCGAGGTCCCGCGAATTCATGGTCATTTCGGCTGCTGATTTTCCATTTGCCACGTGGTCCAGATGATCAAGGTCCTCATCATAAGTACTGTTGCCGTTGTTAAGGTCAACATGATCATTCTTTCTGCATCGGAAGATTGGAGAGGGTTGTTGTCTTCTTTTTTCTCGAAGAAGTTCGAATTCCTCTTTAGCAGATGACCCACGACAATGACTACATTTATCTCTCGAGTCTACATGCTTCGATCCGATAGATTCTGGCAGTTTGTCTCTTTTGGTAATACGAAATTGCGACACGCTCTTGCATATGACTTTTCCAAAAATGTTCAATACCAGCTGAAAATAATAACCAATGTTTACGAAAATAAATAAAACACGATGAAATGTCCCTGGTTTTGGGAGAGCAATATCACAGACATAAGACGCACAGTCTTTTTGCTGTGTATAAATCAAATTCTGAATCAGACGAGGGTGATTGAAACACAGAGTGTGTCTAGCACAGATGCCCCTGAATTTTACTTTCCTATTATTACGTCACCACCCTAAAGCGGTTTCAGATAGTCACATGATCGAGCTGGGAGGCGTGCACTTAAATAGTAGTAGCGGTGGTAATATTTCTTTTCACCAAATAGCAAGGAAAGAATAGTGAATATATATACAATTGTAATCCATTATGGTATATGGCAAAGATTCCAAAAGGTAACGCAGCCGGTTGCATGAATTCACCTTCTAAAGTATAAATGTAACTATTTCAAACTGAACTAAAATTGAGGTACAGAATAGAATGATATACGGTGTGAATTGGCTATCTGGCTAAAAACACAGTTTTAATGACATAAGTACTAAATAAGACTTGAAATGATATAGGTTACTGGGTTCTACTGAATAAAGTTATTATGGTTATGTGCTGGCAGGTGGTCTTCAGACAAGAGCACATTTTGATGACAGCTTTACATCTGAAGGCAGATATGAGAGGGAGTAGCGAGGTGGACATAATTCAACTGCAGCTATAATAGCTGTTGCGTGTATTGCAAATTGTTTTGTAAAGGGATGTGATAAATTTTCAAACATCATTCGAGAATGTGCGACACGGATGAGATTTAATTTACTACAGTAGGGAAAATACCATTGTTTATTACTTTGGGAATGAAAAAACGCAGGTACCTTCGACTAAGGTGTTTCTTACTGTTATGTGGACGTTCTTAGCTGAGAGCTGTAGTAACCTCATTAAAATGGGAGGGGTGTTTACAAAAGTTGCGGTATCTAGTGAGTCCCATCCAAGTTATTAGTGAACAATGAAAGAATTCAGAGAAAAGGAGTTATGTCGGAAGTAGGTTGAGCAGAGTTGTTGATTGTGTTGTGTTAACTTCAAGCAGGCCATATAAGTATAGAACCCTCAGGGACGTCAGTGATTATTGTTTGCGATGGATACAAAATTCGGTAAAGTGTTGATTTGCGAATTAGTTTTTGAATCAACGCAGCTCCAAATTCCTCACACCATGTTAACGCAATTTATACAGAAGTATGGAATGATTTGAAAACCAAAGGCAAAGAAAAGTAGCAACAGAACATTGGTCATCATCCCAGTAAGCATATTTCATCATGCCGGGATCCACATTCCAATATTGCCCATTCAGTTTTTTTTTTGAAATCGTATTGAGAGCAGAATGTTATTTGTTGTCCGATAAATAATTGCAGTGCACCGTCCTTAGCTAAACACAAACTCGCCAAATGTGACTTGGCGAAAATCCCAAGGCGCCAAAACAAAATTGAAATCAACAAAACTTAGGTCAGGTGTAGGCACCAAAAAGGCCATGCCGCTGTCGTCGTTATTACGTGTACCTCTTCCATTTCTCCCGTAATTATATAACCGTTTGCTGGTTTCACAGAAGGCAGGTGATCAGCAAAAACTAGACGCGCGTGACTTTGCCCGTTTTTGCCGAACAATTTCGACTACCAAACATGTATGCTCACTTCCCATTGTAATTCGAGCACGTGTTTGATAGTGTGCTGACTGGTCAGGGTGCCAAACGTATTAATTTCACTAAGTAAACGGAACAATTGTGAACCACAGGTATTGAATCTAGGAAAAAATATTCAATTTTATCATTGGAAGCCAACACAAACTTTAAAGATAATTTTGGGTGAATTATTGTCTGAATTTGCTACTTGCTGTGGCGACTTCGTGACTTAGATATGGGATTTTCCCTAGTCGCCATGCACAACTGAAATCACATTGGCTAGCTGCAGGTCCTAAAATCGAGCTCTGAATTGTATAGTAGTTGTTCGTCAATAAACTTTTCCAACACCTTTGATATTTATGGTACTGAAATGGAACATAGGTTTGTTGCTGACTTCCTGAAACTGTTTTGAGGTGGTGATGTGTTTTAACGTTTTAAGAATGACGTTTTAACATCAGTTCTACACCAACTTCCAACCTCTTTAAATTGGCACGACGTTTTGGTCGGTCATTTCTCCGACCATTTTCAGGTGTTACAGCGTTTTAAGAACGAGCACGGATCAACGGTGAGCATTTTGCGAAGAAAACGACACAAATATGTGCCCCATACACATACCATGAAATCTAAAAGCTAGGACTCAGATGCAAGGATTTCAAAATAAGAACCGTATATCGAAGCACAGCCACACTGGGTCGACGACTGACCAAAGTCAAACAAAAACAGTCATGATTAAAAGAAGAACGTCACAAAACAAGTCCTACGTGAATGTGGCGAATCCCACGTCGGTAAAACACTCATGCTGCTGAAAACCAGAACTGATGCGCAGCAGGCAATGGCAGAACACGTGGACAAAACAACATCCAGTGGGATACCGCCCGGATACTCCACAATGAAACAGGCTGGAGCAAACGAAAGATCAATGAATCTGTACATGAAGATATTATACGGCAATGTCTTCAGTTAGCCTAGCACGCAGCCAAGTGACACCTGGCTACCTCTCCTATGGAAGGTGCAAATATAACAGAGGTCAGAGGCAGGGGAGATAATCTATGAAGATCCCCGAGTTATTTCCCAGGTTGCGCCAAGGAAAAAAGAGGTGCTCATCACGAACCGCCATACATCGCTGAAGATGGCCAGAGAAATGACTGACCGAAATGTTGTGCCAATGTAAGTAAGTGTACATAGACCATTATTTTTTTAATGAGATCTATAGTTTCTAAAATGCTTGATCCAAGTTGTTTCCTTTAAATATAGGAATGACCTTGGCAATGTATAGGTCATCACGAAAAGTTCCTGTGGAGAGAGAGAGAGGGTGATATATTAAGGTGGCAATCAATTTTGCAAGTACATGTTTGCACCATAATTACTTACGTCGAGATGTTGTCGTAGTCCACATTTTAGTTGGCTTCTAAACTGGATTTTGGTATGAGTGGTTCAGTTGCAGGAAATAAACTGAAAGGCTTTTGAACCTCCATTTGGTGTCAGAAAAGTATAAAAGGAAGGAATACCAGTGGTAGGAACAGGCTGAGAATTGATGAGTCCAACATTGAAAAAAAGTTGTTGAACTCCTGTGCAATATCACGTGTATTTGTGACAATTTCTCCGCCACTGATTTTAAAAGCGCTAACTCATTTTTGGGCATGGCTGTGATTTTTTGAGGTGTATTTATGAATTCTCATGTTTTCTCCACTATCTTTTTGTACTGGTCAAATTTCACAATATACTGCGAGCGCTTGGCATGTCTAATTCCCACTTATATTCCAGAATTCAGTCCTTTCCATGGGCGGTGCACCATGGGGGCTAAGTTTGACCATAGCCAACCAATGTTTAAGCATTCTGAAAAAATCTAATAAATCATTCAATTTATTGTACGTGTTTTTTTACAATAAAGAAATCTTTACACCGGTTGTCTTGTAAACAATGTTCAAAGAAATATAAGCACCTTTGCTTGTCAAATGGGCCGCGCACAAAAATATATCACGGTAGGCAGTGTTCTCGCCGGTGCCTCATGAGTCTGTACCTCATATCGCACTTTCCATGTCAAACCAACATTGCCGGCATGAACAAACGATATACAATGCAATTGTCTAGGATCATCCAGCACATGCTGCAAAGAGGCGAGCGTGCATACATCTCGTAAAGCAAACAGTGGTGTGTACTGTTTATGACACATTTATTGATTCCGCTGCTGCTTGTCGAGAGTGCGAGTCAAGGTATCACAGAAAATAACATTTTTACATCAACAACAGTGTCAGCACTGGAACTCTGAGTGAACATTCAAGTAGCAGAGTAGTACAGACAAGCACGGAAAGCCGGAGGTCACTGCGAAAGTACGAGTGTTTGCAAAAGTATTATTGGAACTGAAAATAAAAATCACCACCTATAGAATAATTTACTAAAGATAAACCAAACCAGTCCGAGACGTTTCCTTTTCCAAAAAATGTCTATAACAAGCAGTGCCGCCGTCTCAAAGGTCGAGGTTCATAATTCTTAAAGTGGCTTTATTATTTGGCAAAGCAGTCCTTACAAGGAAACTTGCGGACGGCATAGGACCAATAAAGGGATTCTCTACGTTCACTACGATTTGGTAAATGGAAGAAAGCCATGCGGAAAACGCACCGATATATGAAGCGTCCGAGTGTCATAAACTCTCAATTGACCACGAGTACGTAATACCCTAGATCGCAAAAAGACATTGCACACTTGTCTAACGTCGTGAAAACCGCCATTGTCGTACAGTGTAATTACTATGATGACCAGTTTCTTGTACGACAAGGAAATAGCACTGGCCACACTGAACCGGAATCGAATTTCACACGGCAATTGTTAACTCTCCGTTTCAAGGACGACGCCATATTTGAAAAATGGATGACAAGGGATTCTCTCTCCCTCTCCTTCCCCCGCCCCTTTTATACAGTGACGACAGTGTTCTATCAAGCGGCAACATAGTCGTGTTTATTTCTAGTTTTAGTCTGAAATTTCAAATGATAGGTGGCCTTGTTTAACAAATAAGGAAACTTAGAGGCAAAGAGCCATCTTACAATAAATGAGAGCAGGACGGGACAATGGTCGGAGATACCAGAGATGTAAATACCTGTTTTGGAGGTCGAAGTAATTGGAGAAAACCTGCGTTAAATGTGAGCTGGCAGGGCTGCACTCGATTGTGGAAAGTGTGTTGGGTACTTATAATTCCATTTAAGGTAAGTAAGTTAACACTTAAGTCGTTTTCCGAATAATATATCCACGACTATACGTTGAATATTTGTTTCGGTTTTCAATATTCTTAATGACCGATTAGTGTGTTTAACCCTAGACTATAGTACTTGGACCGCCAACTCCGTACATATTCAATGGACGAAATCTGGCGTGCGTTCAGTAAAGCTACGACCTACGCTAGGACTTAGCTAAAATCAGTCAAAGTCACGTCTTCTCGTTAAAAATACATGGCAATATCTCACGTAATCTCGCGAAGTCTTGCTTTTTAGCGAGGTCCTAGCGTTACTGAACGGGAGGCTGTGCTCTTTCGCACAAGCCGTTGCGTCATTATTCACTAGCCACACCTGGCGTGCGTTTAGTAGACCTACGCTAGGACTTGGCTAAATCCTAGTCAAAGTCACGTGTTCTCATTTAAAAAGCACAGCAATGACTCATGTAATCTCGCAGTCTTGCTTTTTAGCGAGGTCCTAGTGTTACTGAACGGGAGGCTGGCCAAATTATCGAGTTTTATTTCCGACAAGCACGTCGTCTGCTAATGATGGTCGGCTGTTGTGTGGTCGGGTGGAAGTAGCATTGGTAAAAGTACTCACGATATCAAGATTTTTATTATTGGAAGAATTTGAACTGCGTTTCAATGCCGAAACTATTTTTTTTTTGTTGTACTGGACAATAAAATAAAGGAGTAGCATTTCCCGTCATAATACACTAACCGGAAACTGAAACAGATAATTTAAGAGAGTGGCGATTCCTCTAAGATAGTATGCAAGAAAATGTCGAATCTTGTTGTCACTGTTCATTTAGTACAACTATGAGGTCACAGAAGCTTGAACTGCAAATAGAACTCGGGATGTGTTGATTTAGGAAGTTGTCTGGGGGAACATTGCCGCGTGGCTTTGAACCTGGTGACAATGTCAGGAATTGAAAATTAAAAATAGGGAATGTCGGTGGATATTTGGCGAATGATTAACTAATTAGAAAGAATAACAGGCGAAACAATTTGCGATTTAGTGCCCGCGAGTAGGGCATCACGCAGACTTGCCGGTGGACAGCTTCGCGGGTCCGCCTCGAGCCCGCAATTTTTCCTTCCATGTATATTCGAAGTTGTTTATAACTGCTTCAACAGAACGAAAACCGTAAACAAAATCGGAGATTCCGCATGCGTCAAAAATTGACAAAAACACAACAGCGGGACTGTGAAGTGGTGGCCTAACGTGTTTACCTCAAAGGGTTCGCGTGGTTTGGGATACCGGGCTTACATGTTAACCATAGGTAAACTGCAGACCGATACCAAAGAGCATACAGAACTTCTCGAGGAAAACCGTTAAAGGAGAATGCCACCCGATTTAATTAGTCTTTTTTGCCGTCTTAATCGGTCTATATCCCCATCGCCTCGCATAGAGTCGACCTTACCTTGCCAAGAAATGTCGCGTTAACCTGAGAGGAAGGTGAGAAACGACGCCAGCGACGTCAGTGGTTCATATGCAGAGTGAATGCCGCTATGTTGCGGTGCATCGTTCCCGCTTGTCCGAACTAAGCAGCTGCGAGGAAAGCGGGTATATCGTTTTTTTTACTTGCTCGAGAGTCCGAAATGCTTAAGAAGTGGCTCATGGTAGTGAAGAATGAAATGTACGCTGTAAATAGCAAGTACGAGGCTGTGAAACATCTCCGTGTCTGTGGCCTGCAGACGTCGACAGTGCCTGACGAATGCCGGCTTACCAAATAACTCCATACGTTCCGTTGTCTGAGCTTGTTCACGGCGCCTCTCTAGTATTTCTTCAACACTGTATTCCTGTTCGAATTAATTGCCTGTTAAACTTAACGATCCAAATGCGAAGTCGAGACTGATCGAGCTCTAGCTCGTCCTAAGTTGGGATTTCGAGTGAGTAGCCATGTTCGTAACTGAGCGTTCTGTTTCAACTGAATTATTCTCACCCTCAGCTAACCAATACTTATATAAAACTCAAACAAAGTCTGTCTCATTAGATGCAATTTGTAAGGCCTTTGGAGTGTTCGTGAGTGCAAATGATTTGAGAAGCCAGCAATGAATAAATCTATGCGTTACCGGCTTTAGGGGCAATGAAACTAATTGACGGGACACCGATTCCATGTGAGCTCATGCTAATTTAATGTTTTCTGGCAGAAACTGTTGTGAAACAACTCGATTTCCATCCCCCGGCCAGATGTTAGGGGAATCTTTATTTACATTTACATTACTCAAATAATGATTGTCAATGTACAATTCTGCCCTGACGGTGCTGTGGCCAAAGCGGAACCTAAATTCGCGGCCCCCGACGAGTAAGTAGATTTGCAGTTTCTTGGCTAATTCACAAACATAATCAACGTGCACATTACTTTGGCTCAATAGTGTAGTATTTTTTTGACTGGAAGTTTAGTTTCCACAGAACTCTGGCTGGTTTATGTTCGTGATGTCTGATCAGTTTCCGAGCCACTGGCTTGGATAACGGCGGAGTCAATCCGGCCGGCCGCGGCGGGCCTGATCGGGCTCCGAGCCACTGGCCAGGATAACAATCGTTTTGTGTTTAGAACTCAAAAATCACAAGTCTAAACAACACAGATCTAGGTTCTTCTGTCTGTATCTCACGGAAAATACTTCGAAATTTTCATCTCCGAACAGACCCCAAACTCCTGCTACGGACCTTATTGGCCTGCCGAACTTTGTAGGCTACGTTGTGTCCAAACACCAATAAATCCGTAAGAGCAAAATATAACAACACGTTTTTATAAGAACTCGGTGTATTTTCAAAGGTTTTACATCGAAGTTTTGATGATTTATTGGTGTTAAAAGATGACTTTAAGCGATAAGCTGACACCAGTAACCCGTGTTGTGAACTGCTGAACAGACTGCGTGCGAAACCGATGACGTCATTGGATAATTTCAACACCTCCGTCTGCCGTCAGGTGTCAGGTAACGCAACCATACGTGTCGTTATGGAGTAGAACTACTCGATCTAAATTGATACAAATTAGGTTGTTTTTTGGGTGGCATGCTCCTTTAAAACAACAAACGTAAGAAACGTAATAGGTACAGGTACGTTGACATTAAGGTTGTGTAGGACCTCTTTGATTGTTTATCCAAATATACTAAACTGACTGTATATTTTTCTGATTTCTAGTGAATTAATATCAACATGTTATTGACTGGACCAAGTGACCATGTCTTATTAGCAAATTTTAGCAAGAGCAAAAGGTATGTGCACAGCAGGGCAATGATATCAATAACATGACCAAATTTTGTGTAATATAAAATAATGTTCAAGATGAAATCTCAAAAAATGCCGTTACAATTATATGAATAGCGTTTTCGTTTGATGCAACTACTGAGTTTTTCCAAAACAATTCCTTTTAGCATTTTAGAGAGCAGTACATTTAGCATCGTTTGTGACCGTTTCCAATGAATACGATCAGCCATTTCTCAGATAATATGCCCATTTTGGCCATTTTTCGAGGGTCCAACACAACCTTAAGTAACCTGTTTCATTATTTGTATTTGGAGAAAAAAGGAAACGCCTCTTTAGTAAGACTATCTAAGACTACTTTTAGTTGACAACACTGAAACAGAAATTTACGAAGCATTTCAAACTCACACTTAACTAATCTTTATCCTAATGTGGCCCACTGGAAAGGGCCCTAAATAGTCTTTAAGGTTCCAAACGTAAGCGATGTTTCTGAAATTGTGAACCTGCACTGCATAAATCGGTCATTTTGTGACTTGTGTTTTCGACTACCTTTTGCCATTAAACCATGTCTCCTTCATCGTAGGATAAAAGCTCCTAAAAGAGCACGAAATCATAAAGAACTTCCCATTGATGGGAATTATGTTCAGAAATTCTGTTTTTTTGAAAACAAGGGGCTCAAACAGAGGGGTCATTTACTTTTGAATACTTTGCACTTGATGACCCCGTCCCAACTCTGAAGCTACAGGGTAACCCCGAGTTATCGAGTTCGGTTGCTCGACGTTCTGTGTACATTTAGAGAATGAATGAACAATTCCGGCATGTCAATCAATCTATTATTTCCAACCCATTAGGTCAGTTGAAACTTAAGCCCCACGACCGCACCCCATTTTGTGTCGCCCGTTGCAAACGAAAGCAAGACATACAGTTTATAGATGAACTTCAGACACGTAGGGTGCAGATTAATGATTTATCGAAAACGAACAAGGGTATTTTTGTAGGTTATAAAAGCATGTGCATTGCAGAAGTCCTGACCATCAGTCTGGGAATAAACACCTGGATGAACAAGGCCAAAGTAAAGAATTTGCGGCTTCCTAACGAGTCGCAAAGATTATCTTTATTAGTGTCTGACGTGAAACAATAATCAAAGATGTGGACCTTAAATGCTGATAACACATGTGGCATGGAGACACGTGACATGGTCGACATCGCTCAAGCACCAGTGGCCGCCTGCATGAAACAGTCCCAAATAGGAACTCAGCTAAGGTCCCTAAGTCTTTTGCGTATATGGACACACAATATTTTTCTATCATTTCATCTTTGTTATGAGCTCCTCTTTGATTAATGACATTCTTTTAATTATATAACTAAAAACTGAGCCCAGAGTTTATTGAAAATAAATGGGGATTTAGTCCTTAAATTGGTGGTGTTGCATAAAAAGATCCATACTTATTTTCGATAATATTGACAATTTAACATAGAGTTCACTCTCGATTTGTATTACAGTCAAAAGTTAACTTAGTAATAAAACTAAAACAATGCAAGAAAAGACAGTCAATGTTTTCACAAGTTCAAAAATACGCAGAAGATTTAGGGAACGTAGTTGAGTCCCTATTTGGGACTGCTCCATGCAACTGGGCACAGACCCCCCTAGCGATAACTACACAATTTTATGCTGAGTAATCTCGTAAATACAATTTTCCTTGTCGTCATTAGTGCCATGCATCTCTTGCAATGCAAAACAATTGTTTTGGCGCCAAAGCACCTAGTACTTTGAATCGATCTGACGTTGATGTGAATAGATCTGAAATTTATGAATGAGCTTCATGCTGGTAACAATTTTAGCGAAATATTACAGTGAACAATGACATCAAAAGTTGTGGCAGTAGGATGGATCTAAGACACTTCCGCCATATCAAAGGCGTTTGCGATTGCATGGCATGGAAACAGTAACTGTGGTGGGTGTGGCCTAACTGCGATTTTTGAAACAATTCATCGGTAATCCCGGTCTATATTAAACAGTAATCAACTGGTTATCTTACCAATCGGATCCATTTTGGTGCCCTGTTTCGTCCATCATTGAAGTGAATACAGGTGATAAACATTGCGATTATTGTCGAAAAGGTGATCATGCAGCTAACAACAACAAGGTATATTCCTGAAAAACAAACAAGCATTCATAAGGTCGTGGAGAACTATAATAGAAAAATGTCCAAATTGATTTCCGAACATTATATCTCGGAAATGGTTAATATCATTCTACGGAAAATTGATATACTGTGCTCTAAGCGCTGTTCTCTAAAACACTGTCACCTGCTTGTCACATCGAGTAACCTAGAATTAGGTGTGCAAAAATCTCAACCCCGGGCTCCGTTTCATAAATGTTTAAGTTTCAAGCTTTATTGTTGGCATAACGTCAGCAGCATTGTTATTCCGGTCTAAGTTAAGACTAAAATAGTTTCATGAAACGGAGCCCCGATCTTTTGAGACTTAACTGATGTAACCAACAGGTGGCAGTGTAAGAAGACCTGAAATCATTCTTACCGCTACCATGATAGAGTATCAGCGCACTGATTAAATTTGTAAAAGCACAATTATGCGGGAATTTGAAATTAATTCGCTTTTGCGAGAGAGTATCAAACCAAGTCTTATGACTTTTATGACTTTCATAAAGTTGCTTAAAACGAAAACGTATTTAGAAAACTGTTTCGAGATTTCACTGAGAACATTTATATCACGCGAAATTTGGTCATGTTAATTTTTATAAGTTACTCAGGTCTCTCAATACTGTACAAGTGTTAATGTCACTATGTATACACAGTAATTGAAAGCACCTTACAAATGACATCTGAACCAAATATATATCACAAATCATTAACACTTCAGACAAATACCATTTAAGATTTTAATTTTAACAAGCTTGACCAAAATTAACCTAAACGATACAGCGACCTCATTTGACCAACTAGTCAGGAATGATTCGTTGCTATCATAATGGTAACCATATTACTGCGTCAAACGCGGAAGTCATGACCTCCGGGTCCTAACCGCGTTGTATTTAGTTAATGTAAGCAAATAAAATCGTTAATAATTATAACAAGTTTTGTTATATAATATTCTTTTATTAAATCAATGAAAATTTCCAAATAATTCTCTTATTTAGCACAATTTCTTGTTCCGATCATCTGCTCAACCGCATTGCCGGTCAGGTACTGAGGCAGTACAAATAGCAGACGGCTATACACTAGTTAATTCGTTGCTTGATGTTGAATTTGTTCCGTATTTTGAATAATTTATAATTGCTGCTATTATACATGGAATAAACACACACTTTATGAGTTCAAATTTCTTCGCAACTGCGCAACGACATCTAAACAGATGCTGCCGCTTAGAACTCGTATAAATGCGCGTCTTAAAAATAATTCACGCCCTTGTTTTAATAAATAAATTACAATTGTCATGAACATGTTACTATAAGTAACCAGATTGATGAGCATCAATAAATGCTGTCAATTATTTACCATTTCTAAACCACAGAAGTCTATTCATGGAATGCCAACTTCAATTTCATGCAGCTGAGGTTGCGCTGCGATTGCATTCGCTTGTTACCGTAACGATGTATGTTCTTCTTATGGAATTTGTCACTACAAATTTTTCAACGCCTCTGAATTACATAAGGGTAGTCCCTGAGTCATAACTTTTAATAATAGAATACACAGGTCATGTGCAGGGCTAAGACAACTGTTGATATCTATAAATGGATGAAACTATAAGAAAATCCATGGAACCCCAAAGTCCTCCTCATTTCCTGCCAGAGTGTAGAAAGCTCTGATGAAGGCTACTGCACATGCTGGAATGACAACGTGGACAGTTCGTCCCAAGTGGCCGTTTACCCATTTTTGGAACTGTCTGTAGGCCACGTGTGGCATCCTTTTATCCAAGGGTCTGTCATAGCCATCAGGATATTGACTTTTGTATTGCAGCCATGCAGTCTCCAAAACATTGCGATTGATGCATACAGGTTTAAAACCCCCATGCTCCACAATACAATTTTTCTTCTGTGTAAGTTGTCACACTTCATTTCTTCGTCAAGTTTTGCAACAACCTTGTCCACCTCTTGACATTATACTCTTTCTTCAACAACTGGGGTTGTCTGACAATTGCTACAGGTGCACCTGCAAGATATGTCAGGAAACATCAAAATTTCGAATTGAAAAATTTACCAAGAGTGCCTCTGCTAAATTTAATTGAGGGGGCTGCATACAACTTCAGTTTCCAAGAAAATTGATTGTTCAGAGTAAACCCCACTTGAGTAACGACCTGTTCACAACAGAACAAAAATCAAATCTGCTTCCAAAAAACAAACTTTGGAACATCACAACCTACTTACTTCTCATACAAATGTATAGTGCTACACCCAAGGCAGTGGGTCGTAGATAATGCCCCGGGGATATAGTAATGGACATTCGTTGTGTGATATTTAGCTGACCCTAAGACACAAGGTAGTTGCCCTGATTCATTGATGGAGAGAACTGCTTTGTAAGTAGTTGGGAGACCTGTTCTCCCAATCTGAACCCTATCGGCACCCACATACCATTAATCAAAATATACAATGCCAATGGGGCAAATCAACTTGAAAAGCAGTGTTGCCACTCAAATATTACAGCAAACATTTCTTAAAACTTCTCCATATGCTATATGGGCAATCACAAATCCAATGGGATGCCCTCTATACTCTATAGAAATGTTACCAGGCGGTTTCTACACATAATCAGAGACACCTTTTGAGTGATTTGATAAAATGCAAAAAATCCCAGTTTTTTATGAATGAAATTACCGTAATCGTTCGGGTTAACGCCCTGGGCGGTTAAATTGGCGAATCCAAAAAATCGGGGGAGGGCGGTTAACCGAGCAGTGGGCGGTTAAATTGAAAATCCACCTAAAGTAGGGGATGGGCGGTTAACCGAACATGGGCGCTTATTACGACAGACAACCGCCCTGGGCGGTTAATCTTACATGGCGATCTAAATCCCGACACGACAATCATACTCGGAACGCGTAGCCCTTTTCAAAGAGCTTTATCGTCACGTCGCCAAATGACTGTGAAAACATCATAACAGCGGATGATCCCAAAAAAGGTTCTCTTGCCCTCAGATTAGTCATTCACTATTAAATTTACAAAATTGCTGAGCAATAGCCCCGTGCCGTCCTGCGGTGCGCAGACGACCAGTGACCTCGCAGCCTCCACTAGAATTAAAACTGTTTCAAGATGTGACCCTGTATAAGTGCGCGCGTGCAAGCTTCACGTGTTGCAGAGGTCAGACATCAAATTTATGATTACAGTCTCGTACTATATGTAGCTGTCAAGTTCCGACTCAGAGAGCAGTTTTAAAATAGGTTGTAATAAAAGTTTGAAAAACTTAACTCTATTGTTTTTTTGTGTTTGTGATGTTATAATCGACACTCCGTGACTCAATGACATTTTCAGCGGATGGTTCTGCGGCTAGCTGTCTTATCTCGACAGCCCGGCATTGCTCTCTTGCCGTTGCGCCAAACATGCTATGCAAAGAAGTAAGACAAGGATCGGGGGTGATCGAGCCAGTCGTCGATCAAGAATAAAATTTCAAGCAACTGCATAAATATGTTACAAAATGTCAGAAAACAGCAATGTTTCAATTCATTATTCTAAACGATCACCTTACCAAACTTCGTGGTAGAAAAACATTTATTTTTCATGCAAGATGTCCAGATTATCCTATTTATATCACTTGTAATATCGCACTGCGGCACTGTTCGGTCCCGCTGTTATCGCGCAATGTCTCAGTCGGCTGACAATCGTGACTTGGAAATGCCGTCAAGTAATATAACGGCCTCTTTCAATATGCATCTCGTTTTTTATGGCCAAAGATAGTGGCGGTATTCAGCACGCACGTAGGGCCTACGTGTGAGTCACCTGTCAATCACATGTTGGTGTCAAGGTAACATGCACTCCAAAGTGTGGGAACTTGCGCACGTGCACCACTACAAATCAGTCACACATAGCGACAGTCCGAAGTAACAAAAACGAGCGTGACTATGTGCTTTTAAGCTGTTGTTACGAAAGACCCAGTTCTTTACGATATTCCTCCGTTGCCAATGTTCCCCAAAACTGCGATGTCAAGTCTATTGCCATATTTCCCGGCTCGATGCTCCCTAAGCCCATCCCTGTAACTAGCTGTGTGAATCTCCTACCCACTATCGTCAAGCAGTCTACGTCGTAGATATTTCAGACTCGAATGGTAAGAATTTTTGTTCAGGCTGAAAATGGCCAATGTATAAACAAAATTATTCTGGATGGCTAAAAAGGGGATGTGGAAACGATAATTCACACAGTCACGCTTACGTGCAGGCTGACGCAAGAATAGTAAAGAACAGCCAGCGACATTAGTTAAATCTGCTAACCAGTTTGACTGAGATGCAATAAGCGAAAAACAAAATTTGACTAGCCGTTTTTTATTACTTCAAGATCATACACAAACATACATTATTGCCAACGTTTGAATTCAGAAATCGACAGGCAGCAACGAAATCGGTAACCCAGTAAGGCACTTGTACTGTCCCTTCGGTCGCCCCACATCCTCTATAACCCGGCAGTTATATTCATCAAAATATTGAGAATTTGACATCTTTCCGTGAGTTGTGAGATTTGTTCAAAATACGAGAGCTTCCCACCTTAATAGAATTTGGAGGGTTGGCAAAACCATTGTCACATTTCTCTGGCCTGATTTTTTCGAATATATGTTTTATCTAGTGCACTGCAGACGGAAACTCAGCGCGGCAGACAAAGTCGCTGAAAGCGGAGGTTTTGACGCCGGCGGCGTTCTTAAACTTTGCAAACAAGGGAAGAAAATAAAGTGACAAAAAGGTTCAAGTATTATATTTTGAAGTGAGTTCATGACCCAAGACAATAACTCGTTACCTGTATTGTAATTCAGATTGCTAAACCACCGTCTCGGAGTCCCGGCGTCGTTGCACTCGTTGTGATCATCGATCTTTTTCTAAAAGTCGGGGAATCGCGCGTTTCCTTAGCACTAGGCGCTAAATCTTCATTCTTTAAAAGTCGGGGATGGGCACTTAACCGAGAGGTGGGCGCTTAACTGGAAATCTTCAAAAATCGCAGGGGGCGGTTAACCGAGCAATGGGCCGTTAAATCGAAAATCCACTTAAAGTCGGGGATGGGCGGTTAACTGAGCATGGGGGTTAACCCGAACGATTACGGTAGTATTTATCCACGGCTGAAACACGATTCACTATAAGGGATGTGGGCCCCTGGGACTGACAGGTAAAGCACCTACTGAATTGTGAATTAAAAGACCAGTAATAATTTCTGGTTGTAGGATACATATTAATAATATTCTTACCAGTCACTAACATCCAATCGCAACTCCTGTGCACCTTCTGCCCGTGGAAGTTTACTGGACGAACCGGCTGGGGCTGAGTCTTCGACGACCGGAGCAAGGGCCGTGAAAGGGATCGAGGGAGAACGGCTCCTCTGTGAACACAAATTGTTCCTATGGGATCTGTCACCTCCTCCTCCACTCCGAAAGCTCGGAATCGTCTGAAAAGTCCACCTGTCCGTCCCTGTATCTTTCAAAGTATACTTCATCTACGCTGCTGTACTCACTTGGACACATATTGTTTCCTTTGTGTTCCCCTACACCACGTCACAGATGTGTAATGAACGAAAATGGCACCGTTTCTATATTCCGTTATAACAAGGGCGTTACATCACCACGGCACTAAATACGTAAATGATTTTGTATAGCGACGTACAATTCAGTTAATGTTAAGAATGTAGCAATTACAATTCTAAACGAGAATTTAGACCATATTGTTGTTCAGATTGGTTTATACCTTGCAAGTTTCTCTTTAAGAGAGTGACGTTACAACCTTATCACATGGTCATCTTCAGACTGAGTGTTGAGCATCTATCAGTAGATGTCATGATCACGTGACAAGCAACACAGATCACTACTGGCCCGCCCCACCATGTGTGAGATTGTCACGTGATCCAGGCTATGTCGGGTGCTTTCCCATTCAGCCAGAAGATGGACCTGTAATAAGACAAGGCGTCGTTTTCTTTTTAACATTTCACGAGAAAAGAGGTGACCAGAATGCTCACCAATTAAGGGGGTGGCGTCAGATGTCTCTGGCAAGCGACTTGCTAGCAAGACGAGGTACACCATCAAGGCCATCATCACAGACACCTACAAGGGCAAAACGACAGAATCACAACATAGGACTGATGTGTTAGCAGCATACGAATATGAGTAAATTCATGACCAAATCTGAGTATTGATTCAAATACACACGATACTACAATGTGTAGCCATGTAGAATATTTCTGGAAGAATTAAAATGTTTATAATTAATTACGGTCCATTCAGTGGCATACCAAGGTCCGACAAAAAACAGTTTCCCATTACAACAAAACGTTTGGTGTTTCGAACTCTTACAGCTGTAGATTATGTGGTTTTGCGTTTTATGCAACAATTATTTTATGAAAACCATAGATCCAATATTCTACTGCACTTCATGAGAATATGAGACATTTTAAAAAGAAATCACATCGGTGTTTAGAGAAAGAGAGCGTGGCATCAAAAATTCATTTGAATCCGATCAACCATTTCTGAAGTTAGCCAAACGTTAAGCTTGACCGAGGGTTAACCATTTACTTAATTTGGGTATGGTTCCTGTGTTTTCTAGCTACATTTATGGACATCTCGGCAGGTTAGCTAAACCAGAGAGCAATTCATCATATCTTTCGGAATACAACTCTATATTCCATATCCTGTAACATAACGTCTGCTAAGTCTCTGAGATACCGAATACCCGATAGGGCGACGCCTCCGAGGTTTTAATGGCTTCTGCCTAAACTGGAATTACTGCAATCGTTTATTATCAACCTTACCTGTACAGTAACTTTCTCCCCTGTTTCCGGCGGAACAAGTATACCAAACGCTGCTATCATGGATAACAATATGCAAGGCACGATGAGGTTCACTATGTAGTAAACGCGGCGTCTGCGCAGATGCAGCTTAAACGTTACGATCGGATAAATTACGTCGGGGCAACAGGGGTATATGCTTTCTATCCTCACTACACTGGTGTTGACAATGTCCCACTCGCCGGATTTCGTGTACTTGTCCAACACAACGTTTTCTTTGTCTGAAAAATAAGCATGGTTGATTGAACAGCACTTCGAAGAAAAAGAAATCGATATGCAACTTGGCAACCGGCAGATATCACAAAATCCGTGATGTGGGTGGCTCTAGTTTTTATATAGTGTTACCATATGCAGGTTCAACATACACCAAAGGCATATTGAGTACCCGTATCTTACTCTTAAAAATGTCCGCCATAAGCATAGCGTACATCCATCATTTACTCGTTCCAAAATTCACTATAGACACATCGTTCATCCATAACCCATTCTTTCCAAAAATCACCATCGACGTATTATACATGAACATTTAAAACTCATACTTTCCAATATCCACTCGAGACATATCGCATGTCCATAGTTCACACTTTCCTGTTCCCACCACAGACATATTGTGCACCCATAACTTATTTGTCTAATTTCCACCGGACACATATCGTACCTCAAATCCATAACTCATTCTTCTCAATATTCACCTTATATCATCCATAACACACTCTGTCCAACATCCGCAATAGACATATCACACATCCATAACCTATGCTTTCGGATATCCACCATAGCCATATCCTACGTCTTTAGCTCTCATATTCCAATATCTAATCCAGACATATTGTAAATCCATAACTCACACTTTCTAATGTTCACAATAAAAACATAACATGCATGAATAACTCATACGTCTAATATCCACCATAGAGTTATCGCACATATCGTACACCCATAACTAAATCTACCCAATGTCCACCATAGACACAGCGTACTCGTCCTAATATTCACCTTAGATTATCGTGCATCCATTGCTTACTATTTCATAGGCGGATTTGGGGGGTCAGGGTCCCCCCTTGGCTGCCGTAAGCAAAAATGGAACAGCAACAGCGTGAAGCGAGCGCGAGGAAATATTGAATAAGCAACTAGGACGCGGAGAAGGGTTTACCGCAGATGGCGGCGTTCGGGTTTTTTATTTCTTATTTTTTTAGTCCACCGGTAGGTTTTACGAACAGAAGGTTCACATACCCGGCTCCGCACCTTCGGGCCTGTGCTGCACATACAATGGCGCTTTGCCCAATTCCCCAGACAACATGTTGGGCCCCCACTTATGGTATCCTAGATCCGCCACTGTATTTCCAATGTTCACATTAGACATAGTGCGCATTCATGTACTTAACTTTCAAATATCCACCACAGATGTGTCATAAAGCCACAACCCCCACTATCCAGTATCTATCATATACATGTACGTGTTGTACATCCGTAACTCACACTTTACAACGTCCACCATAGACATATCGTACATCCAAGAAGCTATTCTCATTTCGCACGTCTGATCATCAAATGGAAACAGAGCGATGTCCATCCCACAGATGCTGTCCAATTTGACGATGGGCGAGAAGAACACTGTGCCATTGTAGTTGACGCTGGCTAGCGCGTTGTCGTATTCCATGCTAAAATCGCCAATGCTGTAAAAACAGACGAACGCAGTTGAACAAGACCGCGCAACAAAACCTTACTTTTAATTGGTCATGGCCTCAGTTACGAGTACATAAAAGAAAGGTTCACGTTGTGCAGCAAAACAGTGTTTCTACACACTGTTCAATTCTGTGAGTTTTTCTTAGTAGCGAAGCTGTTGCCCAGTGCCATTTGCAAGCATTGACGTTGTTACAAGCATCAACGTGCGAGATTACAAACGAAAACGTACTTGTGTGGACGGGACATGAGGAACGATTTGGAGTCAATAAAATATTGTACTGGGCTCACCTCAAAACACTAGCCACCCGAGGAAATCACGCGCTTCGCTGTCCTTAAATAACAATTGTGGAACCAAAAGTGTTACAAATGTCACGCTATTTTTTCCGTTTAATTTAATTTAAGACAACAACATATCAATCCGGGAAAACTGCGTTTAACACTAGTTGTAAAACGCTGATTTTTTTACTTCGATGTGACAATTACTACACAGTACTGAGGAAAATTAGTTCTGTTTCGCTTACGAGGTGGCTGCTGAACGTCTGCGGTACGATGACAGTTCAAAATTGGATTTCCATTGCAGTTCAGGGTGAAGTGTAAATGTATTTCACGTCTGACTCCTGCACTCAACGAAAGTGTTTCCTATCTGAAGGTTAGTTAAGCGTGTTGAAGAGTGACACTCTTTTCTCAGGCATTGCACAGTTCAAAAAGTGACAGACACAACAACAGCTTTAATGCACAGAAAGTCACAATCGATTCAGCGCTGAGAGAAAAAGAATGGACGACATAGTTTCAAGACAGCGGCGTGATCTGACAGAATAAATTTGAATCATATCAAACGTGATCTGACAATTATTGTGCATGTAGTTAATTGAGTTCTAATCCCTAATTCAGCGTGATCTGGCGACGGAAACTAGTGATCATACCAAATCCATCGTGATCTGACACTAAGTAACATGAGTTCCAATACTAAATTCAACGTGATCGGAATTTCTAAAACAAACCCTAAGACTGATAGAATAATCTGAGTAAAACGATTGCTTATCCGTAATGCAACATGACCTGACAATACGCCTAGTAGTAATACGAGTACCAATGGTAAATCAAACGCGGTTTGACAATAATAAAAGGAGTAATAATTCAAAATCTAACGTGATCTGAAAATGGTAAAGTGATAATCATTATAAATCCCTAAGTGTAGCATGATCTGATTTGAATAAAACCAGAACCGTAATCCAAAAGCAACATGATAACGTGAATCAATAACAGTATTTCCCGTACAAATGCTACACCCATTGGGATCTTAGAATGTAAAAAACGAGTGCTAATACAAAATAAATTATTAGCTGACGGTGATATTCAAATGACTGCTATCCTCAGAATAAATTCACTACTGTAGGAGTGCTAATCCTAAATCGTAGGCCATCCCCCAACAATAAAGGAAACACAAATCCTAAGTTCAGTGTCAGCTGAGAACCAATCTTCAAAGTGTTCATACAATGAATTTTACAGTTTTTGAGGTTTTAGACCATGCGTGCACCAAGCTTTTGATATGGGGGGGCTCGAATTTCTGGCGATGTGGACCTTTTGCTGACAAAAAGTGGGGAGGACTAAAAAACGGGGTATCACCTTCACTGTGCGCCTGTGCCTTTTCAGTGAACTTTTGTTTCTCGATCTTTTTGTGTCTTTGAGACGGACCTTTATGCCCCCATCCCCCCCCTGGGTACGCGCATGTAGACCATGCATATAATAATTTTATAACATAAAATCTAACTAAATAAACAATAATTTTGGGAAATAATTGCGGAATTTTGAATTTTAAAGAAAAGTTACTGATTTTTGGGCTCGCCAGGTGATGTCAACGGTAGAAGCTGGTCAGATGACAGCAGAATACTGAGGTGTAATGGCGGATAGTAGTGATTTTGTAAGGATACGAAGACTCAGAGAGCGAGTATTGTGAAGACAGGTAAGGAGATGAGGTTGATGGCGACATTAAGGACATACATGAAACAGATAATGAGTTAGCCCTCGCCATATCGGTACAATTTGCGTGTCTGAGACCCTACTCGTAAACTCTACCCTCCCGCATCGGCGTCTTTGGCAAGTGAAGCCGAGTCGGTGCCTACTCAGTCTGCGGACAGTCCTGATGTCAAAAGTGACATTTCTGAATAGTAATTACATGTATTACTTTTATTGGATCACAACTTACATTTGTAACCACTTTAGTGTCGAGCAGTATATATGCGTGTGGATGTGCGTGCATGCGCGCGCGTGTGTGTCGAACTGAAATTCTGTAACCGAAGGTTTTACCTTGACTGTCAAACCGCAGTCGCAAATAGCGGCCATATTGATTTCATTTCCTCGAATACCGAGTGCTTGTGTGAGGAATGATGATATCTAATTATTGTTATTGTAACTTAATTTTACTTATGGTAAATGATTGTTTGTTCCAAAACGTATGCAAGCTTTGTACTGTTGAGACTCGTCGATTATTTAGTTCCAGTGCCCGACTCTAGCCTCTGTCCCGGTTGCGGTCGTGACCTCAAGCAATTTGCCTGACATCTACATTCCATTTCTACAGTTGTGAATTGTCGTATATGTGTATAGCATGCGCTGCCACAAAATCTTGAACTAGAATAGACTGATGAGAAATTTCTTACTTCATCACATTAATTATCTCAGTAATCTTGATGCTGAGGCCCATACATCGTTCCGAGGAATGGCACTACACAATATACTTTTTGTCCACCAAACGCACTTAAACGTTAGAGAAACTTTCAGCAAATCTCGGGTCGAAGTACGATTCTTCAAAATGGGGTAAGCACAGCGCGCGGCCCCGGAGCTGGTCGCTTGCACCACCGTGCACCGCCATACCCGTGTCCGACGCCCAAACCCGTGCCATTTCTGGACGATCTTAGGGTTTTTTGATACAAAAAGTGACATAATGTCTGTCATATTGCTATTACTGCATCCTCCGCACACGGACTTTTTCATAGTATTCTTCTCAAGCAATGTTCGACTCTTCGAGGCCAGTCCGTTTCACGGCCGGTGTAGAACAACCCAATGGCGGAGATTTTACTTCCATTGATTACGTCACAGAAGAAAAAATACTTGAAATATCCAACCAAAATTGTTGGTAACCGAATTCAGAGAGTATTAATCCTCACCCAAAGAGTTCTCACCATAATGCGAATGCTAATACTTATTCGTAGATGATCTAGCATTAGTAAAACGAGTGCAAATCCTAAATCCAAGCTATCTTACTCGTTGTGCTGCATGGTATAACTAACTCTTCGATGGGTCATGTTGAACATTGCGGACGGCGCGTTTGTCCCATGTGGATTGATTACTGGTTTTAAACTGGGTGTTCCAAGACCTTTTGCCGATAAACGTGAGCAATGGATACGTCAGTTGCTTATCTGCCATTAGCAGAAATTGAGACCGAAATTTGCAGTAATCAACAAGTAAGTTCTGTGCTATGTTACAGCGTGGCTAAGGCAAGAGGTGGGTGCACAGTGTCAGTGAGTTTTTTGGCTACAGCAACGAACCGGCTAGACAAGTAACTAGAGCAGAAAAGTAGTGGGCATCAGGGGCGAGACAATCCCCTAAAAGGGCATTCGTGGATGAAATGTCTTTGACAACAAAGTTTCTCATCGATGGGAGATTGCTTTTGAAGGGTTTAGAACGAATTATTACAAGGTAGCGGATGAAATGCATACCGGCAATATTAAGGAACCTTGTGGTGAAAAACGGAAACGTAGTGAACGGTAGGGTTAGGATAGGATGTGAAGTTATTCCAGCAGATAGAAAGTACTTCGACGGTAGATTGAAAGACGTGGTGACTGCCATCAATAATCAAAATTCCTAACAGCATTTTGAGACATAATGTACAGTTTTCATTTAAAAAAGTTTAGTAGCCTAACACTAGCTGTACGTTATTTCACTATGAATGTACCGTCTGACTTTAGATCTTAAATTATTTTCCTACTCAACAGGACGAGCATCATCCCAATTACTTACATGATTAAAATCAAGAGCATGATCAGTCATTGCAGATTTTTTAAGGTAAGTAGGTAGGCATGCAATGCATTTTGACTCTTGATTCACTATATTTAATTCGTTTTCGTCAGTGCTATGGAAAGGGTTGTCATGTACAGTGTGTATGGTTATAATGAACCAGAAAGTGATCGCAGAGGCGGCGGGTCACACACTTACAAGACTATAACCCAGAGCCAAAATTCCGATATTGGCAAGAAATATTAAAAAGAGTGCAAACCTTAAAACATATTTGTGTTTAGCTTTCGAGTGGTCAAACAATGTTGACAGGTTAGGTTGCTCGTACAGGAGTACACCCAGTTAATTAATCCACCATTTGCTGATTAAAACGTCACTTTTAGGCTTTGGTATAATTACCGGCTGTCATCGGTTATTTCCGTACCCACATTTCCGGCTCAAGAACTTGTCCTGAACGACGCCATTTTTTCCTTGTAACTGAATTTGCTATCGCTTGCTCGATAGCATTGGTGTTTAGTTCCCTACGTTGGGCGGTCGAAACTAGGAACCATTATGAGTCGAACCAATTTTTTTCGTTTTGATTTTTTTCTCGTTTTGAAAAAATACGGAAAGGTAGTGCATTCTACTCTTTAAAAATCGAAAAAGTATCAAAATCGGGGCAAGCAGTGTAAAGTTATCGCAATTTTTGTGGCGAAATTTGGGTCACTTTGTTTGGATCGCGTCGGCCATATTGGAGGACAGCGGGATAAGTTACGAGTTTGAAACGTTGCGTAAATTGTTTTCGCCAACAATTTACGGTGAAATTTAGTGAGACATATCTTTACTTACTATTCTGCACGATTCAACAGTGTTCACCAAATTTCAGCCTCGCAGTTGTTACTCATTAAGTGATAAATGTGCTCACAATTCCCGTTAGACGTCGTCTCAAGTCTGGCGGCACCGACAACATGGCGACTTTTGCTGAACTGGAAGGCATGTTCAACCTGTTACTTTGTAATTTGTGAAGATTTAACGTTGATACATTTTGACAAACGTTGCTACAAAAAAGGAACTTTTTACGATTTTCGTGTTTTTGTGCAAAAATAAGATATATTATTTTACTGTGAATTTCCATTCAGGTGATCTTACACTAAGCTAAAAAAATAGTTGAAAATTTGAAATGTTTTTTTGTTTGACTGTCAACTTCTGTTCAAGGCTTGATTAGGTGTCACAAAATGATTCATATTTTTCTAAATTTTAAGTCTAAATTGCTTTCAAGTCATGTTTTGTAACTTATTGCGTCGTAATTCAGGTTATCAAGTCAACAATATGAATTATCTTGATTTGAGAAATAAGGTATGTTGGATTGTGAAGCTTCAAGCCTCCAATTCCTGTTCCTTGCAACTTCATATTTTTTTAATCATGCTTGTCAAATTCTGTTGTAAGGAAACACTATTCGGTCACCATGGTAACAGTTAATGTATGTCCACTTTCATATCATGGAAACTTTTGCTATTGAATAGTGTTTGTAATGCTAAATATTGTAAAGGAATGTGCATTTTGAGTTACTTGTTATGTAAAAGGTTGAATGATTTTGGCTTAATGAATAAAAATGATAACATTTTGTATTGGACTTGTCATACTTATGTGCTCGAACGAGCCCCCTATTTGGAGAAATGGAAAAAAAGGTCTGCCTTAGTCAGAGAAGCAAGAAACGAGACAATATTCCACTAGGAGACAGGACAATTCATAGTTCTGAACATACCCAGTGAATCTTATAATAAAAGGTAGACATTCCCAAAAATTCCAGGCCCCCATTTTTTAGGCTTGGTGCGCTCACTTTGCACAGTTCGCTAGAAGTATCCAAGTTCTAAATAAACCTCGTTTGAGCGAGCGCTGTGGCCAGCGACAAGGTAGGCCTAAGGGTAGCCTTGACGCAAAACTGTATATGTCTACTAACAAGCTGTAGTTAGTATTCATACTGGTAGCTGGCACTGAGGTTAGCTAAGGGCTGCCGCGGCAGTGTGACACAGGACTAACCAGCCCGTAATTTCATGCAAGTGTCTGAAACTACCTTTGAACATATGCGGCATTTATGATTTGAACAATACTTTGACAAAACAGCTTGCAACCGCATGCCTTTACCGTTCGCCAGTGTCTGGTCTCGATCCGAACAGGGTCCGGTAGACTGCGGTCCCGAGTCCGGCAAAATAATTTCTGTCCAAACTTATTCGCCACATTTCTTCAGCAAATTCGATAAAATTGTCCGTATTTTGATTTTATTAAAATTGATTATTGTCAATTATTTTATCCCCGTTTACAGGCTGGTAACAAGCTCTCGTCTATGCACACTGACGGCGTTTTCTTAGCCTGGGTTCCTGAATGAATTGTACTTCCGGGTCCGCGATTAGTTCAAAATGGCGTTGGTTCTTCGGGTGCAAATCGTAAGTGGCGCGTTCATTTAAACTTTTTTCGAGTACGGATCGTGTATTGTTTATGGGATAAGTACTTCTTGGATCCTTATAACATCCTCTAACCACGTAATAAGGCTTAACAACGTATGAGACCAGGACTTTAAAGGAGAATGCCACCCAAGTTAATTAGCCTTTTTTACCGTCTTAATCAGTACATATCCACATCGCCTATTATACGGTCTACCTCACCTTGCCGAGATGTGTCGCGTTAACCTGTGAAGAAGGTGAGAAACGACGCAGGGACGTCAGTGGTACGTCTACAGAGTGAATGCCACTATATCGCGGTGCATCGTTCCCGTTTGTCCGAACTACGAAGCTGCGAAGAAAGCGGGTATATCGTTTTCCGACTTTCTTGAGAGCCCGAAATGCTTAGGAAGTGGTTCACGGTAGAGAAGAATGAAAGGTACGCTGTCAATAGTAAGTATGAGGCCGTGAAACATCTCCTGGTCTGTGGCCGTCATTTCGTCGACAGTGATTTCTCTGACGAATTCCGGCTTACCAAAGAACTATCCATACGTTCCGTTGCCTGTGCATGTTCACGCCGCTTCTCTAGCTAGTATTTCTTGATCAGTGTATTCCGGTTCGAATTGATAGCCTGTGAAACCTAACGATTCCACCGGTGAAGTCTTCGTCGGATGACTCCGAGCTCTCTACTAATTCGAGATTGGCGCCGGACGAGTTGTCATGTTGACGTTTATTATTCTGCGTTCTGTTTCAAAATGAATTATTCTCATCCTAACCAATGCTTATATAAAACTGAAACAAAGTCTGTCTCATTAGAGACAACTTGTAATGTCTTTGCAGTATTCGTGAGTGCAAATGTTGAGAAGCCAGCAATGAATAAACCACTGCGTTACCGGTTTTTGATGTCAGCAACAAAGGCAACTGGCCGGGCACCGAGGCCGTGTGAGCGCAAGCTAATTCAGTGTTTGCTGACAGAAAGCTATTGTGAAACAATTACTCGATTTTATATGCTATAGTCACATGTTAGGGGAATCTTTATTTAGAAATACGAATACATTATTCAAATCATTGCTACTGTCGACCTTTGCCTTGATGGTCTGTGAAAGGGCAACCCGACTTCCGCGCGGCTCCCGACAAGTAAGTAAATTTTCAGTTTCGTGGCTAATCTACATTCTTTCTTTGGCTCACTATTATAGTCTTTTCGTGACTGGAGGTTTAGTTTCCAACTCAAGCTGGTTTATGTTCGTGCCAGTCCCGGCGGCCGCGACGGGCCTGATCGACTTCCGAGCCACTGGTCGGGATAACAAGCGTTTTGCGTGTTTAGAACTCAAAATTTCATAAGTCTAAACAACACAGTTATAGGCTCTCATGTCTGTATTTCACGGAAGAATATTTCGAATTTATCTCCGAACAGACCCTAAACTCTTGCTATGGACCTTGGTAAATTGGCCTGCCGAACTCTGTAGGCTACGGTGTGTCCAAATACCAATAAATCCGTAACAGCGAAATATAACAACACGTTTTTATAAGAACTCGGTGTATTTTTAAGGGTTAGTACATCGCTTGGTGTTCAACGATTAATTCAAGCGATAAGCTGACACCAGTAACCCGTGTTGTGAACTGCTGAACAGACTGCGTGTGAAACCAATGACGTCACTGGATAATATCAACACCTCCGTCTGCCGTCAGGTGTCAGGTAACGCAACCGAACGTGCCGTTATCGAGTAGAACTATTCGGTCTAAATTGATACAAAATAGGTTGTTTTTAGGCTGGCATTCTCCTTTAATGGTTCAATTGCACAACAACTGTTATTAACTGGATCACACTAAACAATCAGAAGCTGCTGGCACTCTAACTGGCTACAGTGTATGTGCACGACGACGTTTTGCACCTTTCAACTGGAAACGGTGCTTTCCGTCCCAGCACCTCACTTATTTCATGAGAATCGCTCGACTGCCTTTAACAAGAATGCTGAACTGTTGGAGGAATTTGTATACGGGCCTGTATACAGACATTTGCATTTCATTTAGACTCTACCCTTCACCAGTAGTAAGCATCCCTATAACAGGTCATACGCATGAGCAGATATTACTGCTTTGAAATAAGCTGATATGCTTAAGAATTCCGACTGTTACAATTACCAGTGTCCCCGACATGGGGGAAACGGGTGTGGCTGTTGGGATGATGAAAGCCAAGTGGCCAGCGTGAGCATTAAATCAAAGTATTGCGAACAACCAGAACGGATGAGCAAAGCACCACTAGAGATATAAAAGTGTTGCATAAGAAAAAGAAAATTTTCGAGGAGAGAAGCTAAAATTCAAAGCAACAAGAACATGCAACGTACCCATCCCCGGCGCTGCAGCATGGTCGAGCGGGAACAGACAAAAAGTTGTACAACATTATTCATGATTAAGCCACAAAGACAAAGTACTATACACGAGCCCAGGGTGTCGCGTTGAGCACGCGCAATCCGCGGTGGAGAGTTCGGTAGGGTAAACAAGCCAATTTTTACACTGCGCTCTATGGGTGTCCGAAAATATGATGTTGAAGTCTCTTACAATAGCGAATAGGTAGCAAAGATCACTAGGCAATACAGTTGTTTCATCAATCCATCAATCCATGAGTATTGCTGGGTTTTGAACACTGAAGTGTACAAATTATCCATCAAGTTAGTTTTTATCCTTGGTTTTTCGGTTTTGTTGGTCAGCTGACGCCGGGGTGATCGGCTATAGCAACGACGTACAGCACCGTAATGGAAACAAGGCTTTAACTGCAATAAATTGAGTAATTTGGGTTTATTAATCGAGGACTAACTAACGCTATGAAATGCTATCCTTGACGTGGAATGTGCGAAAGCGTAGCCGACCGTGCTACTTAAGAAAGTAATACTAAAATTATTGGCATTTTAAATACGCACCTAAACCGAGCAAAGGTGGTTCTCAGTAAAAATGAATTTGTGATGATGCTGGATATATTTTGAGACTGGCACAATGGCGAACCTTTTGACAACTTAGTCGTTATCTTTCCAAACTATAGGGGCCAAAAGCTCTTACTCTCCAGTCCAGTTACTTTGGAATCGTGCGTGAATTGGTTTGTTTACAGAGGGAAGACGAAACCGTGGACTCGTGTATTTCTGGAGTCTAACATGCAATGAAGGAGACATATTTTGGTCGGACTCATGGAGATAATAGCTCAGTACGGTTACTGACATTTGGCTCCTGCTGATTCCCATCGGTTTCTACGTAACTCACAATAAATCAAAAGTACTTGTTAAAAATTTGGTTAATGAGAAAGCAATGCGAAAATGTGTGACATTCAAGTAAAATAGGCCATACCCAGCTATCTTTCACCTCCATGGCCACTTTCTGGGGGCAACGGGAACTTTGCATTAAACTCATCTACAGATATTCAAAAGTCAATTTCAAAAAAATTCCCAACAACTCACTTGCACGTTTAGTAGGAATTTTAATTTAAAAGTTGGAAAAATATAACCTCAACTAACATGTTAGCCACCAAGTGTCAGTGCAAAATGATCCAAACAACCAATCAAATGCCAGGAAAGTATTGTGTCTATACCTTTCCCCTTCAAAAGTCGTATGCTTGGCATGAAAACATTCATCAGAGGACAGTCAGCTGATGTTATCCTGCTGGCTTAGCTAGCTTGTTTACTGCTACTGACTACATTGGATAGTATTAATTCTTGGATGGGTGTGCAAGTAATAGGCAATTACCAAGGGTCAAGGCTCAAAAACCAGCAGGCAGCAGTTAGGAATAGAGGAAAGCCAAATCAAGTGGCCACGAGTATCATTGTACTGAAACAATTCTTGGCACATTCCTGAATCATTTTGTGTTTCGCAAAGAACAGTTTTGGGACAGCTAGGACTCTGCTAAAACCATGAATTATTGAACGAGTGTGCGACTTCACAATAGACTGGCAAGATGTCTGCCCCTTTTTGCATTCATGTGTCAGCTTCTGCTCAAATTTCTGAGCTGGAATTTTCGGTTATTACCTGATCTAAGGCTACTGCAAACATACGTATCAACATTGACTGCAAGAGAAGTATCATTGCTGATAAGCTTTTACGTTTTTGTGAAAAAACAGAGCTCTTGTCATACGCGCACCCAGAGGTGGGGGCCTCGGGGGGCTTGAACGAGCCTCGGGACCCAATTGGTAAAGTAGGTAAAAAGGTCTGCCTCAGAGAAACAAAGACTCCGAAAAAGTAGAAAACGAGACAAAAGTTCACAAAAAGGCAGAACTACCAAAATTCGGCGACGACAATTCGTAGCTCTGAAGTACCCCGTGAATCTTAATAAATGTCCACATTCTCAAAAACTCGAGCCCCCCATTTTTAAGCTTGGTGCACGCATGCTTCTATCACAAGCAGTGTTACCGAAACTTAACGGATGTAACAAAAATTGAAAGAGCTCTTAAAAAAGAAAAGCGCCAAGCTGATGATGGAAATAATTTTGAGCCCACTAGTCAGTTACATGTACATTTAACAGTGCCCAAAGAAATATACCTTATATGTCTTGCCACCACAATGAACCATTTGCCACAAATCAAATTTCATCACAGGGGAACTTCACAAACAAAAAAGTTGAAAACCTATCACAGTTTCAAACATTCAATTGTAAATACGCCTATCTATTCTTGATTTGAAAAAGTGTCATTTATGGTAAATAATCTTCAGTTTAGGTCACAGAACAAAAATTTTTGCTTGATAAATTTGTAGTATTAGTGGTCTCAAATGTACTGGCAGTAGTTTTCACCTATATGTGAGTGATCAGCACAGTGTGACTGCTTTTTATGGACTTCTAAGCCTATTTTGTTATCCTTTTATATAAAATCACGAACAGTGATTGGAATTTGAGAAATATAAAAATGGAAATATTGTCCGTGTTCTGTAATTTATTCATCTTGAAAATTCAAATGTTGCGCAGATTTCAGTATCTCACATTTTGAAGATTCTTGAATTGGAGTTTTTATCTAAGGAAAATGTTTACTCTTCCAATTATGTGCTATTTGAAACAGGCTGCATCACATGAAATTTTAGCTCTACGGTAAAGAAGACGCTTTTCAATTTCAAACAAAAACTATTGCCAACATGAACATTCCTCTATTTTTCAAAGGCTGAACTGCTGCATTAAGGATGATAAAATGTTTCTATGTTTTAAATTGTTTGAAGGCAGCTGCACAGTGCAATCAATGGTAGTAATGATGACCATTTATCTTAATGCTTATTTTTGCTGAGCACTTATACAATATGAATATTCAGTTGCTGGCCATACTGTGTGCTAAAGTGATTATTTTGGTTATCTATTTCAGTTAAATAGGATTACTTAACAAGGTGTTTAGATAAAACGGTACTCAGGTTGTTAAAACTTTTTTTATTTTGGATAGGCTGCAGGCTTGCAGAGATATTTTTATAACTTTGTCTTTGCTATTAAAGTTGGGCTCAAAATTTGTGTTTCCTGGAAGACATTGAACCGTCTGTATGCAAGCTGTACGGCGAGTCATCATCAGTTAACAAAACCCGCTACCACATATTCCTGTTGGAATCTGTCATCTGCCTCCTCATCATGATTGTTTGCTGGTACATGCTAAAAGAGCAAACTACCAGTGTGTCATTCACAAACAAGCCTTGCAACTGCATGTCAGTGCACCATCTCCAGTTGCTAATGGGTGGCTTTTGGAGCGGGGTAGTCTGATGCTCCACTCGATGGCTCTGCCTTTAGCCCCAGAAAATGCCATGAAAAATGTTAATGGCAAGTGTAAAAGAAGTGGTTGTAGTAAAACAAATGTGCTCTTGTTTGAAGTCGGGCATGCCATGTTCTAAGTTGTGTGACTGTCCAGTCTGTGTGAACACGGTATCTCAGTCAAAAAACAACTTTTGATAACAATAATGATGATATAAATGATGATGAAAAATCATAATAAGTGTATGGTATGTTATTAAAGAATTTTGAATTTTCAACCTAATGGAAAATATGGACATTTTATCATGCTCATGACTGACACTGCTCGGTGTGTCGTTCCCTGTGACAGGTTGACAGTGAACTGCACTGTGGGATAATGTTAATTAATTATGACGATGAAATTGATGACAGAAAATTTGTTGCAGAAGCATTGGAAATGTATGTTGTTCACATGTAGGTTGTGATGTCAAAGCTTTATCAAGTTACAAAGGGTTAACAAAATAATTCTTTTTGTAGGAGTTCAGAATATAGAAGTATGTTTTCTGGCCAACAGGAGGCGCTGCTAAAATTATAGTTTTTCTCTTTTTTGAGCAATTTTCCACCTAATGCCATAATATTTATCACTTTCCTTGTTGAATAACTTCAAATGAACAAAACCCAATCAGATTATTATTCAGTTTTTGTTTAGTGTTTTTGGTTTTTGAAGATTTGTTTTCTGTGTCAAATTTTGCAAAAAGTCAGATTTTTGAGGTAAAATTTCTCGAAAATGTGCAAGTCAAACTTTGGGAACTTTTTAGATTCTTAAAGTATGCTACTTAATAACCTTAAAAACACCAAAATTATCTTGCCCCCAAAAAGTGGCCACGGAAGTGATTTTCTAGGCTTCCTAGAGTCGAATGGACTATGGCCCTAAATGTTTCGAGCGTCCAGAAAACGGAGAAACGCAGGATTCCACAGCAGCAACTCTTTTGGTGTCTGTAACAAATGTCAACAAATTTCATATAGCAAAACCCTGTAACTGCTTTTGAGAGTAACAAGTGTCGAAAGCGTTTGGTCAACTTTGTGTCCGTAATACTAATGCAGCATCATGTTATTGTCGCAAGAGGGCGTTCAATTTTGGACACTGCTTGTTAAAAATCAATATACACTGCTACCACCATTCAGAATTAATAGGACTACGTCTGGGAGTGCGTCAGGGAACATCCTTTTACGCATAAACTATGCGAATTCTTGTCGTTAGAGGGGTTCGACGCAGTTTTCATTTACTAGTTTTTAACGGTGAGCTTGTCCAAATCAAAAGTTAGTTTTTGTGAGGAACAGTCCCTTATAGTCGCTTTCATAATTATTTCTGTAAACGTATTTGTGTACAACATAGTAAATACATTGCACTTTAGTCATGAACAAAAATCACGTGGCACGTTCTTTCGTACAAAAGCTATCCTCGACGTGAGTAAAAAAACAGCACTGCCGGTACGAAGAATATCCTTATCCGGACAATCCTGAACCGAACACTTGAAGGACGTGGTCCCAATTTATAACTCCACAAAAGTTTTAAAATTGGATTTCAGTCAAAACCAAACACATCATTTGAACGTCCCAGCGTTCCTGCGCGAGCCAGCGTCCAACCTGTTTGGCCCAATTTTGATTTTATACAGTTTTAGACTGCAGTCTTTCTTCAGTTACTGAGAAGACGTTTCCAATCAGTTTTAATTTAAACAAGTACTAAAAGCAATGGTATAGACTTATTTTATTGACAATATACATTTTTAATTCATTTTGACCAAATAATTTGGAAAATAACTTCATTTTGTTTGCTGACGATGTTCACTCTCAGACACAATTCGGTAATTTGATAAATATGTTCAATTTACTGCAATAGACAGCGATAACTACAGAAGGTCCAGATTCCAATTTCTAAACTCCATGTAAATAAGGTATGCCTGCATCACTGGTGACACAAAACAACATATTTTCGTTTCTTCTTATATTTTGTTCATGAAAAAGTCCCAAAGTGTCCGGATACGGGTCCTCTTTTTACAGAATTCAAATAGTTATAAATGCGAAACTTGAAAAATATTCCGTATTTTTTGTATCATTTCAAGCCTTTGTCACTTGTATGTTTCAGTGAATGTTTGAGAAAAGATCTTCCAAAGTGAGTCCACCGGAAGTGGAAATTTACAGGATAGATTCGTACTAATGGGCGGGAATGCTTATGCGTATCTCCAATTTTTTCACGTGCTTGATTTTTATGGAATAAATTACGCGAAATTTGGGAAATCAAAAGTTCCGCAATTTTTGCATTCAAGTGATATTTATTCCCAAAATTTGGATTCCTCTCTTAAAATAAAGAAAACACCAATTTAGTTGTTGAGCAATTTTATGTCAAAAATCGTCACATAAAACAGCGCAATTGGAATGTCTCAAAAGCGCGCAGATTTCAATGGTGAACGTAATTGGGGTGAGTAAACTAAAACGGGAAGTTTTTCTTTCATAAATTTGAATTTGCCGCAAAAAATTCGCATAAAATGTCCTCACGTGTGTTCATATACATTATCATTTGTATGTCCATTCTCAGCTTTGTGAAATTTGATTTGATGTCACGCGCTATTATTTAACACCACATTAACAAAAAACGAACATAAAAAATGATTACTTTTTAGATTAAATAACATCTTAAAAACAATCGAATGTTTTACACGTTATATATTTGTCACTTACAGAGGACCTGCAGTTTGATGCCCCTTATTTAGGCGACTATCTATTACCATTTAACCAATGTCGTAAAACAACGACTTCAAAATGTGCCGAAACCCTTTAAAAGATTATTGAAACGCACAATGCGTTTTGGCAAGAACTGATTCATCGTTTTTGTAGCAGAAACAGATTACCGTTAACTGATATCTTTTCATAATAAATGACATTATTTGCAATTCTCCTCTTGTTTTACTCTGCAACATAGCTCGTGGCGTACCCCGGGCAAAATTGATTACGATAAATAACTTTAGCTCCAGTTTCAGTAACAAAAGAGCGACATTTTGCTAAAATCAAAATAACGATATGTTCAGCGCTGCTTGTATCTCCGGCTTTTAATTCGTTCACCAAGTTTAATGAGGCTATCTAGTTCCACGGAAGTGCATTAAAGTCTTGAATTTTGAAAACATTTTACCAAACGTCAAAGACGAGTAATAACCATGTAACACACGAGTCGCGGAAAAGAACTGTGAGTAAGGGGTTCTGAACGGCAACTGACAACAGGTTTTCGTATTTCATTCTAAGCGACAGTTTGGGTCCTGTGATTTGCTGACGATTACAATGCTTTCTCTTAACGGCACTTTGATTTGTGAAAACGCTTTCAAGCAACTCAGATTCAAGAAAGGAATACGCGTCACTGGCCTTGAACAGGGACATGTTACATGTACATTCACTCACGGTTGGCTGGTCCAAAACTGAGTCGCTTAAGTGTGGTAGCTCAAAGCGCTGGAAGCGCCAGTCCAGCCATACAAGAAACAACAGTCACAGTGTTGACTATACATGTATAGTGGCAAAGATCGGTCACGTGATACGGACAGGCTCGCTGGTTCCCTGCGTCCCGCTAGGTGGTAGCCAGGCGTGTTGTGGCCAGCAGCGAACCATTACAGGAGCAACTGAGACATCATTTTTAATTGAAACATGAAAATTGTGAACCTTATGTCTGTAGCATCGTTTTTTTTTAAGAGACTCGTGTCTAAGTTTCGCGACATCCATGAGACCCAGAATCCTGTACTGCTATTGAACGGCAATATTCAATCAGGAAAAACGTTTTTTCTATGGATTTTTAGAAAGGTTGATTGCACAGCAGTCAATACATGTCGATCGTATAAATATGTGGTATCACCCACCTGTTATAGAGAGTAGTATCAGAATGCCATAACTCATTAGCTGGTATCATTATATGCCGGAGACCACCAAAATCGGCTGGGTCCCACACCATGTATTCGTCATGCCACTCCTGAAAGAAACATACATAACATGCTGCCATGATAAAACTTTTGCCAATTCGTTGGGCCCAGTTGGATTTTATCATATAACTCTAGCCCTGGAATGCCAGCTCCCGCACGTGACATCTGTCTTGTATTATTAGACCTTTCGTCCCCGAGACTAGCCGCGAGAGTTTGCACTATGAATTTCCAACTGATTCATTCACAGGCCATAGTCCATTCGACTGTAGGAAGCCTAGCAAATCACTTCCATGGCTACTTTTTGGGGGGCAAGATAATTTTGTTGTTTTAAGGTCGTTAAGTACTATACTTTAAGAATCTAAAATTTTCCCAAGGTTTGACTTGTACTTTTTCGAGAAATTTGACCTAAAATATCTGACTTTTTGCATAATTTGGCACAGAAAACCAATCTTCAAAAACCAACAACACTAGACAAAAACTGAATTATTATTTGATTGGGATTTGTTCATTTGAAGTTACTGAACAAGAAAAGTGATATATATTTATATATATTGTGATATTAGGTGGAAAATTGCTCAAAAAAGAGAAAAAGAAATATTTTAGCAGCGCCTCCTGTTGGCCAGAAAACATACTACTATATTCTGATCTGCCAAAAGAACAAATACTGTTAACCATTTGGATGGAACTTGATGAAGACTTGATATCACAACCTACATAGGAGCAATATACATTTCCAACACTTCTGCGACAAATCCACTATCCTCACTTTCATTAATTTTCACAATTAATTATCATTATCCACACTGCTGTTCACTGTCAACTGTCACAGGGAACAATACACCCAACAGTCCCCACAGTCACCAGCATGATTAAATGTTGTCAATATTTTCCATTAGGTTGAAAATTTAAAATTCTTTAACAACCTAGAATTCACTAAGTATGTTTCTTCATCCACTCCATCATCATTTATATCACCATTATTGTCATCAAAAGTTGTTTTTTTGCCGAGACACCGTGTTCACAAAGTCTGGACAGTCACACAACTTATAACATGGCATTTCTCACTTCAAACAAGAACATAATTATTTTTTACTACAACCACTTCTTTTACACTTGCCATTAACATTTTTCATGGCATTTTCTGGGGCTAAAGGCAGAGTCATCCAGTGGAGCTTCAGACTACCCCGCTCCAAAGCCACCCATTAACAACTGGAGATGGTACACTGACATGATGTTGCATGGCTCGTTTGCGAATGACACACTGGTAGTTTGCTCTTTTACCATGTAACAGCAAACAATCATGATAAGGAGGCAGATCACAGATTCCAACCTGAATATGTGGTAGCGGGCTTTGTTAACTGATGATGACTCGCCGTACAGCTTGCATACAGACGGTTTAGTGTCTTCCACGAGTTAACCAGGATATGCAAATTTTGAGCCCAACTTTAATGGAAAAGACAAAGTTAAAAATTATCTCTGCAAGCCTGCACCATACCAAAAAAAGTTTTGACAACCTGTTACAGTAATCCTATTTAACAGAAATAGATAACCAAAATGCTTTTCACTTTAGCACACAGTACGGCCAACAATGAAATTTCACTTTGTCTAAGTGCTCAGTAAAAATAAGCATTAAGAGAAATGAGCATCGTTACTAGCAGTGATTGCACTGTGCAGCTGCCTTCGAACAATTTAAAACATACTAATAGAAACATTTTATCATCCTTAAAACAGTAGTTCAGCCTTTCAAAAAAGAGGAATGGTCATGTTGGCAATAGTTTTTGTTTGAAATTGAAAAGCGCCTTCTTTACTGTAGAGCTAAAATTTCATTTGACGCTTCCTGTTTTAAATAGCACATAACTGGAAGAGTAAAAATTTTCCTTCGCAAATCTCCAATTCAAGAATCTTCAAAATGTGAGATTTTTAAATCTGCTCAACATTTGAATTTTCAAGATAAATGAATTACAGAACACAGGCAATATATCCATTTTTATATTTCTCAAATTCCAAACACTGCTCATGATTTTACATAAAAGGGTCTCAAAATAGGCTTAGAAGTTCATAAAAAGCAGTGCTGATCACTCACATGTAGGTAAAACTACTGTCAGTACATCTGAGATTGAGACGACTATTACTTCAATTTTATCAAGCAACATAATGTTTGTTCTGTGACCTAAACTAAAGATTATTTACCATAAATGACACAAATTAAGAATATGTAGGCCTATTTACAATTGAATGTTTGGAACTGGGATAGGTTTTCAACTTTTCTTTTGTTTGTGAAGTTCTCTGTGATGAAATTTGATTTGTGGCAAATGGTTCATTGTGGTGGCAAGACATATACGGTAGGCCATTTTTTTTTGAGCACTGTTAAATGTACATGTAACTGACAGTGACAATCTCCTTAATGTTCTAGTGGGCTCAACATTATTTCCATCATCAGCTTGGCCTTTTGCTTTTTTAAGAGCTCTTTCAATTTTGTTACATCCCTTAAGTGCCTGTAACACTGCTTATGATAGAAGCATGCGCGCACCAAGCCTAAAATGGGGGGCTCGAGTTTTTGAGAACGTGGACATTTGTATTAAGATTCACGGGATACTTCAGAGCTACGAATTGTGGGTTGGCCGAATTTTGGTAGTTCCTACCTTTTTAGTGAATTTTTGTCTCGTTTTCTACTTTTTCGGAGTTTTTGTTTCTCTGAGGCAGACCTTTTTACCTACTTTACCAATTGGGTCCCGAGGCTCGTTCAAGCCCCCGAGGCCCCCACCTTTGGGTGCGCGTATGACAAGAGCTCTGTTTTTTCACAAAAACTTAAAAACTTATCGGCAATGATCTTCTCTTGCACTCAATGTTGATACGTTTGTTTGAAATAGTCTTAGACCAGGTAATATCTGAAAATTCCAGCTCAAAAATTCGAGCAGAACCCGACACATGAATGCAAAACACCGCAGACATCTTGCCAGTCTATTGTGATATCGCCCACTCGTTCAAGAATTCATGGTTTTAGCAGAGTCCTAGCTGTCCCAAAATTTCTGTCTGTGAAACAAAAAATGATTCAGGGATGTGCCAAGACATGTTTCAGTACGATAACACTCGTGGCCACTTGATTTGTCGTCCCTCAATTCCTAACTGCTGCCTGCTGTTTTTTGAGCCTTGGCCCTTGGTAATTGCCTATTACTTGCGCACTCATCCATGAATAAATACTATATAATGTAGTTAGTAGTAGTAAACAGGCTAGCTAAGTCAGCAGGATAACATCAGCTGACTGTCCTCTGATGAATGTTTTCATGCCAAGCAGACGACTTTTGAAGGGGAAAGGTATGGACACAATACTTTCCTGGCATTTGATTGGCTGTTCGAATCATTTTGCACTGACACCTGGTGGCTAACATATTAGTTGAGGTTACATTTTTCTAACTTTTAAATTAAAATTATTACTAAACGTGCAAGTGTATTCTTGAAATTTACTTTTGAACATCTGTAGATTGGTATAATTCAAAGTTCCCGTTGCCCCCAGAAAGTAGCCATGGAGGTCAAAGATAGGAGAGCTGGGACTATGGCCTATCATAACAGCCGCCCAACCGATTCATTCATACCAGCCCCCAGCCGATTTTTCCATACCAGTTTCTCAACTGATTCAGCCTGATCAGCCGCCCCACAGATTCATTCATACCAGCTAGCTGTCCAACTGATTCATTCATACCACCGGTCCAACCGATTCATTCTTACCAGCCAGCCTAACTGATTCATTGATTTCATACCAGCTGCCCTATTGACTTACTCCTTCCCACTGCCCATCTGATTCATTCATACGCGCACTGGATAGTCACGTCGCTGTGAATTCGGATTTAAGATTGGCAAGCTTGGCATATTTTATAGGACCGTGTTAACTTGATCACGACTGTCTCTTTTGCTAAGCTTGAGCGACAGAATTCATCACGGACAAGATTGACATCTGATAGAGGTCGACAAGCATGTTTGAGTTTATTGGTTTTCAGGTAAGCTCCGGTAACTACATTCAACCCAGTCCACTTAAGTACCCTACAACTACAAGCTCAAATTCATGAACAGCGTTTGCGTACCACATGTTCGCTTTTGCGGTGTCTGTTTCTTGTACGTCGTACACCATTTCTAGGTTGCTAATGAAGTGCCCATCAATGTACGCAATGGTTTTTGTTGCTTCGAGAATAAAGTGATGTCAATAGGGCTGTCCCGGATTACACGGCAATAGAGCTTTAATCTGCTGAGCAGATAAGAAAGCGCGTGACCTCGTTTTGGAAATCAGACACATTTTCGTGTTTCTAGTCGGTGATGTCGGAAAGGCAAAGAATTTCACATTACGCATCCACGGGCATTTGTGCTGTTTATCAAACTTTCAAACGTCGCTGCAGCCCGCAGCACAGCACTAATACTTCGCTGGCATTGGAAGGACGAACAGAGTTAGACAACCGAGAAAAAAGTGTAAAAAATGATACAACAACAAATTACACGTGAAACTCCAATGTCACGAAAACGAGACAGTAACTGTGCCAGGCGGATGTTTACGGCATTGCAGGTAAATATAACGAGATTCGAGTCTGGGACGGCCCTATTAACAGTCCAATGGATGCACCTCTAAACTGATTCCAGCTAAGATCCTTGCACGCTCAGTCTCGGAGCTGCATCCTCGATTTTCGCGGTACAACTCCCCACCCCCTCTAAACGCTATACTTGTTTGTAGCCTTGCACTGGTCTTGTATCGAACATGTGTTAGGTATAATTTACTCCCTGCGCATTGAGAGACACCGCTACTCACCTGATCAAAGTAGACGATTGTTGACATTAGTTGATCCTTGGCACTCTGTAATAGATAAGCGATATTCAATATTTACGGGGAAATTTCCGCAAATAGCCACACACTGAAAAGTACACATAATGGGCGTATTTTCAGAAACGTTTCCAAAACGACGTCACTGGACGTACTTTCAGTAAGTGTTTGTAGGTTTTGAAAATCTGATGGATTGTTCTGAAATAATTATGCAAAAGGTTCTGATGTAAAATTTTGTTTATTTTGAAAAGGTATTATATTTTGGGATCGCGAATTCACTCAAATGCCGGACTGTTATTTAACGATATTGTGCGACTTTGTTAGTAACTAACCGTATTAGCACAGTATGAAGGACAATTTTAATGACAAAGTTTCCGAAAATAAGCACCCTTTTCCGAAAACAAGCCCTGGTGTAGATTCTGTTTTAGTTGATATTTGCGAGAGGTCGTTTTCCAAATATCCGCCCAAGCAGTGGCAGATCTAAGAATCACAAGGGGGGGCCAACATTTTGTCTGTAAACATTTGCTCAAAGCACGATTGTAGATGTGCATAGCACCGAATGGGGGGAGGTCGGGAGGGGGGCAAACCCTCCTCCAGGAAATTTTTCTGTTTTTTCCTCTAAAAATCAAGCATTTTCTTTGATTCCCGAAGTATTATCCAAGAAAAAAAAGCAAATAAAAAAAAAACGGAGACAGTGTCAAACTGGAAAAACTTCAAGTGCCATAGACTCGAACTCACGACCTGGTGGATATAGCGCGCGTGCTTTACCACTACACCACCACGATTTACACCTAATTTGATAATAAGAGACCTACTTGTTTATGGTCCACAGCGTTTGCTCGCGAAACCTTCTTTTGTAATGCTTATTACATGTTTTATATTTTGTGCAATCAGTTCGTAACAAATTTGTTGTATTTAAAATAGTCCTCAATTGCCCAAAAGACCAAATCCGTTTTTTTGTGTTGGCAATAATGACGCGATTGCTTTGGAAATCGTCTTAAGTTAAGGTTTGACAAAGAGAGAAATAAGAGTTTCAGAGTGGTTCATTAAGGCTTGGATTAAAATTGACATCTTACCAGCAGCTTCTGTTTTTTCATCATCACTCAGATTCCATTTTCTTTAAAAAATGAAGTAATTTTTTTCATTGCACGGTAGAGCAGACGACGGAAACGGAGTCGTAGTGCCCAGCGCCACTGCCGGTAGCCTGAGATATCGCTGGAGAGCCTATACTNCGGTAAGAAAATGGTAAATATTTCAGCTTAAACCTGCTGAAGATCAACCTTTCGTCATGAAAATATGTTTTGATAGACACCTCTTTCCGTTAATTAATGAAATGTACGCCTTACCGTTATGAAATTGGTCTTTAATTATCCCCAGTAAAATTGGAGGCGAGTTTAAGGCTTCAAAAGAATAGTTTGTCATTGCTTAATCACCAAAGTTTGCTCAGACGCTTCAATTATAAAGAGAATTTTCGAAACTGTACTCACTCGAGTACTAATGGCGATCATCACCATTTTACTTATTTCGTTCAAAACATACACTGTATTTTGTAGGAACCCACTGTAGTTGGACAATTTTGTTTGCTCAGATATATTGCGGTTTACGTACAGATGTCGCTAGAAGCATTTTTGCATTTTACAAGTGATTTGAACACAAATTTCAAAAAGGAGTATAGCCAAACTGATTATCTTGTGACCAACAATCCCTGGTATTACAATACTCTGACACATGAAGTGTTTGTTCGAGGGTCGGTTTCTTAAGAATAGAGAGCTTCGGCTACGCGTTAAACACGGAAATTGTGAGTAACATTCACGCTCGCGTATGCTTGGTGCTCCATTTTTTTGTTTCGGCTACACGTATCCCCACTCAAGTCAGTGGTGCTGCAGTAATCAAGAAAATGACAAAGATGATTTGTCGGTTTTGGTACTCTTCGACTTACTGGACTTGATCATGTGTGACGTGGAGGCCACGAAAAACATTCAACCACAACACTCGAATAGATTTGACGCTTATTGTTGTAGAATGTGTTTGCTGGCCTTCTATTAATTTTAGTCACCTCATTACCTCATTACACAACTTCCACTTGTTTACCTCTTGTGGACTATCCCACTCATTCTCAGAGAAGATGCTCTGTTATTTCCCCGTTCTTAGACTCATCAGAGCTGTGCTACCTGTATTTGTACATCTTATTTGATTGGATTATTTGTATATTCTTAGAACGAATCAGTTCAAAGCTGTCGCCGTTACATAGTACAGAAGATAGAGTAGTTACCTATCGTCGACCAGTTAGTGTTTGCGGACCCACCTTTCAAGCCCGTCCTGGGCCTTTTTGGGGTACTGGTGGGAGTCTTTGCGTCACATGGTCACCAGTGGGTGGCCCTTGGTGGTGTACAACACCACTTGGTGGCTATAACTTGCGATGAGGCTTTGGTAAACAGCTAGTAATTTATATCTACTATCTCTGTTCAGTTGTCGTTTATTGACTTAGACTGTTTCTCATGCATGAACCTGATAACCCACTATTTTTAATTTTCAAGAAAATGTCTTGAAAATGCGCATTCCGATATCTACACGGTGCAAATGCCAAACATGAAAATTTTAGTTTCAGTTTTGAAAATAGATGGCGGTACTAGTTGTGCACTCTAGGTTATCCAAACATTTCCTGCTTTGAAATGTGGGTTATACGACATTCAATATGTGTCACCCCGCATTTATTGTCGTCTTACTTTTCTTTTGGGCGTACTAAAGCACTCAATTGGGTGTTGAATAGTTTGTGGTAGGTGCCCACCTGGTATTCTCTGAAGATGTCAGATAGTTTTCCGAGAGACCGTGAACGTGCGGAAGGTCTACGTTGACTATAATTTGGCACAGGCACGTGTGGGTAGGTTGTGGCAGATAGTGACCTTCGTGCTGCTGTCGCCTTTGATATGTATGCATGTGTTAAGAAACGGAGGTTTGTCATCAGATGGGTGCTCAATGATAAACTTGATGTGAGGATCTACCGAGTTGATGTGATCTAGAAATTCAATAACGAAGTACTCTTGGATCTGGACAAAGGTGTCGTCTCAGTAGTGGTACCACAGTAATAATGGTCAGCCGGAGCAATAGCTCTAGTTTTGAAACTTTTCATGTAAAGGTTAGCCACAATGGGGCTAATGGGCGAGCCCATGGCTGCACCGTGTTGTTGTTCTTTGTAGAAATTACTCTGTATCAGAAATATGTAGTCCGACAAATTTGCCAGAATTCAAGTATTAATTTGTCCTTGTTCAACTTGGTTCTTCGCTTCCATGACTGATCGTGGTCCAACTTCTCGTCAATAGTCATAGCCGTCAGGAACCGGTATGCGGGTAAATAGTGCACTCACATTAAGAGATACGATGGTTTGACCCGAAGAAACTTCAAGGTCCTTGATTTTTGAAACAAAGACCGTACTGTTAATAATACACAATCAGGTCGCCGATAAGTAACTACTCTATCCTCTAGATAGGCGGATTTAGGGGGGGGCGCAGACCCCAGACCGCGGCGGAATCGTGTCCCCGTTTTTTTCAGTCCTCTGATTGATTTTCTGAAGAAAATGTCCACATCCCCAGGCCCCGTTCAGGCCGGCTGTGCACATGCAATCGAGCTCTGTCCAATTCCCGAGGCAACATGTTGGCCCCCTCTTATGGTATCCTAGATCCGCCACTGCTCTATTGTATATTCTCCCTTAATTTGTCTCTCATTCACTAGCTTTTTCCGCACAGAGGAGTAGTTGTACTCCATATCGACCTCTCATGTAACGATCGCTATCTGCAACATACTAGTCAAGAAACACTTCAGACGTTTTCCTTTACGTGCCTTCCTCAGCCACATCCATCTCAGCATACTGCCACATCTATGACAGGCGTGTAAAACAAGGTTTTATTTTGGTAACTACAGCGCTTTTTGCTTTATGTACATTATTATCCAACGATGTTTATCCCAAAGCAAAAGAGCATGAATTGTGTTTTGTTACTTTCAGGATAAATGAAATTTACAAAGTTATATCCACGATTCTGAATTGAAGTCTTATTTTGCAATGATTAGAGGTGTCACGGCCCCCTTGAGCACACCCCTTGACATCATTCGTGTCTTTTGTGAAAGCAATTAATATGACAGATATAAATATTCTTAGATGGCATTTTTCGACACAAAAAGTGATTTCGAGAAAAAATGTTGAAACAAATGTTATATTTAGCTCACAAACTCTCAGTTATTTCTGTGTGCTTTAAACATTTCTTCTCAAAGAATTCTTCTCATGTGCTTTCATGAAATATTGCCGAAATTCGTTTTTGGCACATGATTTGTCCATTGCCACCTGATTACTATGTCGTTTTTGAGAAAAATCCGGAACGTCACAAGAACTTCCAAAAAAGTCATGTCTCAAACATTCGACCGAGTAAGACGCTTGTACTAACTTACATCATCTGCTAAATGACTAAACTTCCTAAAAACGTTAAAAAGTTGGGTAAATTCTACGATCTTTTAGAATAAATCGATCGCGAGTTAAAGCTCACGTTGTGCACTAGCCAACACGAGGCTGATTCGAAAACGTGGGTCAACGTTGTGATATAGTAAAGCAAAGAGTGCAGGCCTCACACGTTCACGTTTGCGTATAACGTGTAGCCGAAGCTCTGTAATTAGCATCAATACTACTAATAAATATCGCCAGATACAGGGCGATGCTGTCATATGTCCATTTTGTAAATAAGGCTCGGTAATAAACCTAGGTCATTAATTATCATAGAATATCACTTTTGTAAGTTATAGGGAAAATATTCACAAAGAGATTGAGAATCGTCTAACAACCTGCACTGAGGAAAACGTTACACGAAAACCAAGCCGGTTATTATATCCTTATTCACATATTTATTTTTCAGGAATATGATCAGAAAAACATTATGAAATCTAGTGGTCGGATTTTTGCTACTTCATGAGCTTTTCTATAGTATTCAAAACGCTACTCAGGAGTTACGGGGGGCAGGGCAGAGTACTATCTAGGATTTTACCCGTCAGATATTCGCACCCCCGAAGTGTCAAATGGAGTATGGGAGAATTTAGGGGGGCCGCCTTGGCCCCTCTTAAATCCGCCACTGATCCCCATTACTTGTCGTGGTTGACTCCAAGAAATAGTGATCCATAGTAAAATACTGAGTGTGTTAAAATCAAACTACAACCAATATAGGTGAATTTTTAAATAGCTGCGGTAGTGAAATTCATTAGCGCGCAAGACGGCCACTAGGTCTTTGATGAGCAGTTGTTCAACGCCACATGCCTTACGGAAAAGGAAAACCACTTGAAACATCAACTGAACAAGGACCTCGTGCTCCATACATTTCCAACTGCGAAGAAGAATCCGCCTCATAGCCTGTGGCTGCAGCTAATGAAAGCGGGAAAAGTTCGATCCCAGCCCGTTTCAAAAAAAACCCGAAGTAAAGCAGTCACCTTTAATGAAACAATGGGACGCAATGGCAGAGGTACTTATTTCCTTGCTTTTGAATTGATGAACCACTGTGCAGTAGTTTAATTTTACACCACCAAAATGTGAGTTGGGATCATGGGGAAGTTACTTTTGTGCTCTCATTCTAGAGAGCGACAATATGAAAAGTCCCCTGTTGAGATCCTGACGAAGGGCTAATTGTCAGGATACCAGATAAGGGTGCATGCTCAGTCCCTTCCTATTTATAATGTACAACAATGATATGAGAAAGACTGTAGCAATGGCATTTTATGAAAAATAATATTGCAGAAATAAGTGTGGTCTGATATGCGAATGATCTAGTGGAGTGTGCCTTGACAGCTAGGATATTACAAAAACAAATTAATGTCTTACATAAATATTGTTTAGATTTAGGCATGACGGTTATAATCTTGGTAAACAAAAAATATGGTGTTTTTTGAAGGCTGGCCCCTTCGTTAGTATGAAAAATGGTTTTACGATAACTAAATTGTCTTAGAATCATGCTACAAATATCTTGTGTATGTTTTAGACACCAACAATTATTGAGGTCTGGTGCCACTCGGCCATTAGCTCAACAAACACGCAAAGCTTTCTTGATGTTCAGCGAAGTGATCGCCTTACACTGTCTAGTGCTTTCGAAATTCTTGATAGAATGATTTTCCTCTACTGGGGGGTTAAAGTATAAAATTGTAGAAAAGACTGACTTGGATTTCTGTAAACGGTTTTCTGGTGCTGGTAGTTCAACGACTAACAGCTGAACTGTCTTTGGATAGCGTGGTAGATTTCCATTGTTCGTCAAATGTTAGTTAAAACTACCCAAGTTACCTTATATAAGACTTTGTCGAGCTGTGCGTCTAACATGCTTTTTAGTTGAATGGTTTTTGTAAGGTTACATCGTTGTCAACAATAGGTTGCTAGTATGCCATTATAGTTTTGGAATGGTGTGGTTGTGACAAAAGTTTTCTGAAGTCTAAAGGACTGTTATTTGCAAGAGTCCTGTCGCCAAAGCCTTTTATAACAGAATACAAGTAAAAAAGAAGACACTTTCCCTAGTACATAAGTTTTTCATCAAGAAAGAATAACACGTTCGGGTATGCGATGTTTAGAAAATTGTGAACCATTAACTGAAAACACTTGATTTGGTGACTGCCAATTACGAGACCAGGATCCTAGAGGTTTTCCGGACGTGTAATCCGAACCAATATCCTTGGGTTCCACTGAGGGCTGCATGTGTATCACAGTGCTTAGAGATGGCCACCTGGCAGGTTCGCTACAGTAGGTGTGGTCAGGGGTGTTATGGAACTAGCACTCAGAAACTGAGCTAGATCAACTTTTCTTGTAATCAGCTATACTTGAGACAAATAACCCCAATGCCATAAAATTGACCGCTGACAGCATCAGCGATGGGGACATGAGCCACAGACGAATTTAATTGGGTCCCCCCCCAACACACCCGATTCTCCGAGTTGAGGTAGATCGACACACTAGGTAACCATTTGAAACCAACCGCACACAATGTTCAGCGTCACTCTTAGTGTATTTGCATGGTGCAGCTGTTATATGTCCGACAATCTCAGTGGTCGGGTCACCCTGCCACACAAAAAATAACGGGGTCCGAAATTGAGCTACATCAGTCCAAGAGGTAATCACATGAAACAAGTAGCAAACTATTCAGCAAAATTTCATGTATCGTGAAGTTTATCAGACAAGTCCGCAGGTGAATTACTCTTGCTCGACACGTGAAAACCTCCGAGTTGAGATGAATCAACTCACCGGACAACCGGTTGAAACCAATTGTAATGCCTTTAGGATCATTCCACATAGCACAGTTGTTACTTGTTCGTTACTTTCAGAGTTGAGTTGCACCTGCCAGACAAAATAAGGACTCAAAACAACATTCGCAAAATTTCATCGGTGAATGAGCACCGGTCAATACCTCCGCTCACGGGGCAAGTAATCTGATGGAACCAATCGACTCCATTTCAAAAGTAAGCCCCAGTGAATGCATAAAATGAACAGTTCCTGGGCGTCATGTCTGCCAGGCAAACAAAATAGTTGTTGATAAACTACTAAGTACTTTCACGACCACGTGTTATTCCTTTGCATTACAAAACGCAAGCGCGCAACCTAAGCCAAGTGTACTGCATCATTTGAAGTTTTGTTACTTGTAATGGAATCTAACATGGCTGTATGTCCTCACTAGAAGATGTCAAACACATGTCCTTAGTTTCCTAGCGTAACACCGTATGTAAAACAAATCCTTCACGAGCGATGTGGTCATGGAGCCAAGAACTTAGTCCAACTAGTCGGTGGGCCAGAATTTGTAGGGCCTCTAGAAAATGGTTTTTGTGAGTACTTTAGGGGGGCAATTTTATTTTGGTGTTTTTTAAATCATTTATGAGAGTGTTTTCAAAATCTAAAAAGTTCCCACATATAAAGTTGCACATTTTTGAGAAATTTGAGTTTGAAATTACCTAATAATCACCAAAGAGCTTAGTAAACTTATATTTGTAAAAACAACTCAGTTTTGGTGACTTTTTTGTAAAACAAGTAATATGGTCCCATCAGTGCCATTGTATTGAACAATATTACACTCACGTTACATGTTTTACTACTGTAGATTAATTGTAAACAGTGAAATTTAAAAAATGTAAAGAGACACCTAGTGGCAAAAATGCAAACTAAGTCTGGATGTTACTAGGAAGTTATTCTGGCATTGTCTGGCAACAAAAATAACACAAAACACTTGAGACTGGGCAAAATGCGTGCCTCAATGACTAAAACATTGACTAATGGTGTAAAATACCGCTTGTTTGCATAATACACCAGAAATACATTATAGTACAAAAACAATATAGTGGAATGATCTCTGTGAATGTGCACACAGACTGTATGAAAATAATAGATTATTCTGACAGCGTTTATCAAGCAGTATGAGACAAATACATGACAATGATCAAAGTATGTACTTTCTATGACTTAATCAACAAATAAAGTTAACTTTTTAATACAAAGAAAACGAAATAACGAGGTTGGAGGTCTATTTAGGGTTGACTTGTCAAAGAACTATCCAATGTTATACAGTCAGTGTTGCTGATGTTACTACAGTTGTCACAGTTGCACATTTATGTACAGTTTGACCCAGCATTGCAGCACAAACTCAGTTTCCCAGCACAAATGTTCTTTTTGCACTTTTAGCGTTCATCGTTTAGTACTGTCAATGGAGATGCAGGCATTGTCATACATTTTAGCTGCAAAGCTCCAACGCCAAGGAGCCAACTATTGTCGATTAGAGAGGATACAGCACTGCACACTGGTGATTGGCCCGCAGGCAATGAAGGGTCAAACACTAAGTCCTTGTTTGGAGGCGGGCAGGATTTGGGCAAACATTTGATTCAAAATATGTTAAAATGGGCTGTGTTAATTAGAGTCAGCAAGTGAATTATTGAACACTAGCCTCAGTTCAATTTCGTATCTCTTAGTCTGGCACAAACTACAACAGTGAGTAGCTTCAACAATAAGATTGCCTGTCCAAATAACTTCATGCACACCAGCTTTCTGAAGAACAGCTTCAAAGTCTTGCTTTAGTTTTGAAAGGCAAATGACATCTCCTCGTGCTAGAAGCTTTGATTCAATGAACTCCAAACAAAACTGTAGAAAAACATCTCTGAAAACTGGATTCGTCACTCTTCACAATCTTTCAACGCCAGAAATATCTGACATAGGCAGTGCGCATGCGCAGCCAGCAGCTAACTATTCCCCCACAGAAATACACACAAGAAGGGGTTTTCCGAGGAATTTTGATTTAGGGGAGACAACTCTGCAATTTGCCGATAGCAAGCGAGAAAAACATAGATCTAAGGATTCATTATGCTGAATATTGGAAAGATTGGTGAAGATTTTTCGGTGTCCATTGAAGTTTGAAGTTTGCCCATGTTGATGGTACACAGCCAATCGCCCGGAAGGCAATTTTTGAGCCCAAACCCATTTTCAAATCAAATCTGTGGAGAGTATAATTCA
>NMRA01000358.1:381335-398609 GCA_002633005.1 Phoronis australis | reverse complement strand
CCTTTCAATTTTTTGGTCTGACACTTGGTCTTCTAGTCTACAGCACTCAGCAGTATACTGTGTAGGCTATACCAGGACATGCAGCTGTTTTCTTCACAAACGTTTGTGACACCTCTTCTTCTTTTTTATCTACTGATCTACAGAGTTCCACAGTCCATCAGCTTTCGTCAGGAGGCTTTCCTAAGCTTCTTTAGGCTCTGGCATCACAATTTTGTGCTGTTTGATAAACCTTGAATTATCCAGGCATCACACTCCATGGGAGCAGCCATATTGAAGTAACTAAGCACAACAATACAATCTGGCTCTCTGATTGGTCAATTCAATAGAAAAGCGCCACCAAGTGGCAGGAATGTGCATCATATTTTATGCAACAAAAACACCTTTTTTAAAAAAATGTGCAAGTGTAGACGTGGGAACATATATATTATCTAGCCACACAGAGAAAACTAGATTGCCCCCCCCCCCCAAAGTACTCACAAGGATGAACGCTATGAGATCTAGCCCACTGACTAAACGCGAACGCGGACGTGTGAATAACGAAAGGACACGAGTTAACTCTCGCCTATTTATTGTGTTCCATTTTTGTTCGGCTACATACACAGGCGCCCAGTTAAGTGGTGGCGCTGTAGTCAACAAGAAAATTACAGACTGTCGGATTTGGCGATCTTGTAAGATTACTTTCACTTACTGGGGCTACTCATGTTGAATGTGGATGATAAACTACACAATTTTCAAAATAAAAAAAAATTTGACGCCTATGACAAACGAGCAAGATCCCTGTGTTTCAAGTACATTATTATTCACTGGTGTTTGTGATAGCAAACAGTGCTTCTATTGTGTTGTATAAATTTCGGGATCAATGAAATTTCCAAAAGTCGTGGCTCTGAATTGTTGAGCAGTTTAGTGCCTTGACCCAGTCACCATTATCGTTGCCAGAAGTATTCAACAGGGTGACCAAATGGGGGAAATGAGTGTCTACGGGGAAAGGGGGAGGGGTCAAAACTCTGGCAGGGGTTACATAATGCATTGCTCGACACCAACATTAACGCCAAATAGCATTTGATGACTTGGCAAAAATCCCACATCGCCAAAAATAAATTCCAAATCGTTGGCTAAAAAAGTTCGTGCCGCACACCATTCTCAGAATCTTGCACTGTACACTGTACCCCTTCAATTTCTCTCCGTGAATGTACATTCATTCTTTAACTCAATTCCTCTTGCGAACGAACGAACAATGAGCGCAGACGATCGCATACACTGGAGGCGCGTGTTTCACCGATCTTTGCCGAACAAATTCGACTTCTGTCTGTGGTAATTTAAAGGAGAAGGCAAACTTTTTCATGTCATTTTTAGTAAAATACGGTTCGTTGATTATCTCAGACATTTGTTTCAGTTAATAACAGCTTCCTGTAGTTTTATTTATCAGTCGTGCCTTACTCCGGACGTGACGTTTAGGGGGTTAAGAATTTCCCGCCATTTCGTTTTCATATAGTCTGACCGGTCGAGTCAGTCATTGTTTTACCTCGGTTGTAATAAGTTCGGTTGTCGTTTGCATTTCTTTACGAGTCAGCCAACATGCCACACTGTTTCTGCGTACCGGGGTGTACTCCTTATCGTCTCGTGCACTTTGGGTATGCCATTACACTGCTTTCCGAAAGATGACGCGCTCCGCGGTACTTGGCACGTTCGTTTGAAGAAAGCAGCGTTACCGTCCACGCAACGTAAAAAGCAGTGGAGAATTATCGAGTGTGTGGCATGTATTTTCTGCCGTTGGATTACGAAAGAAATATGTATGCGGAATTGATGAAGGTTCCTGCAAAACTACGCCTGAAGAAGGTAGTCTGTCGCTGTTGATTGCCGGTAGTGCCCCGTCGCCACCCCCGGGAAGTTCATTTGTGAAGCTAGTAGCCTCGCAAGCTGTGGCCTCTACAGTGACTGGAGGCGCTTCATCTACTGTCACCCGTGCCTCCAAACGTACCCAAGAGCGTGGAATTTCGGGAACTAGCAGTGATTCGCCCTGTGTCCAGAGCCTGTAAGCAGCTCTGCAGCGATGTTGAGTAGTGGGGATCAATACAGGCTAAGTTTGACACCCAGTTGAGAGGACAGCTCGTCGTCTAGTGGCCAGGCCGGTGAGCCAAACTTTGATAAGTTTATTGTGGACTTGACTAAAGTGGCGAGGTCGTGACGACTTCGGATATTTCCCAGCAGGTCCCGTAGCTAAGAATGCCGACTTTGTCATACGTTCGCGTTCGCGCTTAACGTGTAGCTGAAGCTCTCCATTAACTTCGTTTCAGTTGCGGGACGTGGGTGCTGATCGTTCAATTCCGTCCTGGATGAGACGCTTGTCCGATGCAGGTTAAATCCCAGTCAAGGTGGTACAGAAACTACTGTTTAAGTAAGTAGGACCTCAAGGGGGAAACAGCAATCGGTCTGCCTTTAAAACCACTTGCCCGGACTACAGAACCAGCTGGATGGACTGCAAAGCCCAATGGACGGTGTTCTAACTTGGTGCTCGGACATCAAAACGGGTTGGCCGGTACCTCAAAGCCAGATGGTCGCACCCAGGAAATTGGTTGACCCGACCTAAAATGGGTTGGCCGGTGCTCAAACACTATGGCCCAACAAGTCGTCAGCGACATAAATGACATGGCCAAATTTCGTTTGATATAACTGTCTAAGCTAAACTCTCAAAAAACACCGTTGCAGTCATTTAAACTATCACTCCGTTTTCGTGTATTCAATTTTGTTTTTTCATGAAAATCACAAGAGTCAGATTTTTAATAGCCCATCATGCAAAATTGGAATATTTTAAAAACAATTCATACTAGAAATGTGGAGAATGGTGTATGAAGCACAATATCTGAAAGTTTCATTTGAATCTTAAGTGGCCATTTCGTAGATATCGTGTTTTGAAGTTATGCAAATTTGGACACTTTCCTGGGATCTTGCGCAACCTTCAGTGCTTTGCTCATGACATAATCCACGATTTTTGATTGACAGTTCACTACACTAACCACAGTCACATTAGTATTGCTGAGCAGCTCATTACAAATGAAGAAAATAAGCAACAAAGGCTTATCTCATCCATTTTTTTCAAATGAGTGATTGTGTTCACTCTACATATTTTAGTAATGTTCAAAATACTGTTGCTATTTCTCTCCATGGTGCATTTTCAGAATGTGACGCTCCTCGTAATTGGATCATCAAACACGACAAAGCTACTTCCACGGCTGTTTGCTTCATTCCCAAGATTACCATTATTGACTTTAGCATTCAAACGGAAAATTATTCCAGTGAGTATTAAAGACCTAGTTGCACGTCTTTAATTTCAACAGTTATTACGGGGAAAATCCCCACTTGACTTGATTTGGAGCCGATTGTCATTCCGCCATTTTAGATTTAACGCGAAGTCGGAATTGAAATTCATGCGGGAACGATTGAATAACAAGGCCGTCTATTCAAGTGTGTTTTACAAGAGTTGAGGTAGCAAATACCCACTAACGAACATGCAACATCAGAATTATTGAGCGAAATTGATATTCATTGAGGATAGTCAGACAATTGTTTAAAAGTCTCGAATGTAAAACTAAATTACCATTTGTAAAAACTAAGACGCTTCAGTCGGCTTGAAGTCTAAGACTCCGGGTGAAGACCGACGACTGTTTTAGCAGTATAAATTCATCGAGAGACTCTTTGAGAGGTAACCTTCCTTAACAGGTTGTACTACTTCACAAAAACAGGAAAAGAGTCAACTGATTCCATTGTTGGGGGCCTCCACGAGTGGTAAACGGAAAAAAACAGAAGAATGTGGCTATGGATTAACTGGTCCTCTTCTATGACTGGGCCCTTAAATATGAAAAGACATCTAATTTCAAGGGCAGGAAATTAGCAGCAACTGATGTTATCATCACGGATCTTCTCCGTCAGGTTCTCAATTGTTATCAAGTAAAATACAGTTTCAACGGGGGGGGGGTACTGTTGTATGTTCCCTGAAAATTGAAGTACTGGGTTTAAAACGCTGAACGCTGAATCAGTTTGCTCGGGAAAACTAGTCCTGTGCATATTATGTTTTCTCGGGACTTTTTCGAGCTATACATGACTCATTAAGAACTGGAGGCCTCCTGTCTGAGGTGTCCAGCACTAACGGTACTTGGCAATTTTTATTAGATTCTGTCTCTGCTACATGTGTTTCTGTTTTCTCTTCTGGCCCCTGCGGTACGCCTGCAAGTTTTTGGGGAGGCGAGTGCAGAATTAGAATCTGCCATGATCATCCATGTTTACTAATAAATCTTGGTTAGAAGGTGCTAGCTGTAAACCCTAGAAAATATGCATTTGTTCAATTGAAATAAAAAAACGATTGTATATATATCTTTCAACCCCTAATCAAGCATAGGGTACACAAAATGGATACTTAATTGAATTCCTGGCCCTGGGTGAGCACTGCGCAGAGGTTTGGTGGTGCCCGGTGCGATATATGATACCAATAAAAGTAAAATAGATAAGGCACGAAAATAGGTTTATTCATGGTGATTCATAGTGGATGTCCCGGGGCCGTGGTCCCGTCACCCTAGCGCCCCCCACCCCTTCTGTACACTACTGCCCTAAGCGCCGCACTATTCCGTTATACATGTACCTTCATGCGCTGCACTGCCTTGGAAGCACCTAATGGGCTCGTATTAATTGTTTGTAAACATAAAAAAATCTTAGGTTTAGAATTGTCGTGTAATGTGCATTCCACTACACCTATTGCAGAACTTTGCTGACAGCTTGTTTCCCTAATAAACGGATTGTATTGACGCCTTAAAGGTTACGGTAAGAACACTTCAGTGAACAATGGAAATCCTAAGTATGTACCAATACACAGGATTGTACTAGAAAACTCTACGATAAATGCAAATCTATGTATTATTTTGCGGCTGATAACGGTCACATGGAAGTGAACCACTGAGTTCCAAAACAAAGTTAGTCTTAAATAAAACATAATTGTTTATAAACAAGTTTTCAACAAATACTTTTTACATAGAATCGGTAGGCATAGGCGCATTTGGGGGGGGGGGGGCTTTGCTGCCGCAAAAAATAAAACAGCAACAGCGTAGGGAAATATTGAATTTATTAATTAACCCCGGTAATTAACATTATACGGCTGAAACAAGATTTAAACGTGTGTAGTGTTAGTGTGTTTGTGGGGGGCTCAGATCCAATTACAGAGATGGTTGTCACTGTCTGTTCGAGGCACCTTTTTCCAGCCCATTTTAGACAGTGCAGGATATAAAAACTAAAAAAATAATTACAGACTGCCTGGTACACGTGTACCAGACGTGCGTAGGCCACTCAGGGTTCATTTCACTGATCACCTATCAAAACTAAATCTGCTATTGAAAATTGAACGACAAAAACCGGTTAACTACAACAGAAGAAAAGAAAAATGATCCTTATTGCAATTGTTGTTCCTCTGTTAAAATGTAACCACGAAGGTTTAACCTGCCTGAACGACACTATGGACGACTAGACTTTGTGTTTGTGCACCGCCGCTTGTCAGTGACACCCTCAAAGAATACCGTCAAACGTGAATATCATTGCGCCTCTTGATCTACATTGTACAGTCGTGCGTAAACCACACGACCTAAGTACCGGTATCTCTGGAGCGCTGAGGCTTCATTGTTATCACTTACCCGTTGAGCCAGTTCGGGTACTCTGATTGTTTGAGTTCACTCACCAATGTCAACAACTGTGCCAATGTGATGCCAACTTTAACAGTAACACTGTGAGAACTGTTCTTCAGTGGTCGTATCTTAGGGTTGTACCCTGTCGTGAGCTTTTCATACAATCTTCTCTCTGCTGATTTTTCTGAAATTACAGAATATAAAGGTGGTTATGTGCAGATTTAGCACCATCAGTCCACATCTATACCATTTAAAAATATTTACCAGGGTGTTCATTGTGCGAAATATCGAACCCCAAAATGTACGTGAAATATGAGTTCCGTAAGATTTTACTCTAAAGCCAGATTACACTTATGGCAGAAACATGTCACTGTTTGTGAGCCATGCGTTTTTGGACAGCGTACTGTATTAAAAGCACTCGGATTTAAAGCTAGCACAAGTTGTAAATGTATTATTTTGTGGCCAATTTTGAAATTTTCACAGGGGCGGATCCAGGATTTTGAGTTAAGGGCATGTACATGCTGAGTATTAGCCAGAAATTTGCACCCCTGAACTGCTAAATGGAATCTGGGAAAATTTTGGGGGCATGGCCCCTTGCCCCCTCTCCCCGCCCTAAATCCGCCACTGCTTCAAAAATGGTTCCTGAATGTCTTCTCACAAGAAAGGCAGACACAGCCAACAGAATCATTAAAACAGGTACATTGTATAAACAATGTCTCAGTGCAGTGAAACAATGTTAACATGGGCCAACCAAACCCAGAGAGGAATTCCCATTCTCACTATGATGCTGCTTAGCGTACAAGTTTCAAAGTAAAAAAACGAACAATAAGTAAGGCAAACGACAAAACACTGCTTTTTTAAAAATTGAAAAGTGAATGTTAGCCGTCTTCAAATTTTTAGGATCGATGCATTATCAGTGCAATTAGCGAATATGTTTTTTTCAGCAGCGCGGCTAAGCCACGTGCATTGATTCGTGAATCGATTAGGACGGGTTGGTCGCAGCCTGGCTTAAGTTCACTTAGGCGCTGGAGTAACAAAACCCCAGATGGTAGCGTAGGAGTTGCCTCGTGAACCGGCATGGCTATTTGCATGGGGTTGATTTTCAAGTTTGCCACATTCGCCTATTGTACTTGCTTTGTCAATATAGCAAAACCTCCCAGGTAAGCCCAACACATAACTATCAAGATCAATAATATGCGAAAGATACGTTTGCGGCGGGTTATTTATGTTGGCGCGAGCTAAACAACAGGACATAGCCAATTTCCGGTGATCATAATTTACCGTAAAAGATTTCTAAGAATTCATACGAATAGTATTTAAGAATTTTAATTAACGGTCGACATCCCATGATAATTTACATGATGATTGTTATCATTGAGCAATGATAAGCGATCAAAAGATGTTTCCATGAATGATGTTATGCTTTACGATCAGACTGATGATCATTTATCAACACCCTGCTGTGAATTAACATCAACCGAAAAAACGGTTGTGCAGCACCGTCCTTCGCATTGCTCCGCTTTTGTACGGGTAGGCGCAAATACATGTACACGAAGGATTCCGAAAAACCGGTAATCCAAAGTATCACAGAAAGCAGATGTAGGTTACATGGTAAGAAGTGATTACCTCACATTAGCATTTCAAACTGTTCACTATGCACACGAGCAAACGAGGTAACCTCTACTACAGGTATGTCCACTGCCAACTTACAGAGCAGACGATCGTCTGTGAGACATTTGTTTTATTTTATGCTCTAGGAGGCGTACGCATCGGTTTTTGCTATCAGTAAAAATGTCGACAGTGTGAATAATTACGAATTTTTAAGCGATCTTTTTACCTTTTGAAGAAAGGGTGAGGGCTTCGTCGCTTTGGAAATAATAATGCGCTTATTCAAAAAATCCGAGGGACGTTTCGCCTGAAATGTATTTTGTCCGCCATGAAAATATCGGTAGCTGTGAAAATCAAATTCATTATCATGTTACAATAAAACTGTTGCGATTTTGAGGGAATGAGCATTCATATTTTGTCATGAATGTCATTACTTAAGAAGCATGTGGCTAAGGAACAAACACATCTTTAGTAGTTTTTTAGGTTGAAATTTTATGCGGTAGTTCCGTATTACCGAGAGAATTTAATATACTTTCAGTTCACACATTTCTGACACTGCGAGCAATTAACGGTGACAGCAGTTACATCACAGATACTTCTGAGCATGCCATTTATAGTATGTAGACATCGGTTTGTTGGAAATGGTCATGAATCGCAAATTCGTGAATGCTTGAGCGATAAACAGCAGTGGGAGCACTTTAATTGTACATCTATTAAAACAACTTAGTACCTTGTGCTGTTAGCCAAAATACTCTTCGGCTTTTGTTGACCATCTAAAACTGAAATGAGGACCTGTACATGCTGTTGGTGAGTAATACTATACAATTTAAGAGTCTGGATATTGAGAGTCTGGATTAGACTGCAGTGTCACGAAAAAACATCAGAACAAAGCAAATGCGTTTGGTACAAAACTGCGTCAATAAATCTAACAAATATGAATTAGAGCGAGATGATCAACACAAGTTAAAAGATTGAGCTGACTATTCATCAACACCAAGTTAGGCCGATAAATCTGATGTACGAAAAACTCAAAGTCGACGCACTTTGCAAAAGAGAAAGGTCAAGATTCTCGAACAAAGCAATATGCGGTTACTCAACTAGCTCTATAATTGAGTTGATGCATTCTGCTGACTGGTCCGTCATAATTCTAATTATATAACCTAGCTGTAGTACATGAAATGACATGAATGTTTACCATGAAGTCGGATGTCGTTTTCGACGTGCCTCTTCAACTCGTGGAGAATAATAATGCAAAACTATACCTAACACGTGGTTTTTTATAATAGATGTTGTTGAGCGCAATTACATTCATTGGGAAAGTTGTTAACAGCTCTTTAATTTAGTCAACTTTGCAGAAACCAATTACACTGTCCAGTTGAGCTAAGCACATCTGATGCTAAGCGTGTAATGAAACATCGATAATAAGGTGCGCGAATTGAGTCCTGAACTTTTCCAGCCAAAGTCATGTTAGAACCAATACAGCAGGTATCACAAACACCCAAAGTCCCAAACTATCACTGATCACAGCTTTGTGGGTTGCCCAGCCCCAAATTGCGAATTAACAGATTTATTAACGTTTTAAATTGGGGTTATTCTATATAAGTGGGTTTATTGTCTAAGTACGTCATTCCAGATTGTGAATTAAGCACTATTCTCATTGGTTAATGTTTAGCTAATATGGTTTACGTTAGCCAATAAAAAACAGGGTCACATAAAGAGAAACAACGTATTGCATTGAGTTATGTTTACAGTAGATTTGCATTAGTTAAGAACTAAAACCAAAAACTAATGTGTCAAAACCAGTAGCACTATTTTGAAAATCCAAACATAGTTGTCTCGGTAACTACTTCAAATAATCCTGTTAAAAGTATACCAAACCCGGCGTTGGCCTATTAGTAAAACTCCTTAAGCAAGATCTACGCTTTAGGCAAGTTACACGACAACTGTCAAGGAAATAAAACCCAACAAAAACCATAGTATCCAATCTTTGACACAGATAGAATGTGGTTTTATTTGAATCCTGCTTTTATAAATCAAGTGAGATACCAATGAAGCATTAACAGGTGACAGAAGGAGGGTTCATAAAAATTACTAAACATGGTTTAGTATCCTTTTAACAGATTCTTCAGCCACATGAACGCTGCGTAAAACGCATACATCACAATGAAATTAATATGCATAGAATACTACTGCGATATCCTACCGAGAATTCGTATACATATATAGTACACGCACACGCACACGCACACACACACGCACACACACACACGCACGCATACGCATATATATAAGCCAGAGATGCTAAAAGACCGCTTCGTTGAGGACCATCGCACAATAAAATACAATACAGTATAAGAAAACAATAAAAAATTTACGACTATTTGCTAATCACCCATATTATTAGAAGACTAGAATATGGAATCAATAGCATAAGTACTTAAATAAATAAATAAATGAACCTGACACTTTAGTGAAAACATAGGGGTGCTACATAACTGACTCCACAGAATACAACATGATACCGCAAGTTAGAATGTGTAAGTGATAATTGCATGTGTAAACTTCGTTGAAAACATGACTGGACTTTTTGTTTGACTGCTAATGCAGACTCGCTCGTAGTGTCGAAACAATCTCCTTTTAATTTCTTCAGGGGTATAGCTATGTAGCAAAACACCGAGAGACATAACCGACAAACAAATTAAAACACTAGTTATATTTCGAGACCGCATGTCTCAACAGGCATTTTTCAGTATCCCTAGAAAATACAATATTCTGCTTGTACAGTAGGTTTAGATCTTCATTTCATTTCTTCAGAACTGCCACAGAGGGTAACATTTTACTCGACTCTTCAGAAAATGTATATTGTTTGACGTACGGTTGTGAAAACACAAGTTGTTATCAGCATCGCTGGACTTACCAAACAGGTAAACGAAGCGTGGTGTGCCATCAACAAATTCTTAGCATGGTAACGGATGATGATTTGAGGTACGCAACTGTTACGGGCTCAAATAATTACTTGTGAATGCAACGAATAAGCCCACTCAATCAAGTGAATCGAAAGTGACAGTCAAAGACAGACTTTGTCTTGGCTAGGTGTTTGTCAGAATCAAGAATTTTGTAAAACAAATATCAATACTACTCTATTTTAACCCTGGTATTTTAACACAAGTCGTATGTGATAAAGCTTACCAGTTTAATTAATGACCAGTTTATACAAATAATAACACCAGTCACAAGTGGCTTCCTCGGAAGCAAACATACACGAACTGGTGTTCTCTGTATGTTTCCTCTGCACTGATTTCAAGCCTGCATACATTGTACGTGATCACTTGGAAACAGAAATTAAACATTTCAGAAATACGCCAGGAAAGATAAAGACAGAAAGGACAGGATCATGAATGGTGGTGTTTAATCAGTGAGGCGCATACGCGTTTTGTGTTATGTGTGTAATACAAAAACAGGATGAGGGTTTATTTCCGTTTTGACACTGCCTCAGTGGTTTATGACAGAAAAAAATTATGACACAGTCAGTGACACTGATCACATCCCACATGTTTCTAGACATTACTATATTTGTACTCAACTAACAGTACTTATATTCCACTAGGCATCTAATACAGTGCATCTGGGTAACAAAACATATGACAGTAATATAAAGATTATATTCACCACTTGTTTAAACAGAATAATAAATGTGAATGTGTCAGAGCAACAGATGAAGCAACGACAGGTAGACGCGGTGTGTGTTTGCTTTCTTTAAGTTTTATGTTCTGAGTTACCATGGAAATGATGGGATGGTACCATGAAAGTGTTAGGCGTTAGCTGCAGTCGCGTGTACTATTTTCATGAATAGCTTGACCAGTAAGAATATCTATGGAAACCATTTCCTAAAAGCGTAATTTCAAATTGAGATTTAAATAGCTTTGAAAATGGCATGTATCAGAACAGCAGCACTTACTAAACTAATAAAGTCAGAGTCAGAAATAAAATATCACAACCAACGAGTGAACCAAGACACAAAAGCGTGGGAAATATCGAGTATAAAACGGAGACAAAACATCACTTCTGTTGGCTGCTCGCGATTATACCGCACAATGAAAATTCACGTCACTCGAACAAGGCTTTGTGATAGTCCTCGAACTGCTCGCTAACTCAGGTGGAGCATCCATATCACAAGAAACAGGAGACTGACTAAAACTCGTAATAATTCTGTGCAGTGTCATCTTTACACATCTTTTTGTTGCCATGGTAGTTTCATTATAGTAGAAAATTGAGGATAATTGTGTCCCTTTCATTTTATATCATAAAGGGGGAAAATACAAGTAGTAGCAAAACACAAAAGGGCCGCGTTCTGGCGTAGACCCGAGATACGAGTACGGCACGTGTGGCTACAAATTGTAGCTTATGGAACGGGAACTATGTATTCTATCACAATTTACTAATTTTATGTCACAATTTACCGTTCTAACCTCACTGACCAATCACAACAGTGCCTGCCATTTCGCGAGGCTACGCTGACGATGTGATGCATATTTACTTTTATCGCAATCTAGAAAATACAATAAACTGACTAAAAAACAAACATACTCATTAAACGATATTATGTGAAAGTCATCGAAGCTGTTAGTACGATTCAGTATGTGCAGTATACGATTGTTGAATGTCTTGACGTACAAGCCGTAAAGAGCTGTCATTGGTCTTTTTAACGATACCAACAGACGTCATAATCGTAAAGGATTGTGGGATTGCAGTCATCCGGAGAAGCGCCACCAGTAGACATACACCAGTTATGTTCGGCACTTGGTCTAAACAAAATGAAGCATCCACCATGTTGCCAAGATGTTGCTGTTTTTGACTATTTCTGGGCTTGTAAAGAACTGACACTTCGATATTGCTTGAAACAAGGACTGCGTTCTGTATACCCTAGAAAATGCCGAGAAAAGGTTGCGTGATAACGTGCTTCCCTGTAATGTATGACAAAATCTCATGAAGGCGTGAGTCTTGCGTTTTCGCGGGATTCCTATCATATCGACGACGGAACGCAGCCCGCGCTGTGTGAGTTAGATTGTAAATACCGTAGGCATACCTGCCTATATTCGAAATAACGCCTCTTCCGAGGCCTTTTTTACACATGATTTGCATATTGGCGCATGAGCCCAAGTTTTGCGTACTGCATAGTGAGCCAGGTAATGTCCCCTGTATAGGCCCATACATTAATTCATATGTGCACCCGTTGTGATTACCGCTGTGCCTCCTAATAGCATTTTCTACTTCTCCCTCTGTATCTTTGGAGTTTGTCAGAATAAATATTGATTAAGTAATTAGTAAGAATAGATCCATTTTAAGTAGCCCAAAATTTGTGCATATGTACTTTTAAATCATGGGGTTAGACTTGTTGACATGTACTTTAACGTCAAAATCTATTTTAAATGGTGTTTATAACTTTGGTTTCTGGGGTCAAAGTACTCTAGAGATTCTAGAAAATTCTGAGAACAAACTGTAACAGCCAATGATATGATTGGACATGATCGTGTGGTTTTTATTAACCAATCACTAAATTAGTAGAATATTATAATATGAGCTTAAGTCAACAAGATATTCAGATGCGCTATAGTTATAGTTGAAGCATAACTGAAACTTGTTACATCTGGGCCCGGTCTCTAATCTTTGTACTCGAAACGAACTCGAAACTATTTTTGGCTATTTCTCTGCTCCTTTTGTGCGAACTTAAGATAATTGGTTATCAGACTGTGCTCGAATACATTATAGTTTATGCATAGGAGTTTCTAGTTCAAGTTTGCCCTTGAAGACCCTTATACTCGTGCTACAAACTCGAGTAAAAACTCGAAATTTCGAGTTCAAACTCGAACTTATTGCTTTAATATTGGGTTTACAAACTGTGAACTAAGGGCAATAAATTATCTACGTAAGTTATTGTGTACTCGAGCATAGAATAATAGACACTTATTTTGAGTTCGCACAAAAATAGATTAGAAAATGCCAAACCTAATTTCGAGTTTCATTTCGAGTAAAAAGATTGGAGACCGGGCCCTAGTGTACAGAGCAAATTGTACGACAGAGCCATCTCGTGGAAGATTCTAGAAAGGATCTTGGCAAGGGCAATGGTTAACGAACAGGAAGTTAACTAAGAGCTTGTCACTTGCATCGTGGGTAGTAAGATACTACATTTGTACCTGAAGTGTTGCGTCATCAGCCAGAGACTGTGACCAGCAAGAAGAATCGCAGGTAGAAGAAATTGCCTGCAAGTGTTGCATCACCAGAGACGGTGACCAGCAAGTACACTGTCGCAGTGTGTGTGTAGTTCGAAGATTCACCAACAGAACAGTCATCCAACAAGCGGAGAGTCCTAGCTTGGAAAGCAGATAAGATATTTGATTATTTTGGTTGATTCAATGAGATAATCTTTAAACAGGGCGCTAGTGTAGTTACTCTTCTTTGTAGTTGATTACTTAATTAACAACAGGTTTCACTTGTCTAATTAGGGCTTAGCATATAATAAATTAATTACTGGATTTGAATATTCACTTTCCATTTACGCACAATCTCAAAGCATAGCTACCTTTTAAACAAACAATCGTCTGACAGAGATCATTGGTCTATTTTCAAGAAATCTGGTAAATAGTTTTGTATTGCCACGCCTTAAGGCCCATGACCCTATATCTGAAATGGTGCTTTTTAGCGGCCTTTTTATCTATGTGGTTAGCATATCGGCGCATGCGCGTTCCACATTTAAATGCAGTTCCCATGGGCCTAATGACGCTGAATACGGTACAACTCATTCTATGCGCCTAGCGTGGCCTGAAGCAATTAAATTGTTAATTCTTTGCGAGACCAAAAATCACTTTAGTGAGTGGAGTGAGGGTTATGTTGACTGAGGTGTTTTGCCGGCAAGTGTTCTGGACCAAAGGTTATGTTCTAGGTGGGTTTATCTCCGTATTTATAGTTCAAAAACACTGAGTACTTTCCAGTTACATAAGATGCACCCATGTTCAACATAGCGCATTTTCTACTGTTGGTGGTAATATTTGGTAAACATGATACAGAAAGGATAATCGACATTTTATTTAACTAAATACCATTTGTACTTCTGGGCCCAGTTGCATAAAAGTTATACCTCGTATAGCAACAATGACGTCGCATTATCTCACGCCACGTTGTTATTGTTGAACAATGCACCTGACGTCACGCAGCAATCAAACTTATCCAGCCGATAATCTTGAAGTTTTATGCAACCCAACCCTGAAGATTCAAACACGTGCAGACATGTTTGGAATTATTCAAAGAGATTTATTTATCTAAGAAATGTATTGTGTTTATTCCTCAAACTGTTCATTATGTTTTGTATTATTGCTACTATGATACATTTTTTCAAGGGCTATGACGCTTATAACACGTCCTTCATTCAAGGTAAACATTCCTTGCAATAGCTCACAACATTGCTTGTATACAGACACACATTTGTCCCTCGATACACGTCGATCATTTGTTCTTCAAGGGTTTGCACACATGGGCGCAAGTTACCATGGCTTGTCAATGTGCAATCCCAAACCATAGATGTCGAGACACTGCGACATTTTGCGCTTAGTACCTGGGCTTTTTTATAGTCGGCCTGTGTTTGGGATTAGGGAAAAGACATGTGTCAGTGATAACCGCTGCCTGTTTGTGGCTACGTTTCCTCTCCGCCAATTTAAGACGGTGCGGACTATGAGAACAGAGAGGTCGATACCGATGTTATGATTGGCAAACACAGGTGCACATAAACTGCAGAAACAGAGAGCAATGAGTGACGCTTTTCTCTGACGCTTGCAAAAAGACGTTTATGAAATAAAAAATATTTAAAAAATGATGTGCCATATCTTAGGCGCTGGCATGAACAATAAACATGTTTTTCATGACTTGTGGGCTCTCTGATTTTAATTTGTCCACGTCACGGCCAGAATCCTGGCATGGTTCTCTGTTTAGACCCCTGTTCAATACCACCTTCGCTCATGTTGTGAAGCAGTATGACGATTTCACGTCTCATTTGACGGACTGCTTGTTTGTTTGAGTGTTTAAATCACGTTTTCTTACATGTATGTTACTTAGTATTGCTGAGACTACCGGGGTAACCCGATACATGCATGTATATCTGCGTGTATAAGGTTGGGTAACACAATGTAGTCATATTTTCGTGCACATGAAAGGCCAAAAAACATAGTTGGTTCTGCCCTGGTCTCCTTTTTGAAATCAGATCGGTGGAAACGATAAAAAAGATAAGGGGTTTGGGAAGTCATACGTTTCAAACCTTCTTTGTGTGCCTTTGTGTAGGATTTCAACCCGAGGCCTTGGCAGAAATTGATGCGGTCGCACGTTTGTTATTTAGGAGGTGAGCGCAAGCCGGTCTGAAAGTGAGTCGAGGTAAAAACCATAACCAACTTTACCTTCTTGAGCCTAAGATAAATATTCGTTAAAGGGAGGTTTAATTTAAGAGTAAAGTTAGTTTGGTGGTGTTCCGTGGCTGCCCTGCCCAACAAGAACACGTGGCTTAGTTTAGATTAAATATTTTAAAGATAGCTGAGTCGTTTCCACATAATTTTACTGTTGGAAGTTGCATGTTTCTCAACCTCCCTCTTGAATTCTATCAGACAAAATAGAGTTCTACATCTTTACTCGCCGATTGCTGCATAAAACGGCTGTGTTGCGATTCGACTTCTTGAGCTGGCTAAAGTTCTTATAATCGTCCATTAAAATATGTAGAGCATGCCCTGTCCGTATTCTATCTACTCAGCCATGAGAAGTTTTCTCTCCACAACAACAAACATTGACACCTGAAAGCACACAGACGAACTAAACGTGTCCATCTGAAGAGAATGTTCAACACATGTTTGTATTCGAGTAGATTAGTTTAGCCTGTCCTACTGTAATGCATTAAGTGTGCTTTAAGCTAGTCACTGGGGATTTTTGAGTTTTAAATGCATATTGATCGCGTTTAGAGAATATTTTGAAAGATTAAAGAGTAGAAACAGGGACTCAAATGCGGTATCTTAGGTATGAGAGGCCAGAATGAACGCTGATGGACTATTGATACTCCATCAATTAGTTATAACTTATTGGAGCCCACTTACCCGAAGTGGTCTTTGGCGACTATTTTATAAATAAATAGAAAAAATTCGTAGAGGAAATCCGGTGACGTATGAGTAATTCTGCAGAGCTCGTGACTTCTCTCCACTTTCACCGAATTGTGCAGCTTGAGAAAAACATTACGTGAATATCTTAAAGTGAGAAAAAGTAAAAAAAAACTTGAAGTCAAATATCCCGTAATTACTTTTATGTATCTTACTTTCGCCGAGGTCAGGGAAATTTGTTGATCAGTTTTTGGTTAAACAGTTATCCAAAAAACAAAATTTGAAACAAAATGGGTGACAGTTTTAAATACTTCTTTAACTGAAGAGTGGGGCGAAAGCCACAGCTGTGTTAACTTTACAAATGATTCAAACTTAATGTGGTTTCAGATTGTTTTACACATAGATTCTTCAGTATTAACGGGAGCAGACCTTTTGCACTGATATGTGCGGTTTTTGGGAGTAAGAAGCAAAAAAATTGTTCATGTGTATTTGTCTTGTAAATGTGTGCAATCTTTTTAGTCTTCCTTATTTCACTGTTTAAATAAAAATAATTCATTTGTGTTCAACTTATGGTATTAAGGGCATAATAGTTTACAACTGTCAATTGCCAGGTTTGTACGGGCGACGGACCCCTATGGTTGTTCTGTTCTCAAAAAAAGTTGAAAATAATACAGTGGACCAGGTGAGTGAGTGACTGAGAAAACATGTTGTCAGGTTGTTGTTCAATAATCATCCAAGGTCAGTTTTACTGCCTGCGTACAACTTTGTCTGTGAGTACGACTGAATCAATGTTAAATAAAAGCTTTTGCCTCTCTACAGAACTGTGTGGCCGTGTTTGGTGACGCTTTTTTGTTTTGAAAATTTGGCCGGAGACAGCG
>NMRA01000358.1:347426-381279 GCA_002633005.1 Phoronis australis | reverse complement strand
AAGCTGAGAGTTCGCAGTGCTCAGAAAGAAAAAAACGAATGTTCCAATGCTCAGCCTCGAAATGAAAAACCTACAACATTTTGACAATCTAGGATACATCTACGGGAAAATATTTGTTTTACTAAATCTTACAGTGTACACTGTCCAATTAGCTTAAGTGGAAAACGCCCATGAATTAAGTTTATCTGCTCTTCCTAATTGAATTTTCAAGATGGGGAGTGGACGATGCCGTGAACTCATATATTTCCTTTTCACAGATGTATAGTCACCCTCACGCACCATTCTTCGCATCTCACTGACACAATACTTGGCACGAGCCACGCGCAAAGACCAACGGACATGATTAGTTCCATGCCCACAGAGAAAATAGTTACTGTTTCTTTTTTCAATGGGTGAATCGCATAATCAAATAAAAGTTAATCGTCTATTTCACAGCATACTGTAAACATAATCCAGTTCCAAAAACATAGAAAAAGTTATCGATACTCGCGTTCTTGGAATCGCGTTATACTAGGACAACAGACTTGTATTGATGAGCGCAAACTGTCTTCAATAGCATTTTCACTGTATGTTTAACAAACATGTTCAATGTACGATTGTTTGTTTTCATTTTATAGATTAAAGGCGGTAGCTGTTAAGTGATTCTCTTTAAAAGGAATAATCTAAAGTTGATGGCAATCTGTTTACAATTCACACTTGATTTGAGTGCACATATTTTCTATAGGATAATGTGAAGTGTCCCGAGAGAATGGAACTAAGTGCAATGAAATACATTTGCGGCAAAGAGTGGTGCGGAAAAAAGGGAATTTGCGTCCGTGAGAATGGAAAAAAGAGGGCCAAATGAGAGTTTTGTGCGCGGGAAGGACCGAACCCCGCGCGGTCATGGACGTCCAGGTGCCCTGTCCTCCATTGTGGCTGAGTGAGTTGGCAACAAAAAGATGGGTGAAAAAACTTTGTAAGGTGCCAGTGTGGTCAATGAATCGCATATCGAAAGGTGTAAGGTTCTGCGAGATCAACTGGACGTGAAAACAAACAGCGCATAACTTGCCAAGATTTTAAAACAGCTTATTACTTTAAATGAGTTTTTCTTATTAAAAATGTCACGAGCAAAAATTCATTTTAGCGCCTCAGAATTGGGGGCTCTTATATTAATATAGGGGTCCGCGCCAGAAGATCACCCCAAGCGTGACTTAAAAAAATGAACTGTGTGCTGAGAGCCCCTATGGAAAGCAGTGTGAACTAATGGGGCTACCCTCATTGTAAATATTACATTAATAATAATAATAATATTGGCTTCCAGATGATCGTTTACTGAGGTCAGAACGTGGCAAACTTCAAACCTCAAGGGTCGTGGAAATTTTTCACCAATAACGCTGCTATTTGGCAACAACAGATTTTAAGATACAATCCCTGCAACAGGGAATCAGCAAATTGCGTAGTTATCTCCTTTGATTTTTATATTGCCAATAGTAAGTTCGTTCCCGTGTATTTCCTATGTACGTTTGGTGACAAGATTTAATGTATGCACAGTAGTCATGTTACAAATTTTTGGCGATGTCAATAACAGTAGACCATATAAACTAGGTCAACTCTTTAATAGCAGCAGATACCTACACCCAGTCTGTGCCAACTCTTCAATAGCAGTACACCCCTGTACACTGTCCACTCATCGAAAACTGTAGACCAACATACACTGGGTCCACTCTTCAACAAAGCAGACCCTTAAATATGTACACCAGTGGATCCCTATACACTAGGACCACTCTTCAATAACAGTACATCCCTATACACTGGGTCCACTCTTCAATTACAGTAGAACCCTATACACTGGGTCCACTCTTCAATTACAGTAGAACCCTATACACTCGGTCCACTCTTCAATTATAGTAGACCCCTATACACTGGGTCCACTCTTCAATTATAGTAGACCCCTATACACTGGGTCTACTCTTCAATAATAGTAGACCCCTATACACTAGGTCTACTCTTCGAGACCAGTGGACCCCTATACACTTGGAACACTCTTCAATACCAGGAGACCCCTATACACTGGGCCCACTTATAATAACAGTAGACCCCCATACACTGACTCTACTCTTCAACAACAGTGGACCCCTATACACTGCGTCTACTCTTCAATAAAAGCAGACGCTGATGTACTGTGACCACTCTTCAATGACTGTAAACCCCTGTATACTGAATCCCCTTTTCGAAAGGGGTAGACCCATTGACACTGGGACCACTCTTCAATTACAGCAAATCCCTATACACTGGGACCACTCATCATTAACAGTAGACACCTGGTCCACTCTTCAACACACTGGGTACACTCTTCAAAAGCAGTAAACCTCTATACACTGCGTACACTCCTCAACAATAGTAGAACCCTGTACACTGGATCCACTCTTCAATTAGCAGTAGAGCCCTACACCTTGGGCCCATTCTTCAATAACAGTAGACCTCTCTACACTGGGCCCACTGTTTAACAACAGTAGACCTCCATACACTACGTCCACTCCTCAACAACAGTAGACCCCTATACACTGGGCCCGCTCTTCAATAACAGTAGAACCCTACACACTGGGTACACCCTTCGAAAGCAGTTAACCCCTATACACTAGACCCACTCTTCAGTAAGTCTAGAACCCTATACGCTGGGCCTACACTTCAATAACAGTGGGCCCCTGTACAGTGCATGCAATCTCCAATAACATAGGTCTCCTGCTTATCAGATCCACTTTTTATCACTGTGTTACCATATGCAGCTATATATTAAATCTACTGTTTAGTGATATTGACAGTAGATCCACTTATCAATAGCAGTGGACTCTAGTACATTATTCCACAATTCAATAATAGTGACAGGCACTTTTTGAAAAATATCGGCGTAGATGCAAATTTTACTTACCTGTTAAATGTTGTTGATGGTTTGATAGGACAGAGATTAGATACCTATAAATGTATGTCTGGTAATAAATGTGTTCAGTGAGATCAAAGCTATGCAAAAAGTGTACGAAACATAAAAACGTTTTGTCTGTATTATTTAGATTGGTAGATTCTGAAATTAAAACTGTGTGCTTTGTGTAATTATCAGATTGAAAATCTGGCTCATTTCTTACTTCATTGTAATTTTTTGACCGAGGACTGATTTGAATGTTTTAGTACATGAATAACCTTTGATGCACATTTTTCACAAATAAATGATTGTCAGAAATTGGCATTTTGCATTCAACTGATAAGTTTTAACACACGACAGGTTGCTGAATGTGAAATTATGTATATCACCGTCGGTTATATTACGGAATATGTAATATTAAATAAAATCTGCCTGTTTATCGAACAGATGTTTCATGTACTTTGCCGTTGATTTATCTGGATTCGTCATGAAATACATCATTCACAAATCACTGAACTGGACTTCAGTTACTATGTAAATCGGTCTGTTTTAAGGCCGTCCATAACACACGTCAACTCGACGACATCTGGTCAATCATTGTGTTTTAATTGGAAAACTTTCAAGTATAGGTTATTACAGCCAGTAACTCTATGTTCCGAGGCATGGTAGATTCTATTTAGTATTACGCAATCAACTTTACAAATAGATGATAGACTGCACTGATGTTAAACTGTTGAAACTGGGTGTACAAATGCCTGTAAATATTTGAGAACATTCTTGTGTGATGGAAGTGTTCGGAGAGTTGAAATGCAGGTGATGTGTCGCTCACATGGGTGGGTTTCTTCACAGTTACATTGTTTACAAATGGGTTCCTTTACAAATGGTTCCATATCTTCTGTTAGGAACTCTATCAAAGGGTCAAATTCTTCAGCAGAACTCTACAAAAGTTGTTTCTTCAATTTCATTCTTTGATAAAACGAAAACAGCCCACGGGTCTTTGAATTAAAATTATATTTAATGAATTTCCCTTTTCAAGGGAATTCAATTCAATAAATCATATCTCTGTTGGGAATGAAGATCCCTCGTAGCCACTCGTGTTAGGGGTACAAAACAGCGAATGGAGGAGTTTTTCATCAAATACTAAACAGACCCTTTTTAGTCATGTTGACTCTCTAGAAAGGTCGGAATTAAAGCGCCATACCTCTGCCATAGTAACGTAGTTTGTCCCCCGAGCAAACAATATACAACCTATTTCAATCACCGCAAGCGATTTAGCTCTCGCCAGATGGATTTCCATATTTTTAAACAATAAAGCAGTCCCAAATAGTCCCTTTCAATCAATATAATATTTGATTTCATAACTTGAAGGCACCTGTCGGTCATATTTGCGCAAACTTTAGGATTGGCCATTTACTTCGTAAGCCAACAGTAGCGAGTACTATCATACCAATATCTAGTCACGGTTCTCTCCATACACTAACAAAACAAGACATTATCTTGTAATATCAGACATCAAAAGAAATTCAAGTGACCGTTTATTTTTGATAACTTGGCTTCGTTGCTGCTGCTTCTTTTATCTATACATTTGGGAGTGCCTGCATGTATCAATCAACATTAGGTGTTACGAATTTTGAGATTGGAGTCGTGTTATTATTCCTTAGGTTGATCTAACTCCAAAAAGAAAAACTAGTTACGTCAAGACTCTTTAAAATACACATGTGAACAAACACGAATACACCACTTTCTGCAGTGGTGCATAGTATTTCACCACAGACCAAAGTTAATGTAAATGATTAAGTTTTGTATTACTTAAATTTTGTTTTTGTTTGACCACGTCAAATGATTGAGAGCACAAGCATGTAACTCAGTTTGGAGGACCCTTCAAAATCCTGCGCAAAATGCAATACGAAAAATATGTTATGTCTAGATACCAACGGATTTTAAATTGCAAGCCCACTTTCATTTCTGTGGACTCAGCGTTTTTTGTTCCACAATTCTCGTGAAGTTAGTTGATTCTTTTTTTCATAAGATTTAAGCAATTCCACAATGATGGAATTATCAAAATGTTGAATTCAAAAAACTGCCTGTAGTAGTGGTGTTTTGATAGGCGTCGTGGTGGTTTTATTTTCCTCTGTTTTCATTCAACTCACCAAAGCGACAACTACATGCTGCCACATCCCTCAGACTGTACTACGTCTGAGGATGGTGTTGCACCAAATGGAGGGGATTTACAAGACAAGACGACAACAGGTAGCATGCGTGTTCTCGCAAGAAAAGCTTGCAAATGTTGAATTTACGTTAAAAAATAGTTATATATCCAGCACTAATATGCAAGCTATCCACCCTCTTGAACTTAGTTGATGGATTATTCAATTTTCTTTGTTTTACTGTGAATTTTACGGTTAAACGCATCGTCTGCTCTTCAGCGGATGTTAGGCGACAGTCGTTATGCTGGGTGGCAACGGAATGCACAAGCGATGATCCCCAGAAATCTATACATCATTTGATACACCAAGGAAACTTCTTGCAGATGTGTCATATCTTTTTTATGTGGAATGTTGTCCACTCTTTACACATGCACTTGAATACAGCCTATATTTTCAACGCAATGACCCATCAAGAGCCAAATTTCAAAACCTGTTTCAGTGAAATGAGGACTTTGCAATGAAATTTCGATTAATGGTTTTGCGTATTCTGACTAATAAGACTCAAGCTAGAAACATTAAACATTTTTAAATTAGTATTATTCGAGAGATGTCTAAAATGTGTTAGGTTTACAAGTTCTCCATGAGAGGGCGTCCAAGAAGCACCTCTTGTTATCGACCTACAGTATCTAGCCAGACTCTATCACAGCCTAGGGCATCATACCTTATTTTGGTAGGAGCAGCTGCAAGAAGACTGCGCGACTTTATAACGTTTTTCAATCGATTTTACAAAAAACTATATCACGAAAATGCCGACTTTCCGATTACTGCAAGTTCGGAGTGGCGAGAAGACGGAGTCCAAACAGGAGGAATCTAGAATGGCCATCCTCATTGCATTTGCACTTGCCACCGACTTGCCACATTTATGGAGAGGTAATTGTCAATAAACCTTCCTAGAGCAAAAGTTTCCTCTATTCACTATTGTGACTTATTTTTGATGTTCTGGAAGTCTCATTCCTTATTCTCAAAGATTTGTAATCGCACCCTCTCGGAAATCTACAACAACCAAGATGTTCAATTGTGTTTTGTATCTAATAAAGTTGCAACATTTGAGTTAAAAAGCACTTGCACAACCCCTTACACAAAATTGACATTTTCGTGAATCAGCTGGTTCATAGGCCAAAATGCCAGTTGTGCATCAAGATAAAGGATCTGGTGGACAACTGCGACGACAAAATAGTTTGAGCCGGCAAAGTCCTAAGGGACATATTAACTCGGGCGCTCTACGCTTCTTGGGTTTTTATGTATTCATTGGAGAAGCCTGCTCCAGTGCACTTAAAGGTAAAACTGTAATGGGGCCTCGTTAAAGTTTGAATAGATCCCACATTTCACAGTGCATTCAGGCTTCTTGGTGTCGGTTCTGACGCCACCCCTCAACTACGGAAAGGTGGAGGAGTTCACCTTTATGATCAGTCATTATGGTGCCCAGATGTTCTGCATTATGGTAGGGGAGGACCTCGCTCACAAGTCTAGAATTGATTTTGTTGTACTCTCCCCATACCTGTTTGCACAAAAACCATACATTCGATGAGAAAATCACCGTATTGCCTTAAACAGCCATGGTGGTGAACTGTTGGCATACTGGTGAATGCAGTCGAAACCTTACGTCAAAGGAAATAATGGATTAGCGATTAAAGACCAATGTGTTTATATTGCCCTATCCAACTTAAGTCAGTGATTGATCTCACGATTACTGATGTGTGTGAAGTGGATGAAAGCGAAAGATGACCAGTCGTCTGACGAAAGTTTCACAAAATGAGGTGAACGCGATTGAATGACGTTAACGTGTGCATTAATTTTTCTGTTGTCTTTTGAACCTTTTACGTGTTCTGTCTAAGAAAAAATTATTGTTAGACAGTGTTGTTAAATTTCCTACAGAAACAGGGATTACTTAGAAAATGGTATGTAACTATGCTCGACCCTCAAAACATAGATTTAGACATTTATTTTTTCAAAATGAATTAGTGAGATGTTGCAAAATTAAGTAATGGCAGCACTAATTTGCATAAAAAAATGCTTGGGACATTATTCGGCTTGCTGACTTAAACTTTCAATTTTCACAAAGATTCGTTCACAAAAATGCAATTTGATTTAGACCACTCACCGGTTAAGGTATGGGTTTTACATCTCTTCTTAGTCAAGAGAATGATGGTATCTGGTTAGTTGTTTCTTGAGACAAGGCTCCACAGGGGGTGCTGTCACGGCATGTCAATTTATTCCCCCCACGTGGTCTAGAGCAACTATCAACCGTTAGTGCAATACAAGAACAAATTGAGATCAATTTGATAGTGGTAAGTGGTTTAAATCAAAAGACCTTCGACGGACCTCTTTAAAATGTGTCATTGCACTCATTTTAATTTGCTTTGAAGCTTATCTTATTGTGGAATGTAGTGCTTTATTTCCTGTACACACTAAGTAAGAGTAAGTGTACTGTTGGAGGTGTCGGGATTTAGACATCTTCACAAAACAAGCAAATTCGTGCCTAAATTGCGTCTGTGGCAGAGCTGCAAATAATCCTGTTCGGTGTTTGTGTACCTCCGCATCAGTGGTCATCGGCATGGCTTTTTGTCAATCCACGTGTAATGTATAATGTATCACGAGTATCATAAGCCATTGTATAATGGCGTGTATGAGTACAACTGAGCACGTTAGGCAGTAGGGTTGGCGGGACACAGAAGCCTATTTCCAAATTGGCCTTGCATCTCGACTTTTTTACCAGAGATATGGGTCCCGCACTTTGCACCTATTTGAAATTTCTGCGACAGATTGTCAATCCTCCTGCACGTGGAGTTTGTCGATTAGAACAAACATACAATGTAGTAGAAACTAAGAAACAGGTCATTTTCCTTCAATTCAAAATCTTCAAAGCGCTTTGTGTTTACTCAACAGGAACCAGTGCTCATTTGATTGCTAAGACCATAATTCAATCAGTCCCATTCCCATGCGAAATTTAGTGGATGTAATCCCGTTATTTTAACAGCTAAATGTTTAATCGTTTCTTTTTTGCATTGTGATACAATCTACAAAGGAACCACGGAAAGAGTTTTTGGAATGACAATGTTGAGGGAATACTTGAAAATTGTTCCGAATAGTAATAACATACTGTGTCTTATAAGTAATTTGCCACAAATGAAAAAATCTGAAGATAAACTGTTTTCGTATTTGCGTCAAAAATAAACGCGATGGTGGCAGTTGGAAGGAAAGCCAGACAGACATGTCCAAGAACTTATTATATGGATGGTATCCGATTCACTGTAAGTAACAGTACATATCAGATCAATACAAACAGCAACAAGAACAGCCAGGCTTCAAGTAACACGAAAAATATAGAACATGTTATCAAACAAACACTCATGCTCAGTATAAGAATCATGAATAACATTGCTTGACATGTACCTTACAAGAATCGTCGTGAAAAACACGATTTTTACAGAACAAAAACGCGAGTGAATACTTTCAGTTTGTTGACTGTTGACACACAATGCTCTTGTTTTCACGATGGTTGGAGAGGAGGGGAAAATTGTGGTTAAAAAGCCCATTTTTGGCACGAATGGGCGGCCATTCCGTCTGCAGTGAAGGAGACTGCGGGTTCACTTTGAAATGTTTGAGACAATCTGATATACACTTAATGTATGTAGTTAACGCTTCAAGGTTTTTCACTTCCGGATATTCCCTTGAAGTCCACTAATCTGATTAAAAAGTCAAAAAAATGCCAACGGACTCATTTAATTCTTTTTCGGTAGTTTTTTTTTCTATCTATGACGCCAGTGACACTATGTGAGGACTTTCTGGAATTTAAAGGAAAACAATAAATTCAAATTTTGTTACATTTTATTTCCTTTGAAATAAAATAAAAATTTGAAAAAACTGACACATTAAGATCACTTTGATAATGGCGATTGCCACCTGTATTCGCTTTGACAGAGTTGGCTGTAAACATTGACTCATTGCTATATGAAGACATATAATTGCGTATAGCATTGTTTCCAAATTTAGATTCTAATAAGACAGATCATGAAAAATAACATCAGCTGAGATTTGCACGTTCAAAACGGAATGATTTTTTACACGTTTCCCTGTTTGACCCCATGACCCCGGCCTCCAAATCTAAAATGTGAAATTCCAGGCCAAAGTTTTAACTTTTCTTTTTATTTTGGCAAAAAATGAATGACTTAATACAAAATACAATTTCATTCTCCAATAACTTCAAAAAACTTTTAACACCGCAGAGTATAGGATTTGGCGGTAAAGTTAGGTACTGATTTCTGCTGGCAACGGGTATGATACGCCGTAAAATGTACCAATTATGTAAAATGTAACAACTGTCACGTCATTGTTGCATTTTACGTTGCTAGGCCAGGCTCTCCTAAAATGTAACAAGTTCTTAAATTTCATCTAATTGTTACAATATACGTCGAATGCACATTCGAGAAATGTACCATTGTTACATTTTACGAAACCGACATCATATTTCATGAGTTACATCGTATTTGTCACACGGAGAAAACGGTTTATACACTTAACGCGTTCTCGGATTGTTTGAATGAAATTCTATCAAATGTGCCAGCTCGAATTTATAGATGTGTTCGTATGTGCTTTCTTGGTATAGTCAAAAATGTACCCCGTACAGTTTCAATTCCAGACGAAATGAGTTTCCAAGATCAGGTAACGTGTTTTTTATTGTTAAAGCGTTCTTGCAATCTTTTGTGGGCGGTCACAGGTAACACCCAATTGTGTGTCCGGCATTACAGTAAACACACTTCCCTTGGTACCCCGTAAGCACAACAGAAACAATGACAGCGTATTCAATTTCGGGAGCCAATTTGATAGAAAAAACACCCGTTATAATAGCTTGATTTATTTCAGCCAGTGTTTCATTGCCTTGGAGTCATGGCTAATGCTCCTCACGAAAGGGACAAGACCAAAGCTTCTGATACCGACGGGTTGTGTTTACCACCTTAATTACGAACGACAATTTCTAGTGGAACGTGTTTTGAAGAGATAAAAGCTGAAAGAAATACAATTGTTCTTACGATGTCAAACCTGTCTGAATTAGTGGTGATAACAACTGATCAAACCGTGACGTGTATGCGTAAAATGGGAGGTCTAGGTGGGGAAATAAAAAATATTTTGCCACTCTGAAAGGACAAGGTCATTTTGCTTATACCGCGTCTAGGTCGATAGTTTAACGGGGCAACAGTGCGAAAAAAGCTAACTGTTGGCCTTTCGGGCTTTCAAAACATGCACTTTCTCTTTCTATTATCTTTTAAGATTAAAAATGCAAGAAAATTGGTATTTAGTCAATGATAGTTAGTCCTAACTAGGAACCACGTTCCTAAGTCCGAAGCACATATAAATAAAGACAGAGACTGGACATTCTAGTGTTAATGGACGTGAAGCCACGTGTCTCATGAGGTGCCATTTTTGTGTTGCAGCTCGCTGTCAACAACACGCGAACTTGTAGACAGATAAAGACTTTTGGCATATTAAACATCGCTGACTTCGACGTTGGCCGTTTTTGTTCCTTACAACCCACTTTCAATGAAACCTAGTTCAATTCACTCAGTTAATACTGGGGCTCGTTCCACATATAATTGTGCGTGTTTTGTATCCGTTACCAACTATTCCAAAGACCCAGTGACCGCAGCCATAGCCGACTAGTCGCTAGTTCTCGAAAAATGTCTACATTCAAAATTCAACTTAAAGCAAATTTTGAATTTACATCGGGGAGCGAGCCCCAGTTCTTTGAAAATGAATGTTTTCAACAAGAGACAAAAATGATTACACAGTGGGTATCCTCACGCTTAGATGTAAGTCGCAAGAAAAATTGTACAGCCTGAATTCAGTTCTTCGTGGCAAACTACAGAAGGATATAGTTATATATTTACGAACAATACGTGCTTGCCGATAGATCAGAAATAATCAATTTTTGAAATTGAGCGCGTCTAGTAAAGATTTTTAATCTCAACCCCCTCGTTTCTAAAAAGTATGCCTATTCTGCATCCACAGCTGTCATGACGTTTCTCCCAATATTGTTAAGGTTGAACGATAGGAACCTCTTTAAGCACTCGCTGTCCATTATGGGGAGCCCGGTGAAAACATTGAATCGTAAATGAGATGATTTCAATATGTTTGAGGAACATGATATATTAGCACTTTGCTAAAACATGTATTATTTATATTGCACTGTGTCATTGTTAAATAAATTCAAAAATATTAATAATGATAATAATAATGATAGCGATACCGATAACGAGTAATAGTAGTGAAAGTAGTAATGATAGTAATAGCAATAACAGTAATGTAATAGCAATAAAAATGATAATGGGTAGCCAAACTTATGCCCTGTCAGTCTGGACTGCATTCCTGTAGAAGAGGTATACGAAAGTGCCGCCCAAAAGGATGTTTTTTTCACAGCAAAAATCAAAAAAATTATCTAAAAGGGTGCCTTCTCTGAATTTCTGGAACAGAAATGCGTGAGAACTTGTCTCTAAATTGGTCAATATTTTGTCCAAGCTCACTCTCTAAACGATAGGTATTCAATTTTTTCGGGCGGCACCCCTCGTCTAAAATACTCGAGTGCCCCCTGCCGTGTCAGATACTACTTGTTCGGGATTTTGGTCATTATCTTTGAAATATGACGTTGGTTTCGTAAAATGTAACAATGGTACATTTCTCGCTTGTGCATTCGACATAAAATTTAACAACAACGTAAAATGTAACAATGACGTAAAATGTAACAGTTGTTGCATTTTACGAAATTGTTACATTTTACGGCGTATCAGAGGTACTTGATTTTTTAAGCTGATAAACGGCATAGCATTGATTTTTACATTTTAGTAATTAACATATGAAAGTAGTATGATTCAAATCTTTGGCATAGGGTTAATGTCGCCCTTCCATGTATTTTTGCTTAGTCTGAACCGTACGGCACACCTACATTGCCCAAAGGCTTTCGATTGCCGTTTTTTTCCAAAAACCAAATTTCCGTTTAAATGTTCATCGTCTCACTCACCTAAGCAAAATTTTACAACTCCTTAATAGCTGAATGTATACTTTAAATTCTAGACACTTTCGAATTAAAGCGGTTCCTTGCCAAACTATGTATGAGAAGACTCACGAAATGTCGTCGATTTCCATATGTTCCTTGACAGCTCTTAATGAGTCGACTCACGATCAAGCAAGTCTCGCCACCTGGTGACTGGTTGTTATCTCCGTCACTTAGGTTTTTGAGCCGTTCATCAATTCATATGGTTGAATAAATTAGAGTCAGTGCATGTCTACATAATCAAATACCTGAAAACACCCGGGGTAAGATAACAACTGTTGAATTGCTGAATTAACAATACGACGAGATTTCGTTGGATGCACACCCATGACAATGTATTAACCTGCTGCACAATTGTGAGCAGAGACGAGTGAGAAAGTACAGCGTGTGCTGTTTCCTACACCTGGTTTACAGTCATACCCGTTTGGTAACTCACGCGACAGTATTTTGCATTGCACACTCACTATTATGAACTGTGTGCACCGACGATTGAGAAAGTATAGCGTGTGCCGTTTCCCACATCTGGTTTACAGTCATACCCGTTTGGTAAATCATACGACAGTATTTCGTATTGCACATTTAGCAACATGTTACAAAATAGATATGTTCTTGACAACATATTTTCAGTTGAAGGCTACACGTACATCTATAATATCATTTTGTTTGTTATTTCGTAGTTATTATCGTGACCGTAATTGAAAAAACTGGGTAACTCATGATTAGATGGCTGAAAATAGAGGAGAGGCTAACAAAATTTGACAACAAATACATTTCATAATGGTTGCCCCTTCCCAGCGCTATTGACCTCCAGTCGTATTCTGTTAACAGTCTTCCTTATCGATGTTTTGCTATTACTGTAAGTGCTTCTCAACGATTTTAAGGTTATGCATACTAGGCACCTAAAAATTTTCGGCACGCCATATTTCAGAAATGGGTTATAAAACTTCCGCATACTACTGTAAGGCACTTTATGCACTTTTTTCAAGTTCCGAAACTCTGTAATATTTCTTTTCAAATGTTCCATTTTTGCAGGAGGGCTATCAAAAATTGGAGCTAATGATTTCTAATTAAAAACGTCAAAGGTTGCATGAAGTGAAAACGAAATGAAAACTTATAGAATTTTAACAGCCTTTTTAAGGTTCCCTCCGGATCATTTATATCATACCAAATTTGGTTATATCATTGATACTCATATATGCTGTTCTTCTGATGTGGGTGTGTCTTTCTTATTTGCTAAATTTAATTAAAAGGACACGCTGACGTGACCCGATTGATGGCCAATTGGCACAAAGTAAAAAATCAAACAGAGCAGGTTTTTCTCAGTTGCGACTGAAATACACGCTTTTGCTGAGTTAAAATTCAAAAGTTTTGTAGGTATTTGACTACATACACAGAATTGCCGATAAGGTGCTAAATGTATACAACGTTAAGTGCCGTGAATAAAAGTTAGCAAATAACTCATTTCCTCATTTTGTACGATAGCCTCAAAAGCCGAGTTAGGTCAGGCCGAACATTTGTTGTTCCAGCATGACTATATTTCGCGAATTGTATACTGTCGTATTATTAGTAGCGCAGAACATAATAACTGCTAACTGCATCGACCACGAAAGATATTTGTGCAACTCCGGCTTATACAAACACTATCATTGAGTCGACAAATAGTAATCTCACCTCAAGATCAGTGTAAATCTAAAAAGAAATAGTTTTGCAGCATATCCTGTCTAGTTTGTGCCGTCTTGAATGTATTTCGGGAGGTTTGTAAACGGTCGGTTGAGGCCCAATACTGTAATTATAGACTAATTTTAATGATTGTATATCATTAACCGCATGTTTCTTAGAGGAGATTTGAAAGCATTTTGTGAGTTTTGAACACAGGCGCCGAGCCAGTTAAGGCTAATACAGTAATAAGACTAATTTTTGTGCTTGTATATCATTAAAGCATATCTTCATAGGGAAGACTTTCCTAAATGGAGGAACACAACCCTGAATTGAGATGAACAGACCCTGAGCAGTCTAACCTTTGTTTTTGCCACAAACTCGCCCAACAGTGCGTACGCACAGGGCAACGACTACCCTGTAACACGAGTACGAACAATAATTGGTGTCATTATGATTGATCAATTAAAAAATGTTGCGAAAACTGCATGAGAGAAATCAATTTAACGGCCATTGACATTAACGCGGCATCGTTTTACAAATCAGCAGTCATTTCAAACGATTTATATACAAGTATATTGTGTACTTACCGTGCTGTGAATAACATCCAAGTGGGCAGGCGAGACAAATTATTGCCGCAAACATGAAAAACCCTCTCATGATAACTGATCGCTGGTACACTTCTACACAAGCTGCAACAAGGACAGAAACGTCACACAAAATCTATAAATGTAATCATCCTTTCCGCAATTGATTGAATGTGAAGTGCTGTGGTCACTGTCAAGTTTTATAAAAAGATTCGCAGGCTCACTGTTTCTGTGTTTGTTAAACCAGTATGAGCGGGCAGGCAAGGACAGCGATCTTATGACTCCGTGGACAACACTATTTCTGCTTTACGCATCCTTCGTCGACAAAATCGCCCAGAATAGTCCATAGTTTCAACTCTACTTTGCGACAACCACAGCCAAGTTGGCGTTTAATTGTGTGCAGTTCATGCTGGCGCCTTACCGTTCCGACTTGTCCGTCGTTATAAGTCCCTAGATTACTATTATTTTGCACACGTGTGACCGCTAGTTGTTGAGCTGATGGTAAGGAGGCTTTGATTAAGCTGTACACTTAGATTTCTTGTTCATTGCCTTAACTCATACTTGCACTGACGTCAGAGCAGTCATTCGCGAATCACCATCTTCCCTGTAGATCTTTCAATCAAACTATGAAATACACGAATGTGCATTGGCTCGCGTGAAATTGTGACGTATCTCCGTAAGTTCTGCTCAACGTGGTTTCAATTTTATTACCGCTTCTATGATAAAATATCATCAATGAAACGAAATAGCGTATAACTCCAGATGGGTACAATTGAAGTAGTCGGATTTTTTATTTGTTTAAGGGGTTCGTCATAGCTCATGTGCGCAAACAGGTGAACGAGCCCCCCTCATTTGGCGAAGTGGGCAAAAATATCTACCTCTGAGAAACAAAACTCCGAAAAAAAGTAGAAAACGCGACCAAAGTCTACGAAGAAGGCAGGAACTACTAAAATTCGGCGAATGCACAATTCGTTGCTCTGAACGTACCCAGTGAATCTTAGTAAAAAGTCCACATTCTCAAAAATTCGAGCACCTCATTTTTTGGGCTGGGTGAGCGCATGTAGTTATAAAATAGTTATAAATTGTCGTTGATGTTTTTATTTTTGATGTTTTGTAGTTTGGCCTTCGCTTACCTCAAATCTGCAAAACAAAGTGGGGATCATGGAATTAAGTATTCCCGTTACAGAGAAAGTATTTTTTCTGAATTTTGAGTATTTCAAAGCTTAAAGTTTTAGCACGCACAAAAATGTTTATGCCAATGTTTTTTAATGTATTTCTTTCACTACCCTCATTCTCTCAGAAATACGAAAAGTTGGGTATCTCCGATTTGATTGTAACCAATTTTTTTCAAATAGCGGCACATAAAATGTGGCTTTTGACCTTCTCGAAGGTTCGCCAATTTCAAGATCACGAAAAATCCGCTGCATTTTACTAGATGGCGATTGTGTTATGTTGTTAGGATTGTGGAATAAGTTGAGGTCATGCGAATAATCTTAGATGAAAAAGTTTTCTTCTTTGACAAATTCAAATTTTCCATTTTACCGCGAAATGAAGTCAAACATAACGTTTACACTTATGTTTTAGCGTAAGAACTTTGATGTTGCGAGCTATTATTTAACGCCGTAATAATAAAAAATCAACGCAAATTAACATTTTTCAAATTAAATTATCTAGTAGTTGAAATAAAGATTAATATTTACCAGATACTCAGTGTTGCAAAATGACAACTGATTTTCGCCTTCTTTGCCAAGTTGTGCCGAAGTCCCTTAACTCAGAACCTACTTCTCTTGAATAGTTGAAATAAATCTCGAACTCAGTTTCATTAAAGGGTCAATCAACCCAAGCCTTGTGTAAAAACAACTCTTCGTCGTACACCGCTAGCTCTTATAAATCGGTTTCATATTGTTCTTTCCCAAGTTACAAATGATTTCTAGACTTGGGAAAAACTGACAGGTCGTTACTGCGTACAGACAAGCCTCATTAGGTTGATGGTCGCGACGGGCTAATTTCATTCCCTAAGACAGTGCGGTTGCTAATAATAGGCGATTAATTGAACATTTCATTCAAAGAAATGGTAAAAAAATCATTTTAGTCTTTACTTGGACTGAAATGACAATGCTGTCTTTCCATAAAACTGACTTAGCTAAGACAAATCTTAAATTTTAGTAAATTTTAAAATAAAAGTTAAATTGGTCTCAAAACCAAATCAAGAAAGAGCTCTTAAATTTGACTTAAGTGTATGAGCTAAGGTTTGTCTTAATTTTGACTAACTTTCCAAATGTGGAAGTTTCAAAGTTTGGAAGTTAAGACAAATCTTAGACTCAAGTCAAAAATTAATTTAAGTCAGTTTCTTGGAACGGGCCCCTGTTTACGTTATGCTAACAATTGAACTTGAAACTTAAACTTTAACGAAACGGAGACTAGAACGTGGTTTGGTGCGGTTGTAAACATTTACTGCACGTTACCCAGTGTCTCAAGACAAAAATGTGGTGTGGTGTGGCTTTATACCTAAACTCACCATTACTCATTGCTACAACACTCTCAGCGTCTATATTGTGGACTCATGATTACACCGTGCACACACAGGGGTGGCTCGGCGGGGCTCGAGCGAGTCCCCCATTTAGCGAAGTAGGCAAAAAGGTCCGCCTCAGAGAAACAAGAACTCCGAAGAAAGTAGAAAACGAGACAAATGTTCACTAAAATGCGGGAACTGCCAAAAGTCGGTGAATGCACAATTCATAGCTCTGAAAGTACTCCGTGAATCTTAGTAAAAGGTCCACATTCTCAAAAATTCGAGCCCCCAATTTTTAAGGCTGAGTGTGCCGCGCATGTACACACTTTAAAAAGGAGGGGCATTCAACAGAAAGGGTCATCGTAACGTACAAATGCCCATTAGTGTCAGGAAAAAAATTGAATCTGTTATTACGAATTGCCAATATATAATTACGGAATGTCAATCTGTTATTTCGGATTCACGATCTGTTATTAGGGATTGCCAATCAGCGATTACCGATTGGCAATGATTGCCCACAACCAGTGGCTCATACGCCGAGCAAGGTGTTGGAAACGCCATTGACATTTGAGAACTTCATTGAATTAAACTAGAATCTAACAAACTTTTTCATTTAAAGCTCACCGCCTTTAATTGATAGCACCTAGATCTAGATTCATCAGCGTTGAATCTAAATGCATTTTATTTCATTAAAGCTCCGCTTTGAATTCCTCAACATTTTGAGTGGTTCCCCCTTTTTCCCTTTTCGATACAGTGAGTTAGCGTTCCTAATTACATTAACCCTTGGACTGAATGGAGTTCATACATGGCTTCAACAGAAATATTCACTGCCGCTAACTTCAGTTATTCTAGTTTGAATATTTCGATTTCGGCTTCACTTACACTACCACTGCACGGGGCCTTAAGGGACGAAGTCGAGATTTGTTCCATTTTTACATAATAGGATCCATTATGTCGTGTACCATCAGGTGCGTCTGAACTGGGTTTCATCATCCTACTTTAGAATGTTGGATAAGTTTGTTTCTTTGCATGACGTCAAAAAGTTATTGAACGATTACAAAGTGGCGCGTCACTTTTACAAACGGGTTCAGATGCCTCACTCTTCTAAACAGTTCATTTGACTTTCCTTGTTGGCATTTTTAATGCGTTGGCATTTTGATCAGTAGCTAAGGATACAGGTTGTTCACATTGCTTCGAAACAAAATAAAGAATCTTGCTTTGCATTCTCCTGCAACGGCTCAATAAATACTGAAAACGCATGGATGTGGGACTAAGAATATTTTTCAATATAAACAAAAGCACACCTACACACACAGACACACGCGCGCGCGTGCGTACACACACCACACACGCACAGGCCTGTTACACATTGTGTTTCGTTTCTGGATAGAATACGACTGTTCTTGATTTCCCTGACGGTCGACAAAACCCGCTTAAGAGGGAGCTTGTGGTACAACATTCGTTTCACTTCTCATACTGGGAAAACATACCTGAATAATATTCAAATGGCAGACATAAATCAAAAATATCGAAAAAAAATCCGCTGAATTTGCTGTTGTTTTTTAATTAGTGAAAATTTTTCATCCAAAATTGGACAAGTTGCTTACGCAAGATACTTCTCCAAAACTCATTGCGTTGATTGGTCTGACTGTTATCAATTACGATGGACATTTTTTCACCAACAAATGCATCAAGGCAAATTCATCACATAAACAAACGCAATTGTTGCAAGACCAAGTTCTCGTTGCCGAAATCTGCCCTACTCACTCATCGACACGCATTTCTGTCGTGTACAGCTTACATGTAATAACCAGCGATAACTTTTGGATCACTACTTGTGTTCGCCTCCAGCTACATTATCTGTTTGAAAACCCCATCTAAGAAGTCACTGATACATATTTCAAAATGCTTCAGTTTATCGTAAGAGCCGATGTGCCACATAAAATTAGAGGCTCTTACTCTATACATGCGTCTCTGCTACCGCTCTCTCTTGCTTTGTGTCGTATTCCATCGGGATCTAAGATTCGTAACAGATGGCGGACGCTTTCTGTGTCTATAATCAGTACAGTTTTTGCACTTCAAATGTATCCATCGACAACTATGAAGGCGTTCTGATGTCTGTGTGTTTCTTGCCCAAAATGACCCCATGTTTCGAAGTTGCCGTTGAAGAGTTGGCATGCTTATAAGCACATTATGCGTTATTGACAACGACAACAGAATCTCGACATAGCTAAGGCCTGAATAGAAATGTATACGAATAAACACCCTCATTTTTTCTGACAACTAAGAGGCGCAACCGAATATTTATTAATGGGGTATCAATCTGCAATAAAATATTTGACAATCCGTACTTACAGATTGGCAATCGTAATTACAAAGTGGAAATCCGTAAGAACAGATTGGCAATTCGTAATTGGCAATCCGTAATAACAGATTGGCAATCCGTAAGAACAGATTGGCAATCCGTAAGAACAGATTGGCAATCCGTAATAACATTTTAAAAATCCGTAACAATAGATTCAAATTTTATTATTCCCTGACACTAATGAGCCTTCGTAGTAACGTATCCGCGAGAGCTTGCTTTTTGGGGTTTTATTGTTGAAAGTGTATTTACAACTTGTAAAACCTCATAACACGCACATGTGTTAACCAAGAAAAGACAAATGAAGCAATTTTGAAAATTAGCAATGACAGTCATTTCCTGTTTGAATACTTTTGAGGGAGTTGGTTATCCCCTGCCCCTCCCCCATTTCCTCATGCAAGCCTCAATTGACGATCTCATTTTAAATTCACAAACAAAGTCTGTCACAAAATGGGCCGTGAACAGCAAGAAAAATTTCTTTGGTTTTATGCAGCAAAAGCAACAGCAAAATCTCCTTTCATTCTCACCCGGATGTGAGGCCAGATCGCAGGATGCGTAGTGCGACCTTGGACTAATGGTGGCGCCGAAAGGGTGGACTGCATCCGCAGTTAATTTGCAAAGCCTAGAAATTAAATATTTGTGACGTGCGAGGTTTGGCGGCAGTTTCGGGTTTGGAATTGCATGTAGGTTCAAAAACTCTGGTTTCTTTGTTTTTATGAACATGTGGGGAATGAGAAAAGTGCACTAGTTCGACTATAGATGTTTTTATTCAAAATGGCGGCCCAAAAGCATTCTGGCATTGCTGAGTAGCGACTGGGAAATCAGCTGCAATTTCAGGTAGCCATCGAACAACCCAGAACGTGTATGACAGCATTTTTGATCTACAAATTTGGAATCTGTTGGAAGAAAACATAGATTGCTTAAGTTTCGCAAGTTCACCACTAAAAAGCATACCGTACTAAACCCTGTTTCGGTGAGTTCCAGTCAACCAATCTTTGTTCTGCCACCTTTTAATGCATCACTGGCGTCACACTTGAGCGATAAAAGCAGGATCCAAGTTCCAACTAAAAAATTCTTACTCTCTGTGTCACATATAGGGTATTGTGGTTCTTGGTGGGTGGTCGTCCCTACAGTTGTCGTGAAACTCACCTAAACGTAGGCCACACTTGCCCGTTAAGTAAGCTTCGTAAGGATTTTTTAATTTTTGCTCGAAACATTTGAGGGTTGTTGAGGATTACAGAGCATTAATTTGTTTCAGAGAACGAGGTGGGAACATCAATTTTAATATCTGTTAATAGGTCAAAACCGGGTTTGTTATCCTTTTAACTGAGTTTTTGCTGGTTTGATATTTGAACGTAAGGTGCCGTGAAATGTTTTACATTTTACTGATGTTAAGAAACTTTCTTGAATTGTAAAACGACCTTGCTCTGTTTCATACGCATGCGCTTTACAAGGAATTATAATCGAAACTTAAAAGGGTACCTCTTGATTTGTTGCTGAAAGGAACGTGGCTGAGTTTGAATAGGTATAAAACAGGTGTGTGTCGGCAACATTGCTTGAAATGTTATTCTGTGTACTCCACTAAAATTAAACTTCTGCTAGAGTAAACGGTTTGTTACAAATCCTCCTATTGACAAAGCTTTTTAGAATTTGTTTAACTTAGTTTAACCAGTGTGTACACACTATTTTTTCATGGATTACAAGCAAAAAAATGGGGTCAAGTTTATATCAAGAACAGAATTATTAGGTGGTAAACGCGATATTGTGTGGGGTGTTACAACCTCATTACTTTATATTTATCCTTATCATGTAATTAGTGATTCAGTTCCTAAGTGGTCTATAATCTATCTCTGACCACTTGAGGTAACACAAGTTTATCAACGGGGATCATCCTAACATCGTGATTTAAAATGGAAAATATCAAAATAAAGAATCTTCACTCAATTTGTTCATGAATGTATAAATTCATAAATTTGGTTGTTTTGATACTTCATTGTACAAACAAGGTGTTTAAAGTTGAAAAACACGCACGGTTTGAGAAAAAAGGAAACCCGTGCACAAAAAGAACTATCCTCTTTAGTAGTTGTTTGTGAATTTAAAAATATACACGAATACGAAAGACAAGTTCGTGACTCATGGACTTTTATTTATTGCCGATTTTCACGCTTTGATGTTTGCGAGAACACGCTGCTTTTACAGCTGCATAGATAATGACGTTTAAATTATTAGTACCTCATATGTGTGGTGCACAAGCATATATTTATACGCAATATGGAGTAGCACCGGTGTTGTGCTGGGCAACTCAATCACATCTGGTGTTGAACAAAGGCGCAGACCAAACAAACATGCGCTTTGCATGCGAGCTAGTGGTCAAGCGGCTAGCAGCAAGTAAAGATGAGAAACAGATATATTCGTTATTAAGAAACAATACATCGTCCATTTTGAGGGTGTTGTGCACTTTTGAGGTTGCTTAGAATTTTGGAATTTATTCATTGCTAAACATTCATGACTGGAAGAAAATCTTCACACAATCTTGCATACAAATTTTTTACTTGACTTGACTATTCTAATCTCATGATGTTAACTTTTAAGTGTTTTCAGCGGCCCTTGAGGCTTTCAGGTAAGTTTAATTGGGAAGCCAGAAAAATGTTATAGTGTGTATCGGAAAATCGTATCTCAGAAATGGTTCATCGTGAAATAACGTCTCCAAGTAACGACCTTCGTAGTACTGGGGCCTGTTCCAAGAAATTGACTTAAGTTCATTTTTGACTTAAGTTTAAGATTCCAAACTTTGAAACTTCCACATTCGGTAAGTTAGTCAAAATTAAGACTTATGTCACACACTTAAGTCGAACTTTAGATTTCTTTCTTGAATTGGTTTTGAGACAAATTTAACTTGTATTTTAAAATTTAGTAAAATTTAAGATTTGTCCCAGCTAAGTCTGTTTTGTTGGAACGGCCCCTTGTCTTTTGGAGTTAAAGGAGAATACCACCTGATTTAATTAGCCTTTTACCGTCCTAATCCGTCTATATCCACATGTCCTCGTACACAGTCGATCTTACCTCGCCGAGAGGTGTCGTGTTAACGTGTGAGGAAGGTGAGAAACGACAAAGCGACGTCAGTGGTTCTGTTTAGTCCTATGGGCGTTTTCCCCCGTTCTTTTTCTCAGCTCTAAAAAGCGTCGTAAGCACACTTTTTTAGACGCGGTGCAAAATCAGGGTGGTCCGTGAGTTACATCTGCGCTTCTCCAAGAAGGCGTTTCACTTGCGGAATTTCGTGGCAGCAAACGCAATCTTCAGCCGTTTCCATTATCGGGCACTTAGCTCACTGACACCATGACAAGTCATTCAAACGGTTTTCGGAACTATCCATATGTTCCGTTGTCTGTGCACGTTCACGGAGCCTCTCTATTGTTTTTGATCAATGTATTCCTGTGAAACCTAACGATCGACCTGTGAAGTCTTCGTCGGATAAGCACTCGTCTAAGTCGGGATTGCGAGTTGCCAGGTTGACGTTTATATTTTGCGTTCTGTTTTAAAATGAATTATTCTCACCCTAACCAATGCTCAGCATATAAAACTGAAACAAAGTCTGTAAGTCTGTCTCCTATGATACAATTTGTGATGCCTTGGAGTGTTCGTGAGTGCAAATGTTTTGAGAAGCCATTAAAGAATAAATCATTGCGTTGCCGGCTTTCACCGAGACCGTGTGAGCGCATGCTAATTCAGTGTTTGCTGACAAAAAGCGGTTGTGAAAAAGTAACTCGATTTTATACCTTATGGTCAGATGTTAGGGGAATCTTTATTTAGATATTCATATAAATTATTCGAATCATTGTTCCTGTACAACGTTGGCTCACTAGTATAGTCTTTTCCTGACTGGAAGTTTAGTTTGCAACTTTGGCTGGTTTATGTTTGTGATGTCTTCTGTCCGGCCCCGATGGGTTGCGAGCCACTGGCCGGGATAGTAAGCGTTTTGTGTACTTAGAACTGAAAAACATTGCAAGTCTAAGATTACAACACGAAGGCGTGTTCTCCTGTGTGTATTTCAAGGACGACTAATTTGAATTTATCACCGAACAGACCCCAAACTCCTTGGCAAATTGGCCTTCCGAACTTTGTAGTCTATGAAACGTTCAAATACCTAAAAATCCTTAACAGCGAAAAAAAAACATATTTGTTCCATAACTCGATGTATTTTTAAGGGTTTTACATCGAATTTTAATGATTTATTGGTGTAAAACGATGAATTCAAGCGATAAGCTGACACCAGTAAGCGTGTTGTGAACTGTTGTGCAGACTGCATTTGAATCTTTGACGTCATTGGTTAATTTCAACACCTCCGTCTGCCGTCAGGTGTCAGGTAAAAGAGCTGTACTTGCTGTTACAGAGTGGAACTATTCGATCTAAACTGATACAAAATAAGTTGATTTTTAGGTAGCATTCTCCTTTAAGACCTAGTCCCTTTTAAGTGGCATGTAAGCTTACACGTGTGTATCGAAGTTTACCAGCATACCTTTAAAACTCTAGGAAAGGTAACATTTCATAATTAGATGAGTTTTGTGTCAATTGAGTGCTGACGTACTTTGGAATATAAAAATATAAGACTTCAAATTTCACCTACTGGCGAATGACCAGTGTGAAATTCCAAAGACAGATTTTCAAGTCGTTTAGGAATTTTCATGGTCTAAAAGGCACGGAAAACAACAAGAACGAAAAAAAAACCGTAAAAAATACTATGTGCAGGTACGATCTGAGTACTTCCCTAAATTGTCTATTTCACACTGCATTAAACAATACACGTACCTGTCCGTTAAACGAAAACACATGTAGGCAGACGAATGATAGAGATAACAACGGATAAAAATACGATCACAATAACAAATATCACAGGGAGAAAATTAACGTTGATGCGCTCATATTTTCACATAATTACACAATAATAATAATAATAACGATAATTATAACGATAATCATTATCATTATTGTTATTAGTTTTATTATTGTTACTTATTCATTTATTTATATATATTTATGCAATTTACTCGAAGTTTCTATAATGGCTGCTAGAACGCTTGGAGAGCCATCCAACTGTGGTACATTAATTGTAAACATTTTGCATTTCTCTATTATTTGTTTTTCGTTTTTAACTAAGTTTACCAGGATCTCGGCGGCTGCCGTTTTTCTTAAGCAAAAGGTTTTGCCTGAAAACCATTCTGGCTTTTGTATGTATGACATAGGTGGGTTCAAATTTCTTCATAGACAATAATTAATGTTGCTAATTACACTTGGAATGAAACGAATGAACTTCATTGACATTCACCGCTGACCACTTGATGAATTTGATTTTAAACTTTGCTTCTTTGGCTTGATCTGTGCGCTGCTTATTCTCTTTTTGCTGCTCACACAGGTCCATATAAATGTTACTTGAATTCTCTATAATTAATACTTCATTCCATGTCATTTCCTTTATCAGATTGTTGTCGTATTGATAGCAATTGCAAGCCCATAGCCAGCATTGCGCGCGGGGTGGTTCGAATTTCTAGTACGGTGGACCTTTGATATCTTCCAAGTGTCGACACACGGTTAGGCTCCTGACGCAGCTTAACTAGGGGGGGAGGCGGTCTGTATACACAACGACGACTCTCGGCTCTATGTTCCCAAGATCAGACGGAATTCTTAATATCGGAAATGAGGATGCCCTGACGATTGCTCACAAAGAATGGGACCTAAAGTCGGACATAATGTGGTCCAGAAAGAGAGCATTCCCGCGTTACCCCGGCCCTGCCAAACTTTCAAACCGTGCGTGCTTAAATGAGTGATTACACCTCATCACGTACTCGGGCGGAAATATTTAATCGGAGAATGATCGACTTAAATATTTTGATCTGGTTGTATTTTGCGTATTACTTAACTTGCTTACATCGCTGGAAATGGGAACTATTCCAAAGGTTCACTACTCTGAGGAGTTACTATTCCGAAGGTTCACTACTCCAAAAAATCTAAAATTTCGGACTTGAGTGTGTCACATATACTTTTGCCTGCAAAAATAAGCGACACTTCTCTAATTAGATACACTAGGTGGTGTACCTATGCTCAAACAACGCCTGCATGGGAAATTGCCCGCAAGCCTTTCGAATACGGAAAATGAGTACGTGCTTGAATTTTTAAAAGAACATGAAGGAGGAAATCAATATTTCTGTATTATCAACCACGTTATATTCATCAAAGTCCTTACCCGATTTTGTCTCTTCTTGAGACTCTATGAGTCGTTAGATTCAAGATTTAGGATTGGCAATGATTGGAACTGAGCTCATTTGTAAACAATGTAATCAAAGTTTTAAGAACTATTCAAATTTTGCACACCCTTTAAATAGTTAATAAATGGACAATACTTTTCTCATGCCAGTTCCGACTCATTAGCAGACAATCAGAGTAATGAACTGTAGGAGTTCTTGTTTCGGAATTGTGGACATTCGAAGTCGTGAACTTTCGGAGTAACTTCGGAGTAGTGGATTTTCGGAGAAGTGAACCTTCGGAATAGTGACATGCAACCTTGGAAATCTTTTGCATCAAGTTTGTTGCTCGTATGACGCCTGCGAGGCTGTGCGCTATTGGCTCTGATTGACAAGAGAAGACTTTCTTCATTGGCCAAAGTTTTTATTAGGTCTAGACCTACTTTTTCCTAAAATATGAACATGCTAGTCGGAGTAAATGTCTGATTTTTTAGCAACAACGGAGGACTGCCTATGGTGAACTGACAGGAGAATGCCACCAAAAAAAATAACCTATTTTGTCTCAATTTAGATCGAGTAATTCCATTCGATAACAGCAAGTACAGCTCTTTTACCTGACACCTGGCTGGAGACGGAGGCGTTGAAATTTAGCAATGACCTCAGAGATTCGAATGCAGTCTGTTCAGCAGTTCACAACCCGCTTACTGGTGTCAGCTTATCGCTTGAATTCATCGTTTTTCACCAATAAATCATCAAAATTCGATGTAAAACCCTTACAAATACATCGAGCATTGAACAAACGTGTTATTGTATTTCGCTGTTACGCATTTTAGTTATTTGAACGTACCGTAGCCTACAAAGTTCGGTGTGCCAATGTACCAAGGTCGGTCGCGGGAGTTTGAGGCCTGCTCGGTGATAAATTCAAATTATTCGTCCGTGAAATACAAACAGGAGAACATAGCTGCGTGTTGTAATTTTAAACTTGCGATTTTTTCAGTTCTAAACACATAAAACGCGTGCTATCCCGGCCATTGGCTCGTTACCCTTTGGCCCATGGCCCATGCGGCCGGACTGAAAACATCACTGACGAACATAAACCAGCCAAAGTTAGAAACTAAACTTCCAGCCACGAAAAGACTATACTAGTAAGCCAAAGAAAAAATGTGCACGATGATTATTTAGGTTAATTAGCCGCAAAACTGCAAATCTACTTACTAGCTCGTCGGGGGCCGCGAAGTCAGGTTTAACTTCTACAGAACCGTCAGGGCAAAAGTTGTACAGTAGCATTGATTCAAACAATGTATATGAGTATCTAAATAAAGATACCCCTAACATCTGACCATAGGATATAAAGTGGAGTTGTTGTTTCACAGCAGCTTTCTGTCAGCAAACACTGAATTAGCATGCGCCCACTGGCGGCCTTGGTGTCCGGTCAATTAGTTAATTAGTGCACATGTAAAGTCCGTAACGCAATGATTTATTCATTGTTGGCTTCTCAAAACATTTTCACTCCAAGGCATTACAAATTGCATCTAATGAGACAGACTTTGTTTTACTTTAATATAAGCATCAGGGGCGGATCTAGGATTTTGAGTTAGGGGGGCCATGGCAGAGTATTAGCCAGGATTTTGCCGGTCAGACATTCGCACCCCCCATCTGACAAATGTAAACTAGAAGAATTTTCCCCCTCTAAATCCGCCACTGAGCATTGTTTAGGGTGAGAATAGTTCATTTTCAAACATAACGCAAAATTTAAATGTTAACGTGACAACTCGCAATCCCGACTTAGACGACGTCCTCATCCGACGAAGACTTCACAGGTCGATCGTTAGGTTTTACAGGAATACACTAATCAAAAAATAATAGAGAGGTTCCGTGAACATGCATAGACAACGAAACATATGGATAGTTCCGAAAACCGTTTGAATGACTAGTCCATGAGCTAACCGCACGGTAATGGAAACGACTGACGCTTGCGTTTGCTGCCACGAAATTCCGCAAGTGACACGAATTCTTGGAAAAGCGCAAATGTGTCTCACGGACCATATTGATTTTGCACTGCATCTAAAAAAGGTATGCTGGCGATGTTTTTTCAGGGTTGAGAAAAAGAACTGGCGAAAATATTCTATACCCAGAGGACCAAACAGAAGCCTCACGAACGAGTCAGTCATCAAACAGGTTATGTAAAACGTTATGTTCTCTCGCCTTGAATTCATTGTAATTGTTTATGTTTTCATGGCCAACGACAAAAAAAAACTGACCAACAACCGATCCGACAAAATGCAGGCCACTGACAGACAAGGATAAGTTTCACGGCCTCATACTTGGTATTAACGGCGTACTTTTCATTCGTCACTACCGCGACCCACTTCCGAAGCATTATGGCTCTCGAGAAATTCGAAAAAAATCAGCTTCATAGTTCGCACAAGCGGGAACGATACACCACACCATAGCGGCACCACTGCCAAGAACCACTGACGTCGTTTCGTCGTTTCTCACCTTCCTCACAGGTTAACGAAACACCTCTTGGCGAGGTAAGATCGACCGTATACGAGGTGATGTGGATATAGACCGATTACGACGGTAAAAAATGACTATTTAAATCGGGTGGCATTCTCCTTTAATTATCATCGGCGTGTACTGAATTGAAAAGAATGGAAACGCGTGCATGTCATTTACCAATCCACAACCAAAGTGGAAATTTGAAAATGTCTGCCCTTTACCGCACTATGCCACTATCAAAATAACAGATAACAAACCTACTTTCTGCTAATTTGTTTTTGATTGATTTTAAGGCATTCACAAGGCACTGCTTTTTGGGAGCTTTCTTGCTGCTATGTAGCCTAGCTAAGTTTAGACATATATACTTTTAGACTTCCTTGTTACCCTATGTTGTAGCCACCACGCGCTTTCAATGCCTATGAATAACATAAAGCCTCCTCTAATCGTCTGTACGCCATTCGGGTGAAGTTGACCGGGTACGGCCCGATGGTTACGTGAAGTAAATTCAAAATTATTTCTGACTTAGTTATCACTGTAGTTAGTAGTACCAGTAGCTGCAACAATTTTGCTGTTGTTGTCCATCTATATCCCATCTTTAACCGATAGGCCGGGGCTGGACATTTTCCGCAGGGGTAGGGCTTTATCGAAGCCCACAGAACCCCCCTCCCCCTGGCTACGGGTATGAAATTGTTTTACTTTTTTATTTCCATTAACGATGCATAGCTGTAGCCTCGTTTCCAAGCCTAAGGATGACGCTGATCTTTATGACTAAACCGATTAACGCCATCTTGAGGCTTTGGAACGAGGCTGTACGAGCTACTGCAATTTACACTAAATTGAAGATCTCTGTGTGGGGTCATTGATTTATCTGAAGGATGTGTAGGTACTGCTTACTGTCATTTTATATTTTATCCAATAAGGAATTATTAAAGTTTTCATAACCCAATTTGTATCACGTTATTTTCTGGTGCCTGGCATACTAACAACAACGGCAACGAGGCTATGACGAAGAACATGGCGAAAGCGTTCAGACGACAATCCATGCATTTGTGCAGTAATGACATTCTAGTATCCTTAGGCAAACTGGTGAATAGGGAATGGCTATAGTATTTTTACGTGTATGACATCAGAGGTAGAGTCCAAATAATTATTACACAATCTTGACACAGTCTGAATTCGTGTTGTAACCCGTTGGTGATAAAAAAGTACTTTGAAAACTTTGCGATCTGCAAATTTCCAAAAATTGACCATATTACCCAAAATATAAGGCAAAGGCCTTATATTTTAAATATTGTGCTTTTTGATAACACCTAAAAACGAAGGTGACCTAGATTGTAAGGCCACGGCCATTCTTTACTAAAAGGCCGCAGCCTTATACTCCGGGTATTACCTTAAACATTTTTTTCTTGATCAAATTATCTTTGTCTGTTTTCTCATCTGACGTCATTCGTTGTGAGATCAATGTTGCAGTTGGTTAGCTTGGTAATATTATATTGCAAAACATGTTTATTCGTTGTTGCTGAAGTATCAACGTTCACTTATTGAACAGAGCTAGCCTACAACTGGATTAATGCATTGAGCAAAGGAACGTTGGGGCACATCCATTTCCGCCCGGTTCACTACGTACCTCGACAGCAAAACCATGTAATAGGGGCTCCCCGTAAATGCACATGAATTACAATTCTTTTCCACACACATTGAGACTGAGCAAGAGCAAATAATGAAACAGATCGCCGTATTTTTTTCTGTTCCTCAGTTGAAATCGTATATCATTTCACTACAGTAAATTCGCAGTGAGAATAGACAGTGGTCCAGCAGTCGTATATGAAAGATTGGAGTGTGTGAACAGGGCCTAACTCTAGCAAAATGGCTGGGCTAACGACCACTAGTTTCACCGTTTGAAAAGTAAATCATTAATGGTTGATTCTCTCCAGATAATTATCTGGCGGCCGCCACTTAATTATCGTTAAAACCACTAGATTGAACGACTTCCGTAGTGTCACTTTCGTAGTAGCGGCCTCCAGATAGTTATGCGGCGGCCGCAGATACAAGCCGGAGATCCTCTAAGGCAAAAGTCGCTTCAATGAGGGCTACCCTACAACACAATAGAACACAACATAAAACAAGTAAGGAATATAAAAACGAGACAGTAATTATGAATGTGTATTGTACATTTAGGTAAACTTTAGGTTACAGAGTTGTCATGAGTATAATATAGGCGATAAAGTTGTCCCAGTGCATGGTATGTGTACTATATGTGATAATGAAGTTCTCCCAGTGCGCATCGTGTGTATACTTTATGCGATAAAGTTGTCTCAGTGTGCATCGTATGTATACTATAGGTGACAAAGTTGTCTCAGTGTGCATCGCATGTATACAAGTGATAAAGTTGTCTTAGTGTGCATCGTAGGCCTATGTATACTAAAAGTGATCAAGTCAGTTAATTTGTCCCAGTGTGCATCGCATGTATACTATAGGTACTGATAAAGTTGTCTCAGTGTGCACGGTATGTGTACTATAGGTGATAAAGTTGTCTCAGTGTGCATCGTATGTATACTATAGGTGATAAAGTTGTCGCAGTGTGCATCGCATGTTTTCTATAGTGATAAAGTTTCCCAGTGTGCACCGCACGTATACTATAGGTGATAAAGTTGTCTCAGTGTGCATCACATGTATACTAAAAGTGATGAAGTTGTCCCAGTGTGCATTGCATGTATACTATAAGTGATACAGTTGTCTCAGTGTACATTATATGTATACTATAGGTGATACAGTTTTCTCAGTGTGCATTATATGTATACTATAGGTGATACAGTTGTCTCAGTGTACATTATGTGTATACTATAGGTGATACAGTTGTCGCAGTGTGCATTATATGTATACTATAGGTGATAGTTGTCGCAGTGTGCATTATATGTATACTATAGGTGATACAGTTGTCTCCGCAAGTGTGCATTATATGTGTACTATAGCTGATACAGTTGTCGCAGTGTGCATCATATCTATACTATTCGTGATACAGTTGTCTTAGTGTGCATTATATGTACTATAGGTGATAAAGTTGACGCAGTGTGCATTACATGTATACTGTAGGTGATACAGTTATCTCAGTGTACATTACATGTATACTATAGGTGATACAGTTGTCTCGATGTGAACATTACGTATACTACAGGTGATAAAGTTTCCCAGTGTGCATTTTATGTATCCTATAGGTGATACAGTTGTCTCAGTGTACATTTTACGTATACTATAGGTGATACAGTTGTCGCAGTGTACATTATATGTATACTATAGGTGATACAGTTGTCGCAGTGTACATTACATGTATACTATAGGTTATAAAGTTGTCCCAGTGTGCATCGTGAGCTTGAAAATGAAACTGGGTCATTAAACGTCATTGTAACAAGCTTTTTTTCTGCAGTGCTTATGTTGTGAACCTAAGTCTTGTACTATTCTATTTCTTCAGAACGAGAAAATGGCAATAAATAGTAACCGCACCGTGCTATAGGAAGTGATATAGTTGTAACAATAATGGCCTGGAGTTTGTATCACCTCTACTGCGACAAAAGCACCGTACAGGTGCATTAGTGACTTCAGGTAGAAACCGTAATCTTTATCATTTTTAATCACGATCTGAAGTGGCGTGTCGGAATTTCTTTGCTTTTGAGCGATTTCTTGGTAATGGTTTGGGTGTTTTTACACATTTGCGCTTGAGCGATACTGATTAAATTCCAAGAAGTTTGAAAAAATCGTCTAGATAAATCATATTACTGTCAATTGTGACAATGTCATCTTGATTAAACTTCACCGAATTGCAATGGTATTGTCTAGCTCCCTTTAGGGCTTACGAAGGTGGATAAGTTGACTGTTGTTGATATCCAGACACCCGGAACTATTGTTCGGTTGAAAACTTTGTCACAAGATCATTGTGTATACCTGAGTCTGTGTGCCTGCAGGGCGGGTTGCTAGAACAGAGCACATGAAATATGAAGAAATGGAAGTTGTTATCATGCTTGCGTAGACTTGGGCCATGTAAACATTTATACTCGTATGTAGCTTTACCCTGTTGGTTTATCCACTGTCCTCACTATCGCAGGCACGTCAGTCTTACGTAGCACTGCAATGATGCGGTGAAAGTGCAAGTGTATTTCACTGAAATACCATAATAGCTGTCGGGCCGCGAAATACCAATTGCAGTCTGTTTTTATATATATATATAATGTTTATTACGAAATCTTCGATACAATGAATATACATAACCCAGAAAGCGCCAAGAGTCATTATATCTGGGTTAAAAAGTACAAAGAAATCTATATACAATTATTTTACACAAATACATAAAAAGAAATCTGTATACAATTATTTTACACAGATACATAAATTAAAAAAAAATGTTTTTAAGATTACAATGACATATGATTACGAAAGTAAATAAATCATTTTCATTAATTACACATTTATACAATTCTATCCACCCACACAAAGAGATTTAATATTATAAAGAAATTTTTATACTATTTCGAATAAAACCTTATTTTCATTTGGGTTGAGTTCTTGACTTCCATATAGAAAAAAATTAATTTTGCTGTAAACTTGCGGAATTTCAGAATATTTTTTATAAATATTGGGGTATTTTTCGAGTGTCTGGAAAAGCTGTACCCTCTGTTCCTTGCATACCTCACAAGCAAAGAAAACATGAGCATTTGTCTGTGCGTCTCCACTGCAATCTGTTCTTCCTCAGCCCATGACATTAGCTTGCTCTCTTGATTCGATGCAGTAGCGACGTGCAGAACACGCCGAAATAATTGGAACATATCAATATTTTGTAGGCTCTTTATTCTGTATAGCTGTTCACAACCATGGGATGCGGTTCTTCGAAACAGGCACCAGAAATTACAACAGCAACTGCAGAGGCACCGGAGACTTTAGCTCCTACGTCACAAGTGGTATCTATCGGTGAACCAACGGAATCAGATCCGATGAACGTACAGGTATGTAAGTGTCTATACAATGTTTATGAATATGAAATGCCTCATAATACTGACTGTACTTGATTGCGTGAACTTCTACGTAAGACCACCAAACACAAATGTCCGCCTCATTCCTACCGATTAACAGATGGAAGTAACATTCGAAATACTCGATTGGTTAGGGAATAACATTCATACATTCCCATTGCTGTGAAGTGTACAAGACTACTGCTCCATCTATTGAGAAATGTGTTTGTGGTTTGCGACGGTGCCGCAACAATAACACAAATAAATCAATGCAGTCAATACAGGTTCCTGTTTCTTAGACACACTTAAGTTAACAGGGCTTCAAACAAAACGATTAATTACACTTTTCTGACTCATCTCCGTGATATATGTAAACGTATACAAATCAATGAAAGCTACCGCATTGATCTCAGGTGACGTTGTGACACTACTATGAGACGTGGTGTCGCATCCAGCTTCGATTATGAATCTGGATCCCATCTCTGACATCTGGTTCTTTATTGCCTTATCAAGCATGAGAACAACATCGTCCTTCCAGCTACAAGGGGTTGCAGACATGCCAGTTTTAATAACTTTTCAAAATGTTCTCAAAAAACAAACAATGATATCTCTTGCACAACCTGTTTCGTCACAAAAGGGGTTTACATGTTTGCGTTATACCACTCTAACGATAAAAGATAAGTATTCAATTGTTTTAGCCATACTTGCAAGATAGATGGCTTCCCTGTACTGGTAGTGGACGAAACGGGCAGTGTCGTATTAAGATTTCCCGAGACCTCCAAGCTGTGCAAAATCGGTGAGCCTTCGTCATTAGCACTGATTTCTCTCTTTTCACCACAACTGCCCCCAC
>NMRA01000358.1:311212-347345 GCA_002633005.1 Phoronis australis | reverse complement strand
ATAATGTTCGAGGATTCTTGTGACAATGTGAAACCGATCAAATTTTTCCTTGTCCTGGTCCACAATATTCATCTGTTCCTGCCCGATCGACCCGACTTTCGAGGGGCCCCTGTGACAACGAGACAACCTCCTATTTCGTCCAAGGTCATAAACTGCAGTTATTTTAGTTAAATGGATCCCCGTCGACACAGCTTTTGAATAGTTCAATGAGCTGATGAGACTCCCTTTTGCGTGGGGCCCCAGCTCATTTACTTCAATTGATAATACAGCACTGCAAATAGACACCACCGGACAGAATTTCGCCTTCCTTGTTTAGATTGAAATATTTAAGCACAAATACTATGTTATTTTCAAAAGTGTGCGTTAAAATGTGCACATTGGGTGCATGGGACTCAGACGTCCCCAGTGAACTCTAAATACAATTTTCTCTGTAACCTTCGTGAACATTTTCCTGTGAGAGATTCGATTGACCTTTGACGCTAAAATAATTACCAGCAAAGACGTTTAAAAATCTTCATCGTGTATAATCCGAAAACCATTTTGATCTTGGGAAGTAGACAGCGCGAATCAGTTGGGACTATTTAGGCGCATTTACTTTGAAAACTGTGCAACGTCATCAATAAGCTGAGCACATATCACCCGGCACTGTATGACAGTTTTTATTGAGAGCAATTCAGTGCACCCAACACTAACTACTACAAACGCAAACTGATGTAATCTGTCGGTATTTAGGCAAATTTAGAGCAAAACAACAATGCTTCCATCCTGAACAATGCGTCCATCCTTACGGTTCCAACACCTTCGTCGTTAGCTGCATTACAGACAGAGTACGCCGAGAGAGCTAATGCACCGTTCATTGAGAAGGATTGTATTCCGCCTCCGTACCCGACACCAACCGCCAAGATAGACGTATTTAGATCTGAAGACTACACCACTATCGATGACTATGCAGCTAAGGTTTAAATTTCAAGAATTAATTACGGATTTGATCAATGGAAATGTGTTCATAAATATAACAGTAAAATGAACATAAAAACTATGCACAATGTAATTGTCATTTTTTATCAAATATCATTTCCAGTGGCTGATTCACAGGGGGCCATGCCCCCCTAAAACTCTCTCAGATTCCATTTGTCGGTAACAACCTGGTTAACGTTAATACTCTACCCTGTCTCCCAACTAAAAATCCTACATCTCCCCTGTAGAGTTACTTTTAGCTTGATGTGCTTCTTTAGGCTTCTTCCGACTTGGCGTGTAGCTCATTCGATGACCTCACTAAATATTTGATGGAGGTAACACCAACCGAGCTGGGCAAAGTACGCGCCATATTCCGCTGGATTACTGCGCAAAGTGTCACCAACACGGACTACAGATTATATGTAGTGGATGCCAATACGCCAGCCATGTACATTCGAGACATACAGTCAGACAAAGGCGATTATCCTGGATTGTTTATCGAACTCTGCAAGTGAGGCATTGTCATAGATAAGAATATGCTGGCGTTTATAGAGACATCACACAGTAAACACTATCCAGTGGCGGATCTACGTTTTCAGTAAGGTGGGGTTTAGGATTCCCGCAAAGGTCGAATCCGAGGCGCGTGGCACAGAGCGGGGGGTAAACCCCCCTCCCGTGTAAAACAAACTTTTTGTTTTTGTAGCCAAACAGTGAAATTTCCATGCATCCTGGTACGTTTCTGGCATTTAACATGTCCCTGGAGTTTTTCTTAAGATAATTAAAAATCCTTCTCGATTTCGTCACATGAACTTGGCTCATAAGTTTCGTGAAACCATATTTGTGCACATCTGGGTATGAGTTACACCACCAGCAAAAATTTTTGTTGGAACATCTGCTTACACAACTACCAAATATTCAAGAGCATAAGGAGCACCGACGGGGCTAACAACTTGAATATCAGATGATCGCAACAGCCTCAGTGTGTTTAAGAACGAAGACCTGTACTGTTAGTCCTGAAATAAGCATGTGTTCTGTCTCGTTACGAGAAAAACTGGCGAACGATGGGGCTCTCAGCTCATAGTTTATTATTAAAAGCGACAATAAATAATTAAGTATCACTTTATTAAGCTGAATCACGTTGACAACAATTGAAAAACGTCAAATGTATCATGAAACAAATCATCTGAACAGTTTCACGAAACCAAAACATTCTGTACATCGTGGTGAAAAGATATACAGGACCAGTTCGCAGAGGGACCAGATGTACACTGAGAGTACACAAAAACTCTGGCCTGGTCCGTCACGAGACCAAAAGTACACCTGTGCTTATTATCCCTATAAAAATAGTTGCCTATCTGTCGCGGGACCAAACAGTACTGGCTGAGATAAGTAGTTTTACAAAGCACACTTTGGTAAAAAACATCACAAGACTAGTTCGCCGAGGGACCAGATAGTACACTGAAACTCAATAGCTACACAAATCAAGCTGGCCTGGTACGTCGCGAGGCCTAAAGCGTACTTTGCAAAAAATCGGAATTGAAAACTTCTCTCTAGACACTTTTTAATCCCCAGTGGTTGCTCATACGTGTAGTTTACACATCTGGTGGTCAACTGCTGAGAGAGGTTGTCTAGGAAGAGTTTTCGCACCGTTCTGTAGTACTCACTGGAAGAAACAAGTATTGAGTACAGATTAAAACTACTCACTACGTGAAATAGATTTTGGATATGAAGCAGATAGGCTCAAGTGGAAATACAAACCAGAATCAGTTTCTGTGCGCAAGTAGACCCTCTGCTGTACTGGGTAAATTTGGCATGTCCAAAAATAGTTTCTGTTTCGTTTTCATTGTACACAAGCATAAAAAACCGACATTATTACAAACTTGTAGAATTATAACTTATTACCTAGGTGTTTCTCCAGGAACGTTGGTCCTATCTTTCTGTAGTCTAGACTGCCGAGGAATCTGTACATCGGATCCAATGGTTTGCTCCTCTTGGAACCATTCTACCCAGACATCTTCGACGTTTGTTCCCAACACTTGCACTTCGTCAACTGCTGTGTCAATGAGCTTGTACGGCTCTATAATGTCAGCATCTCGTTTGCAGCTCAGTTGGCACTAAGCCCCCTGAGATTACCAACTCCATTCAAAAGACTTACAGCATGCGCAACTAAATTTGATCCGTTCATCATGGACTACGTCAAACCTTGACGATGTATCCTAGGACCCATTTGCATCTCTTGCAATTTTCGAAATAAACGTCCCAATGTCTGAACGCTTGAAACCCGAAGTACTAACATCAAATAAATGCCCATGGGCATGGGCGTTTCGTCGGGTGGGCCTTTCTGTGGAAATTCCCAGTATAGAAAACGGCAGTGGTGCTTATTGCAGATAGAAAGACGGTGCCCACCACAATAGCAATTCTTCGGAAAACGAGTTTTTTTTCAAAAGTATTACATGTACATGTACACTCTATGATATTGCGCAAGACAACTTTACTATACACCAGTCAAATTCGAGTTACAAACATGTGGGGTGTAATAGGATGACACGGCACGTGAGGTAAAAACGTTGCACGTCAATTGGCCTGAATATCAAGGTTGCAGCACCACAGTATTTCCCCTAATCAAATCAAAACATATCTTAGAGTAAAGAAACTAGTTACCTAAAGAAATCAGCTATAGAGCTGCTCTTTCAGCGGTGGATCCATCTAAAATGCTTGGCTACTTCAGAAGTGTCGACGGAAGCGCGCGCACAACTGATCTCCGGGTTTTTGCCGATGAGCCACGAAGACTAGAAATGCGTTGATTTTCATAGCAGCAATTCACAATGCAAAAAAATATATTTTCAGAGTGAACCCCCCCCCATCATTTTTTTCCAAGTTGGTTTACTTGGGGTTTACATACGCTGGCGGTGTCGTTTTTTGTTTTGCTGGAGACGTTTTTTTTTAATTTTTGGGTCCTGGCCCGAGGGGGGGTTTAAACCCCCTGAACCCCCCCCGTAGATCCGCCACTGCTATCTGTCCCCTATTGAATAGACTGTAGCAATCAGTAAGCATAGTAAATTTGAATAAAATTTGGTTGTACGTAATATAGCCTCATGCAACGCCGTGTTTGACGAACACGTAAATGGTTCTGGTTTGTGTTTCAGTCGGCATGGAACCCTTATAGCGAGTTCGCGTTCTTAATTAGACTTGACCCAATGCAGTTCTTTGATATTTCAATGGGAAAATTCAGTCCAGTTTGAAGTTTGTGATTTTGGGTTGGATGAAACTTTAAAAAAGTCCTTTGAATGTGCCTGCTATTCAAAATACAGTGAACAAACACTCAGAGTCCTACCAAAACATTATGTACACATCTAACATGTGATTCAGTTTCAATGACATAACTGGGCTTAATTGTTTTCAGACACATGGGAATACATTCCGTAAGAGTTAGCGGTAGTGTGAAAGGGGTTACGTACGAACCAGGAGATTACATCAATCACGTAAACAATGCCAGCAACACCCATCGCAGCTCCTGGGTTGCCGTCCTGCTCAATGGCTGCTGGCGTCTCATAGACCCCCAGTGGGCATCCCGCCACGTGTCTGAAAAACACGAACGTGACTGGAAGTTGGTAGCGGGAAGCGGTCGAGGACCCTCTTCTAATAGAGTATCGTTAAATGCACACAAGTACGTTTTTAACGAGCTGTACTTCCTAACTGATCCGTTCGTATTCATTGTCGATCATTTACCATTCGATCCCCAGTGGCAGCTGCTCGCTCGTCAAGTGACAGTTGATGAGTTCAATTTGATGGCCAATCTAAAAAGGGAATTTCTTGTGCTCGGTATGAGCACTATCACTCATCACTCGTGCGTAATTGAAGCTAAGGATGGTGAGGTGGACATACAATTAAAGGTACCAGCTGAAAAGAAATGTAGATTTACGTACATTCTCTTGGAGGAAAAACGTGTTGGGCAAGAAGCAGACAGCGCAATTAATGAGGAACTTCGGCATTTTGTCTTTTTGGAAAACCATGGTGGCATTCTGCGTGTGAGAATTACTTTCCCTCGTTGTGGAATTTACAGACTGGATCTATTTGGAAAGGAGGTTATATATGAACCCGTGACTCCGTCAACGGCACTCCCTGAACTCTGCTCGTACAAGATAGTCTGCAACAAAGCAAAGAGCGATGCTCGCGTACTTCCACATAGCAGCCGAGGAGAATGGGGGCCTGGCACTGATCTTGAGAACATGGGTTTGATACCAGTAACTCATCATGGGGGAATGGTTGAGGTGTCCGATGATGGGTCGACTGAAGTCTGTTTTAAACTAACCGACGACATTGTGGTAAAAGGTGTGCTCACGCATGATACTATGGATGCCAACATGCTTAAAAATTACATAATACAACGTTCAGATGACGGTGAAGTGATATTTAATATAAAACCACCAGCTAAAGGTGACTACATGCTTGGAATATTTGCCGGTAAACCAGGCACCAAAAGTAAGCTCATTCGAGTGTGCGACTACTTAGTCCGTAGCATAGAAGGGTCGCCCGATAAAATCCCGTTTCCTGTCATAGCAAATGGTTACGTCGGGGATGCAGGGCAATGCCAGACGCTTGGAATCGTCAGACAGAGTCACAAGTCTAGTTGCATATCAGTACCATCTAGTGGTGAAGTGGAAATAGTTCTTGGGACACCACAGTTAATAGACGTCCATGCACAACTGTTCGTCCAAGAACTTAGGCAGTGTGTACCGTGTGACAAATACTGGTTTAAACAGCAAACAACGGAAACGGTAACATTTTTGGTTTCGTTTCCAAAACCTGGTATCTATCTGCTCAAAATCTATGGACGGCCTCCATGTACCCAGGAAGCCAGTCTTCCGCCACTGCTCGATTACCTCATAACCAGTCGGTATTACAAGCCTGCAATAATGGAATATCCTGAGACAACGGCACCATGGGGGGTGAACTGCTGCTTGTTATCACCAATGACTGCGCATCTCAAACCAAATCAGCAAATCACATTTAAAGTGAAAGTACCTGACGTCAACGAATTCGCCGTCGTTAGGGGAGAGGGCGGAGATGTTTGGTATCACGGAAAATTAAAGGATGGCGTGTGGTGTTGTGACGTCAACACGGGAGTTGGAGGACAAAGCCTTCACTGTATGGTCAGCAAAAAAACAGACGCAAGAGAAAAGTCGTTCCAAGGAATCATTGTTTACCATGTAAATATTTATCTGTTTTCTTCATGATTTAATTGATGAGGTTTATTAGAAGATTTAAAAAGGATCTCTTGCCCTGTCAAAGATGTCAAAAACTTTACAATCTGAGTGAGAAGTTAGTGTACAGTATTTTGACTGTTTTAAACGTCATCAAACGTGCTTTCAACACGTAGGAGTCGTAAGTTAATGGCAAGCAATAGAAATAAATGTCAAAATCTTAGTTGCGCTAAATGGCAATGGAAAATCCTTTTGTGGTCCTCATTCGTTAGATTTTGTTTCAGGTGATGTCTGATGACGAGGTCAAGCAAATGGAGAAGGAACACGCGGAAGCTCATGAAAAATACAAGAAAGAATTTGTAAAGGAGACTTTGATAGGGAGTGAAGTGAAGGATGTGAATGTGCCGCTCGCGGAAATAGGTCAAGACGAGGATACTACAATTTGCGCGAATCGTGAAGTATCGGAAATAGAGAATATGCGCAAACAACCGGAAGAAAAGTGTAATACAGGTTACCAAGAAAACCACGAAATGAACAAAGGACAAATTGAGATGGGGAAGATTGGTACTGTCGTAGACGAAGGAGTTAAAGAAACGTAAAGGTCATCACAGGAATAAATGGATTGAGCAAAACAGAACCTGTGAAAATTGATATTAAGTAGAAATGCGAAAAAGTAGCTCAAGAATCTGGGACCCAATGGCCGACATCTAAACTAAACATGGTCGCAAATGTATGGCTGTAACCGTACCAATGAAAGCAACGACAACAACTTTCAAACTGACGACGATCAAACTATCGCAGAATAACCCCAAATATATAATAGGATCGATGAGGGTCAATGCATGTAAAATACAGGAAAGACACCGCGAAAATTATAATTTTCTACTATCTTAAGGTAATGAGTACTTATCATTGCTTTGCAACATCATACCTCAGGTACTCCATTCTGCTTTAAGGAGATGTTTTCAAAATGTTTCTTGAGTTGTTACCATATGGTGCTACTTTGTAGAGTTTTATGAAAAAAATACTAATGTGCAAAAGGGTTTTAAGTAATATGACAGGTTTTGACATGTTACAACGGATGTTTATATTATCTCTGGTCTTTATATCGTCACTAAAAACATGGACACGTGACCCAATCAATGACAGTTTTGTAGATACTTGACTAATTACGCATGCGTGTTGAATACCTTTAACTCATAACCTTGAAATGAGACGTTGAAACTGCAGGTATAGTGTGAGAACTGGGTCACTGAAGACGGGTGTACCTCTAGTTGTGTGGCAGTGCTGGTTTAACCTGTGTGGGTCTTGGTTTAGGACATTTTGTTAAGGTTTATTTAATGCGGTATGTTTCGACTGCGCTTACGTGAAATCTACTGCGGAAAACTTTGCTTGTTATGCGCAGAATTTTCAGAGCAAATTGGTTTAGAAGACAATTCATAGTGAATGCGAAGCTGTACCTTTTCTTCAGGGATCCCCCCCTCCTCCCCCGCACGGTAAGGGATAAGGGGGACAACTGTCGCTCTCTTTCGCTTTAATATAAAGCACATTTTTCTTTTTTATTTCAATGTGGCCGAGAAATTGTGTGAATCTTAGCGGATCTAGTCACAGCTGCAGAGTTGCTTTGCGGCCGCTTTCATTTCATTTATCCCGCATGGTCACATGACATTCAAATTTCTATGATGACTAACGGGTGCAAAAGCAATACGATAATTTGTTGCAGTAAACGTGGGTCATATTTTAATCAATGAAAGTTGTAAATACGAGAGTTACTAAGGAGTTAGACATGCGAAACACTGTCAGGATCTGTTGACTTGCATTGTTTTCAAATTGGGTAAATGTGTCAGGAGTTGCAAAGTAGGCATAAGAAAGGAATAGGCCGATGGTTAATAGGAGCATCAACTTGCCATTTCGTGTCTTAGGAGGCATTCAACAGTTCTCACAGGGATTTGCTTATCAGAACACACGTCAATGGACTCTTCACCCTTTCTTCACTCTGTCAAAAACTGCATGCAAATAAAGAAAAGTTTTGAGTCATTTCACATCACAAGCCCTACAGATGAGCACAGAAACTTTGTTCTCTCTTGTGTTTTTGACCCTTTCACTCCCAGTGGAAACCAAGCTAAACTAAGAAAAATACGGACAAAAATGCAAAATCGGCACTTTTCACCCCAAAACCACCACTTTCCTGCCGATGCTCGACTAAAGCGAACATTAGATTCCGAAAGCAAGTTTCCTACCGATTCCAAAAATGTGGTCCAAAAGTACTGTCAACCAACAAGTTTTTTTTTTGCAAATCTGGCTTGGTTGAGGGCTACCTGAAATCGCGGCCAATTTCTCAGTTGCTACACAGCAATGCACAACTGCAACAGGGGGCCACCATCTTGAAAAAGAGTGCAACTACAGCAAGAAAGTGGCCTTTTTTAATTCTCAGCATGTTCACAAATACAAACAAACCAACTTCACTTGGCCTACATACAATACCTAACTAAAAATGCCCCGAAGCCTGGCCTACCCTTAGATTTTAGTATTTTGGCAGTGCAAATTGGCCGCGGCCGCAGTATAACTGTTCAGTGCCACCTTAATTACCTGTTGCGATTTGGGCACCACCGTGACGGAGACTTGTCTGAGGACCCCAATTTTTGCTTTCTGCTTTAAGTGTACCATAACCGAAAATCAAAGCGGAGATTCTGCATGTGCCATAAACTGCCGAAAACACCGTAACAGCGGGACCGTGCAGCGGGACCGTGCAGCGGGACCGTGCAGCGGGACCGTGCAGCGGTTGCGTAACTGGTTTATCTCAAAAGATTGGGATTGCACGCTTAATCATAGGTTAACTGCAGACGGCCAGCAGTGACTAGAATAATGAGTGCCTCGGGAAAATAATGATTGCCTTGGGAAAAAACAAAACTTTGTAAAAATAAAAAATATTGTTAATAATGCTTGTAATGAAGCACTGATGAAACTAAACAATGTAATACTTAAGAAATCGAACGGACCTTTATGGATGATTGCGGGGTCGTACACATTTTTGACCTCACTGCGAGTTCCTACGTTATTGTTATGTAAGAACGAGACTGAAAATTTGAATATCGGACAGCCATAAACTAGAGCGACAGAATGTCTGACAAGGTAGGCTTAGATATAAACTAGCGGAGTGCGACTTCAAGACGTTCGAGGTATGAAAAGACATTGGGGGTCAATGACCGCGAGGGCGTCACGTTTAGTCTGAAATCTTGTGTATAAAATTCTACTGCACTGATAAACAAAACGTTTATAATAATACGATGTCGCGGGGGCAACGAGCTGCTCGTTGGCCAAATGTGGGCGTCTAATTCAATTGCTTAAAAACAATTATTTTGTATATTCATCCTAATTTTAATCACCTTTTAATTAATATCACAGCAAAACCTACCTGTGTTACTAGTAGAGTATCATTGTTGGGTACTGTATTACTATTGTACAGTATGTATACATTTTGTGACCACTAACACCAGTACGTGGGTTTATACTAGAGCGGATATTACAACAATTTTACCTGGAATTTCTGATTGTGCCCGAGGGCGAACCGTTAACCGGAAATAGGTAATAGTCACTACTCACAAGGGCACCAGTTTTCTTCAATGAATAACGGGTATCAAACTGGGTCTCAAAATCTGGGACCTCAATTGCCCAGAAATGCACATGTGTCGTTTTCCTATAGGTCCGCACATTTAAGTTCAGGGGACATGTGAAGGCCCAGATGATGTCCCAAATATGCCTAAAATTGCAGAAGTAATTACATTATGTTTTTCATAAATAATTGGCTGGGATTGTTCATTTCGGAAGCTCCATAAACCGCATGAATTTCTATTTGTTTCTCAAAAAGAAGTCCTTTTGCCGTTTTGCACTCAGGAAGTGTTTATTCCTATGCCTTGAAACTAGTTAAGCATTTTTAACGTAACCAAATTTTTTCATTACGGCGTTTTCCTGTTGCTCCCAACTTGCTCGATTCTATAGCCCAACAACAAGTTGGGAAGTTTGCCCCTGTAACCCATATCTTACACGACTGATTAACTCCATTCTGGCATTCATGGTTGGAGGGCCCGCTCTCTTTTGTTCGGTAATTGCTCAATCTCCAATAAGATCGTATCTACCCTGAGAGGGCTGTGCTGTATTTGAACATAAACCAATAGCATTTCTGAAATCTTCGTGAAAAGGTGATCATGTTTAGTTTTTAAATCGCCAAAATCGTCCAACTGCAACCGAAGTTAAGACAATCTATTCTTTCCGAATACACCAATTCACTCTGAGTTCGACTGTGTTCACACGGGGTCTGTAATAAGCCTGGTAGATAAGTGGCCTGCTTGTTAATTGTCATAACTGACAAAAGAGTGCGCTTGACAGTTAACAAAGAAGCTAGATGTTATCACACACTCAGAACCCCCTACGTCTGGTAAAGTCACTGAACGAGAAAACGCTGTCGTGTTATATACCCATATATAATGTGTCTGAATGTGTGCGCCACTGCGTGTCTGCGTGCTGTGGCACATTCTCGTCATCCTGTCCTGTTTTTCGCTCCATGGACAGGGACGGTCAGTGGGAAAAGAAAGACTTTAATGAACATAAGCCAACTGCCAGTGCTACATTTATCCCTTGTGCGCAGGACCGTTTACGCTCGCTCAAAAATGGGCTAGTCCGAAAAAGCTTATACTGTGTACTGGTTTTCCAGAGCAAATTAAAGTGATTCAGATTTTTATGTTCAAGAAGACAATTCTTAGGGCGCCGGTGCAAAGCTACTTTTCTCCATGGACCCTACTTTGGCAAAACACATATGGAGTCATACGTCGATCTCTTTTCCCCGTTGTTTGTAAACAACGGGTCACTTGGTGGTCTTGGAGCCGAGGACCCCACTGATGGTATCCGTGGTTAGTCTTTCCTGTTTATCTTTTATTCATCCAGCATGCCTAGAGTTGTACGATGACACCTGGCTTACCTCAAAATCCAGCTGCTCATAACGTCATTTTACCTGTGAGGCAAACTTAGGGGCTTCAGGGAGTATAAGCTGGTCAGTTGTAATAGGTCTTTGCCTGGACTCCAGTTGCAGGCAATAAACATTATGGTAATTAGGTCTGATCAGTTGTGAACTACTTTCATTCACACTGGCCTCATTTAGCATCAAGTTGTCAACTATCTCCCACAAAACTTGACCGATTTTTGTGGGAGAAAATGGTCCTAACTCAGTGTTTTATGAGAAATCCAAATATGGACTCTGTATTCGTCCACAAAAAGGGCTAAAAATGATCTCAAACGTCCTAATTCTTCAGGCAGCTCTTACTGCAATCAGATTAAAGTGCAATAAAAAGTAATTGAGCGGAAAGACCTGCCTGCTGTTTCTGACCGTCCGGACTAGCCTGTCTGATACAGTTGGACGGTCTAGCATGACAATATAACGTTATGCTGCCTGGCAATTTGATAATTGGTCCAATTATGTTGCACACTAGGGAGAATTAATGAGGAACATATGATCGCAACAATAAACAAACGTTTTAGGTTGTAAAAGTCACATTTCTTGTCCAATTCTCAAATTTCAGAAACTTGATCTCTGTTGTTCACAATCTATTCAAATATGCTATTAACAAACTTTTAAAACGAAAACTTAAAAATGCTATTGTTGCCTCCAATGTGCATATGATGGGTCTCATTATCTTTAGAACGACAGCATTATCGATTTAATTAACGACAACAGCATGGTGTCTTTGATCTTAACCGGCAGATTCTGAAGTGCGCAAACTAGTGGAGTTGCCCAATCTCGACCGGTTAGAGTGTCAACGTAGGATTCTTTTCATGAGGAGAAACTCGCGTAGGAGCCCCAATGATGGAGTCATTTGCCTTTTTTCCTTGTATAACCTTTTATGTTCATGGAGGTGACCCAATGGTGGAGATAGAGTGAACCGGAAATGAAATCAGTTAAGTGTCACTCTTTTTCTTGGCATCTCATATTTGCTCAGCGTGCTTTGCATATCTCAGAAAAAAAAACCTATATATACGGGACTGTCAACTATTCATTAGGGAACATAGCACAAATACAATTGGCCACAAAATATATTTATTCAAAGCAAAACAGCAAGACAGACGACCCAAACAACCAATCGGGTGAGACTTTCATTTTGACTATAGTGTGTAGTAAAGCATTATCGATGAAGAGGTAGTTGGTACGAAATTCGCAATGTCAATCAGACTGTAATAATTATGATTTTCGATAGCCCTGTGAATTAACGTATAGACAATCGTAAAAAGGGTTTTCTGCCACCTTTGTAGTGCAAGTTTAAAAGACTACCACTGGGACGAACCAGAAACCACGTTGTGACACGAAATTTTGTTTGGTGAGGGCCTCCAAACCACTCGTGCATTGTTTCGTCTCTGGTGCACTACCGAATGCCCTTCAGGTGCATGTAGTTTCGAATCACGTAAAAATTTCATACTGCAAACAACTGATCTAAAAATGTCTTGAAACTTAACAAGCGACTGTCAACTCAGTTCAAGCTGTTTGTGTCTTTGACTTTTATAATTCTTGCGTTTTTATGTGATGCCCCAACGTAACGGCAATTTTTTTCTGGTATCCTGCGTAGGTTCGGGTTTACACATTTATTGATTGAATATACGAAATCGACTAATTCATAGCCATTTGTTGCTTATTATAAGCCATTAAGCCAATCTTGAACTAAATTGGTGCCTTTGCTTCAGTGAACTTTGATGCAGATGCAATTCGCAAAAATCTATATCAAAACAGCAAAGGGCACTAGGTGATTTTTGAAACTCTGAAATAAAATCTCAGAAACTGATGTTTCTGTGAATTGCAGATAAGGTACTAGGATGGTGAAATTTGGCTGTCCACCATTATTTGCTCGCTATTTGGAATCAATACTAGAAACTCGGGTAAAAATCAAAAACCGGACGATCTAATGAAAAGACGAAACGTTGAATTGAACATGAACTTTTTTATTTGTGCGACGATCGTCCGCTTTTTGATCTTATTGTGGCCAAAAACTGATTTAATTAACAATATCGGGTAAAAATCCTTCATAGCAAGGTTTTTGAAACAGACTCCTTATTTGACAGCGCGTGTCCCAGGGAACAGGAACTGCTGGGCGTACCCCTTGAAAGCATAATCACTATAAGGTGAACTATCTTTCAAATTTTACTCTAATAAAAGGAATATTGACCCAAAGGCCTGGAGCCGAAGTTTCAGAGACAATGTTCCGTCTACTCATTTGCAAGGTACACTAGTGATGCTACTTCACCATTCGCACGCCCAGACAATCTGTACTGGATAGACTGGAAGGCTGGATATGTAAGGAAAATCTTTGGCAAATTTGAAAGCAATACAACTTATAGCCAACAGGGATTATTTAAAAAACGTGGCTACCAGTCAATTGATCCATGTGGCCTCAAACCTACAAGGCAATTTTTAGGATCTGCCAGGTCACATTTGTCGAATCTCCGTCTTTCTTGGATTCAATTTCAGGGTCATTTGAACATGCGTGATTTTGTCTGCTACCTGAGAATGTTATGCACTAGTGATTGCTCTGAACAACTAATTGTATTCTAGTTTAAATAAATACATAAATCCACACTTGGCAATGTGCTAGACCCATTCTAAAACTGTTGTTTTGAACAGTTGCTCTGCATTGTGGTTGTATTAGACTCTGAATGCAATGCATACTAGTATTAAAATTCAAGACAAAGTTGGGGACATTGTCAGTTTTAATGAGCCTGTTGGCCCAAGTCAAACAATCAAAAAACGTAAATGAAACTTTCATTCATAAAGACAGGCGCACTCCTAAAATTATCCCTGAGCCTATGGTTGAAAAACTCCACCACGCTCTTTTGAAATTATCAAGATTAGCAAACCCAAGTAGCAACAATTTTTGAACTGATTAGTTATTAGTTAGTCATTTCAACATTGAGATAAATAACATTTCATTCTTCTCATTTAAGCCAACATTTCCAAATGTTTAATAGCTCTGCTTCACCAGTCAGTCCCACAGTCCACAGATCAGATGGTATATCACAAATTCACACCATTAACAATATGAATAAAAGAAGACTTGCCTCTGAGCAAGTTAGAGACATGCAGAATGATTTTTACATTGGCTTCAGCAGAGGTACACTTAAAAGATCCAATGAAGATTTAAGATCCAGTTATCAGTGTTATGCCTGGACTTGAGAGTATCTTGTTTATAGAACAGAATTCGTGAGAATACTAATTGGTTTGCACTAAAACCAAGCAGACACCATCATGAAATGTAATGGTCATTCTTGGATGACGCACTCAAGAGTTCCCAACTTTGGAATGCCACTAGCACAGTGTACGCAGTGGTGTCTTAAATCACACCATTGTCCTTCAACTTTGACACCAATTCCTCGACAGATTCTACCTTTTGTCCAGCTTGTCTGACAGGTGGCTCTTCAACACTAAGTATCTCCTGATGTGTTGACATCTCCACACCATAATCTGATGGACTCTTCTTCAGAACAGGTTTCTTCTTAGCTTTCATGATATTGGGAAGTGTTGCATAACGAGGCTCGTTTAGACGCAGATCTGTGGTAAGTACTGCGGGGATATTGAACTTGACAGTCTCTAAGCCACCATCAACTTCCCTTGTAACTGTTAAACTATCTCCATCTTTTTCAACTTTCGAAGCAAACGTCCCCTGCGGCCAGTCCAAAAGTGCGGCTGTCATTTGACCTGTTTGGTTGCAGTCGTCATCAATTGCTTGTTTACCGAGAATCATAAGATCGATATTCTCTTCTTTGGCAATTTTTGCCAGGATCTGTGACACATGTATCGGTTGCATTGACTCGTAGGTATCCTTATCAAGCTCTACGTGGATACCTTTGTCCATACCCATGGCAAGTGCAGTTCGAATTGTTTCTTGACATTGTGTGGGGCCACAGGAAACGACAAGAAGTTCACTCGCTAATTTCTTCTCTTTCAACCTCACAGCCTCTTCAACTGCGATCTCATCAAATGGGTTCATGCTGTGTTTAACCCCTTCAGTCACTACACCCATTTTATCAGGTCGTACGCGCACTTTAACAGCATAGTCTATCACACGCTTGCAAGCCACCATCACACGCATCGCCATCTTGAAGTTGAGCGGTCAAAGTGCAAGAGGCTTTGGTTCGCTTACATTATGCCTTGCACTTAATATTGTATATTTTCCATCTTCTTTCAAATATTTCGGTCTAAATTTGTAGAATATATAAACTGAAAATATAATTGGAAACAATTTTATTTGTTTTGGTAAATTAAGATAACGATTTTTGCGTTGAGGAGGATTTGTTTAGCTACAATTTCTTTTCTCAAAAGGTGTCGCTACTCGAGCACATGACATCATTTTTGCGCAAACAGGAAGAGAAAAGATGTCGATAAACACAGCTCACGCAGCTGGCGGAGTGTTGATATTTTGTGGAGAAAGGTATTACTTTTGCCTCAGTGTTCCAAATGTCAACGTACATCATGTAGTTAGTAAAGAAAGCTATTGTCTTTTGAAACTGGCATTATTTAATTTACTGACACAGACTCATTGCCCTTGGCCTTGAGTTTCTGTTCCTTGTCGATCACCACTGTCACATACCTCACTGTGTAAATTTATAATTACATAACAAAACATACAAGTTGTTAGTTGAATACTAAAAATCGGCATGTTCAGAATTTTGTACACAAATAGTCATTGAACTCAAAGAAATTAGCGTCTAATGATCTTTGAATAGCTTCTTTCTCTTGATCAAATTTGAACAAACTTTGAAAAAAATGAAGTTTGTTGTATGTGATTGTGAAGTGCTGTATTGGGGCGTAAGCGCACGTAGGTGCAGCCAACCACCTTTTGGCATTGGAACGTAACGCCTACGCACCGTAAATTACGTTCAGTGCTCAAGGGGATACGGTGGGCTTTTGGCGCCTACTTACCTCTACTTTTACCTCTATAGCACTGTGTATGTGGGTGGGAGACATAAGTTTGTTGTAGTCTAAGCTTGAAAACATTGATACCGTGTACATTTTTATTGTAGAATCCTTATTTTCTATGATGGGATAGAAATGAAGTTTGAAGGCAATAGCCAACCTCAGTTCAAGGGAAGTAAAAAAGGACGTGTGTATTTAACAACACACAGGGTATGTAGTTAACATGTTGTTAGCAGTCTTTACAATTCAAGTAAATGTTCACTGGTTTTGAAATGCTGGATGGTTCATTAAATTCCGGTCTGTGAAGAAGTTCGCCGGTTGCTTAATATCAAAGCTGAGTTGATGGGAGGAAAGGCGAGGCAACAATATGTGACCTAAAATGTCAGATGGTACACATTAATGCGTGTGAGTTCAGTTTCACATTTGGGACCGAGATGCCGCGTTTTGTTGGAAATGAGACAAAATCTAAAATTAAGCCTGATTGCTCTGCAGGTGATATACAACTGCAGTAACTCAAAGGACAGTCTCCAATCTGTCAGTATGCCATTCCTCTGCATGAAAGACCTGAAGCTGGAGCAGCCTGTGTTTGGTGCAAATTACATATCAGGCACACTAACGGCTGAGTCTGCTGGTCAGTTTACTGGAACAGTCAAGTTTAAGATGTGGTTCAACAAAGGAGGAGCCATAGAGTTTGGACAAACTATGTTGAGAGCTGGTGAACTAGGTAGGCATTTAGCTCATGATGTTGTTGAAGCAATAACTCAATGTTGTGTCGAGTTGTGGGTGATGTAACTTGAGGTGTAAGTCGATTTTAGTGACCTAGCTTAATTTCATTTTTAAGGACACATCAAGAAAAATTTATCTTCGGAAAATGTTGTTGATTTCTCGTGAAGGATCTTTAGATTTGTTCCTATTGTACTGAAGTGTAGGTAGAGCAGTTGCAGGCGCCATTTGATTTGTTGACCTTGACTAGGTTTTGAATTTGGAAAATGTTGTTAGTGCAATATCTCGAGAAGAGGATTTTAGATTATGTCCATATTCTGTGAGGTGTAGGTGGGGCAGCACCAGGTGCAAGTTGATTTTGGTGACCTTGAAATAATTTCCAAGGTCACAGAAAACGTTAGCATGATATCGCAAGATTGGACCTTTAGATTTTGTTTGTGTTTTGTACCTAGGTATAGGTGAGGATCTCCAGGTCATAGTCAATTTTGACAACCTTTTACCTTATTTTCAAGGTCATAGTGAAATTTAAAAGCTCTACTGCAAAACTGTTTTTGTAATATCTCAATAAGGAAGCCTTATATTTTCCTATGACTGCCAAGGTGAAGGTGGGTCAATCGAATTTGGCGACCTTAACCTCATTTTCAAGGTCATCACAAGAAATGATAAAGCTACATCACTTTGTGCACTGCATGGAAGTTTGTTTTTAAAGCTTTTTTTCTCATTTGAAATTTTCAGGACTTGGAATTGAATGATCATTTTCATATATGTTGGAAATAAAATGTTGCAAAGCTGATACTCATAAGACTGAGCAGTTTTTTTCAAGCTCATTGGATACAATGTTCACCGGTTTTGGTATGAGGCATTCCTTCATCATAAAAAGACAAACTAATGCAACAAATTTCCAGATATGTGCAAAATAAAAGTGGGACTGTTTCTAAATAGTGCAGTGATCTTTTGCTGAGGTTGTTAGTACTGTATCGAGTCATTCTTTTTACATTATATTGACCAAGCTGTAGTTTCTACCAGTCATCAATCATTGTCCTGTTTAAGTTGATGAAACCTAGGCACGTGTCAAAGACTAGTATGTATGAGTATATCGTCTGCCAGCGTGCAAGGCACCAGCCTCTTTTTGAATGAATAAAATTTTACCCATGTGACCATTCCCTTAGAAAATGTTGGTTATGATGTTTGAGCTGTATCCTCTCACATCTCATGTTGAGTCCACTAATCCATATTCATCTCAGAATCCACCAATCACTTGTTATGTAAGACATTCCTTTTATTTTTAGAGCAAATCCTAGCTTAGTATCGCATTCCTTATTTTTTCCCACTAATTCCAGTTTAAGCATAGCAGTTGTTCTTATACCCCTAATCCCAGGTTATGCAATTAATTATCATTCTTAGGTTGAATATGGCAATCCATTATTTAATATTTTTATGAATGCCAGGTTACATGTTGTCAATCTTTCCCATTTTTGTTCTTTTTATTTCCAGCCTCCAGAAATCGTCCTGCACAGCCTCCATCCTATAGTGCTGCTGCCACTGGAGGGTACTACCAGGCTCCGCCTCCTATGTATGCCCCGCCCCAAGAACCACTCTATGGCTTTGTACCGTACCAGACATTCCCCACAGCACCTCCAGGTACATTAGGTGGACTGCCGGAGACACCTTCCTCTTGTGTTTATAAATACTCCTTTCTCAATGCATTTCTCAGAAGTCCCGTTCTCTCAAACAAAAAGATGGAGATTATCAATCATCAAACGGTGAAAAATATGAAATATTTACTAGATTCACTTGAGAAATGTAAGCAAGGTTTTATGGTCCACTGCCGACGTATTCAAGCTTCTACGACACCTGTCGTTCTTGAGATAAATGGTAGGACACTTTGATAAAATGTCTGTCCCAAATGCCCCTTACAAGAATCTTTTTAATGTGTATTCCTATGAACATGGCAACAGATGAAAACTTCTTTCAGACGAATCCGACTTCCACTGTGCCTCGTATTGGCAGTTGTAATTTTTACATTTACCTCTGTTTCTTTAAAATTTGCACAGATTTTCATTAATTTTCTAGTAGGTTTTTTGGGAGATATTTGCCTCTGTTTCTTTAAAATTTGAACACATTTTCATTAATTTGCTAATAGGTTTTTATTAGGGAGACCGGGAATCCTTGTTTTTTCAGACTGGTTTTACACAGTCTGTGCTACTTAGTAGCCATTTGTGATAGTTATAAACACCCTAGAAGCATACTGTTTTTTGGGTGCAGTTGTGGTCATATCTTAATGGCATTGCATTGGTCTTTTAAATATTACAATGCATTTTGACTGTTCTTCAACCAACTGTTGTATTTACAGCTGAAGGTGTTTATATGACAGAGGCTCCGCCCCCTTATCCTGGCGTTGACCCCAATATGACCTATCCCTCGGCACCATCTGCAGGGCAGTATAACACAGCTACAGCAAGTATGTCGTACTATTTGAGTTGCTATTATATTCATCTTTAATTTGCTGTTGAAGTGTAAGGTGTATGTAGACCTTCTTCATTCTGTTGTGATTTCAGTGCCGTCCACTCAGTCAGCTAACACTGGGCTTACACGCCAACCATTGCCCCCTGACAAGTACTCCATCGCTAAAACCTTGGCTGTATTCAAATAAGTGACTCGAGTCAAGCTACACCAAGTTTAGCTATGCTGGTCTAAGGATATCTTATATGTACCAAGTGAACTTGTTGAATCATCCCTAAATGGATAATTTCTTGACACGGTGACTCGGTGACATGACATTTTAATGTAATTTTTATGTGAACAGAGATTTTTCTGAATAAATTCCTCTACATTTAGTCTTATTGTATTTTGATCGTTTGTTTGTCTGCTGGAAATTTACCTTATACTTTCTTGTCCAATCAGATGCCAAGGCAGCGGAAGCAGCGGCCTCTAGTGGCTACTACAGCCCTCACAGTCCCCATAATATCTATGTCCCGACTGCAGCGCCACCTCCCAGCTATGACGACATCACAAAGAAACAGAACTAATCAGACACGTTTTCAATGTCAATGGTATAAAACATTTTCAAGAAGTCTATGTATTTGTCAAAATACATAAAAGTATTTCATTGTGGCACCAACATTCTATTCTGGGAGTTGGGGAACAGGCATCTGTCTGTCCATTATTGTGTATATGAGCTTCAGAGGAGTTTGCAATAGCTGCCTTAAGCTTGTAGTAACCGAGTTAGCTTTCTACGGTAAAAACCTCACCAATTTACTATGCAACGTGGCAGGCAAGTGAAATTTTTATTTTTTCTCCTAAAGATAAATGGCACAAAATAAATGCTATAACATATTTAAAGATCTGTGCAATTGCTACCAGCAGACAATAATTAAAAGAAATTGTGGACATTCATAGCTGTGTTGTTTGAAAAATGAAGCCGGACAGTTTTGCCAATTATTTTTTGTCCAAAATTTGGTGAGATTTTACTGTAATGTTTTCATTGTAGGTTGAAACAATTTTGAGAGAAGTTGGTCATGTTTTTCAATTAATAAGGTTCTTGTGTTTATTTTACTGAATTGTTTTTATTTCACTATCTGGGTTTTCCCGGTGTAAACTTAGTTATCATTTAAAATTTTTGAAGATTTAGTTTCAGTGAGTCTGTGTTGTTACTTAGTTACGGGACATTTGCATTAAGATTTCTATGCATGCTTCCTTGTTTACACAGTTCTTGCTAAGCTCAAGATTTGTTCATATCACCCGTACAGTTCTACAGTAAATCAAAGCACTGAAGCTTTGGTCTGTGACAGGAGTTGTAGAGTCAGAACTTAATCTATTGAGCATTTGGTTTGAAAAGGGGAGAAATGCAGCACAGCTGTTTTAATGGCGAAAATGACTGGAAAGCAATCTACACGCCTGTGAATGTTGATAGGTCTCCTCTGTTGTCAGTGGTGATTAGTGTTTTGTACATCATGAAATGTTTATGTTAATTTATTGGTGTCATTGAAGAAATAAGATTAAAGATTTAGTTGATCACTTAAACATCATTCATGAACTGTTTTGTCAAATTGTACATATTGTGAGATACATACACTACAGTGCTTGAAAATAATGAGAGAAAATGACGGCAAAGTTCCCTGACATGGTGGTTGGGCATTAATAAAATTTGTTGTTTGTCGTCTGATGGCCTATGGATACCTGGACATGTTGTGGTCAGTTTTCCGATGGCATATGGCTAGGTAGTCAGTTGTCTGACAGCGTTCGACTGGAAATTACTAATTTTTCAGCAATGATTAAGCCAGTCATTTCCGTTTTAAGCTCAATTAACAAATTAGTCATCATAGGCAAATTTTAGTTTGTCTTCGTGCTTTTGGTTGGTACTATAAATCTGTGGAAAAGAGAACTTGTTTTTTTAGTCAGCAAAAAGCAATTTGGCCACCAGCTGATGATTGTAGAGTGCAGCCCGTGTATATAGGAATGACAAGCATTGGGAAGACAGAGAACAACAAACCATTGCAGTCTGGGAATGTTTTATTCCTTCATTAAAATGCTTTGGATGGATGGTAAAAAGATATGTTTGAAAATGTTCCCCTTGTTAACAAAAGCAAAATGCTTAACATGGTCTACATCACTTAAGACTACATAGACTCCTCCTGTACAAAGCAAGCTAGAGACCCTGTTTAAATATCCAAATGGTGGTCATGTAACTGCCAGTATACAAGTAACTGCATTACTATTCATTATCACACTTTCTTAAGTGATGGAATACCCTGAATATGGACCCAAATCTGTGCATTAAAATATGAAGCACTTGCACATAAGTGATGGTTATTTCTTGTGAATATTCCTATTTTGAAATCAACTAATAAGTTCATGATATTCTCACAATTGATAAACCTTTCATTTACAAACGTTTCCTAGGTTTCAAACGGTTACCTTAACTAATCAGTTTGTCATGGCTTTCTAAATTGCAAAGTAAACATATGTAACGCCCACAACTGCCAACCCCAAAAGGGGATAAACCCCAAGTCCGAAAACGCCAAATCCACCTACAGAAGAAATAGATGAAGTACTGTCCAAATGAAAAACATCAAGAACGATCACTACACCTTTTGAGGTTTTCAAATGGGGTTGTGTGTGGCTTTAAATGACAGACCTACAACATGTACAGTATAACAAACAGGTGTAATCATGGGTTTCAGAATATCCTTGTGAATACCCTGTTGGGTCATTTGAGCACGTGGCCCAGTCGCATGAGACGACAAAATTACTAGTACAGGTCAAATGGAAATTTCAAATTCCCCAGGTTGTCATTAGGAATAAAGGCTCCTATTTTAACACCTGAAAAAAGCAAGAGCAATCCAACAGCTTACAGTGTCTAGGACACTGGTTCTAAGTGACTACCTGAATGTACCGATGTAAACAGGTAGGACCATTATCACACTAGCGACACCAAGTCAATTAATTCGCCCATTGCACTAATACTGAATACCTGTCGATAAAGCTGTGTTATAGACACCTTGACTTCAAACAAACTTATGTTTACTCAAGTAGTCAGAAAATTGCTAACTAGTGCACACTGTCTACCTACTGTGAACAGGCAACGCCATCCGAATATTTTTATTGGGAATTTGTGGGGTGTAGATAACAGGCAATTTGATGAATATTTCTTGGGACTTTACTTTTGATTCCTTGAGTGTGCCTTTAAAGAGTCAGACATTACAAACGATATATAAACTTATAAAATGATACATGAATCTGTACAATGTAAACAGCTTACACAATGAAGTCAAATGATATGTATGAGCCAGGGTAAACTGTAAAACATATCGAATAAATTAAGCAAATATATACAAATACATATACACAATCAAGAAATTAAAATTGTAGTCAAAATAATGTACAACAGAAAAATGATGTAAGCAACAGCAGCTCCTCTTACAGGCACTGGTCAACTTCGCATCCCTTCACAATTCTATTACCCTCAATAAACATGTCATTTTTCTTCTAGCAAGTTCTATAAAATCGGTGGGCAACAACACCAACAGATAACCCTGTCTGTAGACCCCACATCAGACCTTCTTGTCGATGAATCTCCAGCTTAGTACTCTTTTTACATTTGATTTGTAATCTCAACATCAGCAAAATAATACAACATGTGAACACACATGCGTGTTGTGGGTGTTTTAAAGCTCACTACCTACATTCGCTACTGTTATACATCAGTAGGGAAATGTGCATTACCTGATTAGGTAAACACGTGACCCAAAAATGGTGGCTGTAATATGTCCGTCCATGAATCTCTACCTAGTAATGCAGCTGGATGTTAATGCAAAATTATGTTACTCATGAAATATTCACAAAATGACTGTATGAGAACAGTAACCTCAGATATGACTGCAAAAGAACTGCGTCTTTACTCTGTGTTCAGTCCCAGAATGTTTGCGCATAGCCAATCTTCCGTAAGCAGCTGAGCAAATCTGTTAAATAATGCACAACAAAGCCGAACGTAACGTCCCCAATGCAAGGGTTTAGGCATGACCGTGGAGCTCAATCAACCAATAGCACCTCGACAGGACATAAGTTCGTGGAGAGATCCAGTTTGCCTCACAGGCTGTTAAACCATTAAATGGTGAACTTGAATTGCATTGCGTCATAGCTTATCGTGCTACAGTATGATACACTTGTTACACAAATGATGAAAATCCCGGTAAGGGCGCACGTGAGCCAGCTGTGTTGTTCATAATAACGTGTCCATTCAAACTAACTGCATATTGACTCTCCTGTTCAGAGTCTGTGTAAGCGTAGGCATTAGCAGAGTTCTGTGACTTCCACGTCTGACTCACAGGAGCATTAACATAGTGATTTGTAAAAGATGTGGTTGTGTTCTTTGTCTCATCTTCACTTTCAGGTTCAGTCTCGCTCACCTATAACAGCATAAATTACGTAAATAACAGTGTACGCTGACACTGCAGTCTTCATACTGGACAGTACGTAGTTCACCGTTAACACTGACTAAGTCCGACTACGCAGTGCACAGTTTACTGTTAACAGGCCAGAGCAGACAGAGCTTAGATAACCATTAACACTAACCAGTCCAGACAAGGAAGTGCACCTTTAACATTAAGTCAGATTAAGCAGTGCTCAGATAACAATTAACACTAAATAGGTCAAACTAGGCAGTGCTCAGATAACAATTAAGTCAAACACTAACTAAGTCTCACTAGACAGTGCTAAGCCAAGAATGCTGTTCACAAGTAAAACCCAGCACTCATACCCCAGGTTTTAGTAATGAGTCAACACACACTTTTCAACAATTGTCTGTCTGATTGTAGGAGAAAACTGCATAGTGAGAGTTGAGAATCAAATATGCGAGCAGAAAAGGTTGGCTTGACTCATAAGGTGAGTTTACAATATAAGTCAGGTATTTCGGTTGTATAAGACGCTTACCTCAGACTCAGAGGGTGAGTCTAGGTCAGAAGGCTTCTCATCGTCATCAGCACTACTACTGCTAGGGTACTTGGGAGGTTTCTCATCCTCGGAGTAAGTAAGAGAGCTAGGCCTGGTAGGGTGCCTACAACATAATGATGCAAACATTATGAATAACAAATACCTGCCACACACTAAATCTATCACTGTTCATTCACAACTTGCAGGTCAAACCCGTTGCCAAACTCCAGTGAGAGAAGGAGATAAGCTTGGGATCCTCAGACTGAGTAGTTGGATAGAGGAACAGACACCTAAAATAGACTCGGAAATGATGAAAATGGCCACTATACAAAAATAGGAAGTCGCATCACTAAAAACTTATCAACAAAATTTCATAAAAACCCATCACATAACTCTAACAATACAGAGAAAATGGTAAAAATTTGAAACTAAGGGGCACACTGGAAGTCTGATCCCTCCAAATGCCATCGCCATCTAGTGCCACTTTTATAGAAATAAAGCTACCAAATTTAACAATGTTGTTTTGCGAGTTTCATGAAATATATCTGCAGAAGCAAAAATTCTTGGACAGTGCCGAAGTAGTCCAGAAATTGTCAGCAATCTTCTTCTGAATAGGAACACATATACCAATTTTCACCATCATCCTAAGAGTGGTTTGGCCGATAGAAGTGGATCCCAAAAAACTGACTCAAAGCTGTACAGTAAAAGAATATTGGATTGCACATAATACTTCAGATCCATCAAAAAACCAGAAAGCGGTGTCGTCTCTTTAATAGTTTACTTGCCAGTTTCATGAAAATTCGTCAAGGCAAACATAAACTCTCACTAGGAAGGCTCAACGTTAGCAGAATCTGTCCACAAATTTGAGCATGCCGTCTCACTCACAATTAGAAACCTTGTCAGTAAAACTCCCCAAAAATCCACCAAAGGGTTTCAAAGGTACAGCTGCAGGCGACGGCATAATGCACCCACATTGTGGTGGGTGCATAAAAGCTTCATAACACAAAAGAAGTGTGTTAGAAAATAATTGGAGAGCATGAGGAAGGAGATACAGGTACAAGGTATATTCATGCTCAACAAATGTACTGGTTAACAGGATAGCGTAGGTCAACTGTTTCACGCCCTGACTAAGTCAATATGGGGAAAAACAAAGAAAGAAAACAACGTACTGGATATATTACAAATAATTTAAGTCATTAACTATAGTGTAGGCAGCATATCACCCTCATTATTTATGGAGTAGTACGGAAAGTTTGCCACCAGAAAGTGACTCACAGTATTATTACCTGACAGGTATGGTACCATTGTGGCGAGATGACGATGCGCCACGTGAACTTTGAGCCCTTTGTGACCGTCTTAACTCAAATGTGTTGAAACCGCCCTCATCCACTGCATTGCCCACTTCTTCATTCGACTTTAAGCGCAGTGCCTCTGTAAGACAATACGATGAAGCAGACATTACATACAGGACTGGTGTGATATCTACCAGCCAGTCAGCATCAATACAGACAGAAGTGATATACACTGGCCAGTCAGCATCAATACATACAGGAGTAAACATCTACTGGCCAGTCAGCATCAACACACACAGAAGAGAAACATAATGCCCAGTCAGCATAAAGCAAGTCTTTGAAGGCAACAGAAAAACCATGAAGTGAATATGGGTTAAAGGTGTACATGACATAGCTCACCACATATTAAAGTAGTCAGGAAAACTCAAAATTGCCTACTCTGCACAACACTTTATCTCGAACAACGATGTTACAGAGTGACTTGGCCGGACACGTGCAACACCTGTTGGTCTGTTGCACAGCCAACAGCTGTGATGTTAGTACGGTAATTCACCACTTGTTTTGCACACTGCCATTACCAAAGTACCTATACTACACGGTCAACGGACTCATAAACACGGGCACGGACACATGAACACGACTCACGGACCTGCAAACACCGTCCACCGACTCACAAACACGGGAACGGACTAACAAAACACGATCCACACACCCAAATACACGAAACACGGACTCATATTCACGAGGAAACACGGTTAACGGACCGCCAAACACCGGTCACATCGGCTCCTGGGTCAGTTGACATCTTCATTTTGTCCGTAAACTGTGTCTGTAGTAATCACTAACCTTTGGATGCCTTCCTGCTCACAAAACAGAGAAGAGCAATGGTAGAGATGATGAGAATGGTGCCCGCTAGAGCCACAATGACAAGGAACCACCATTGATGGTAGAACTCAGCCTGTGTGGAGTAGTCTGAAATAGAGCAAACAATTAGAATAGCCGTCATCCAAAAATTGGCATTTAAATGAAAACATCTGCCAACTTCAACGAACATCAGTCAAGCATAATTGCCATTACAAGGCACAGCATCAGTGCCATTTGTCCGAAAATTAGGGGGTGCTGTCACACCTTGAGTTGCCGACGAGGCCAAACTTCTATAAGTCATACGCACTGACACTCACAGATGTTTTATATCTGAAAACTCTTATTAGATAACAATTGAACAAAACAAAATTGAATAAAATAGACCTAGTGAAATGTTAAGAAGGTGAACTTCTTTCACTTTAAGCTCGTATATGCAGATGTGTATATTCAGCTGAGATCAACAACTGTACTTGTCTGCGATAATGCCCACAATTGGTTTCATGCTCACCCATGAAATTTTTTAACACTTCTGTAGGCACATCATCGGCTTAGCAATCAGCCCTAGTTTAAACAACCAAGACTTCCTTAAAAGTTTTAATGGCTTTGTGGACACTTGTCTCAAGACAATTTTCAATCCAAAAAATGTAGTCATAACCTACATTTGGATAACGAATATTTAGTATCAACAGCACCTTGCCATATTCAGGTGTCAAATTTTGTTGAATTAGACATGGCGTGGCTCTTTTGGCTTATGACCATTTTAACATTATGCTACTTATGTGCAAAGATGGTGAAAGCATTTGACTGTTAGGATAAATGCCCACCCCGTTTCATTTTAGGTGGCCACACTCAGCTTGAGGCCCAACACAGACATCTACAGCAGTATATCCTTGACATAGTGATGTTTGATGTAGACAGAGAAAATCAGACCAGCACACAATAAAATTTAAACTGTGATAACCAACAAATTATACAAGAGACAGACAACGTAATGACAACAAAACTACGAATTCAGTCTAATAAATAAATGTGAGTGAACAACAGTACTAAACTAGAATTAAATGCCTTAATACCAGTTTCAAAAATAAACTCCAAGTTCTTGAACTGCTTGCCATCTACGTAAACAACAAGAGTGCTCCAATACAGAGACAGACAGACATAAAATAATGGGCAAATGCAAGTCACACTGTAGGGAACTATAGGAAGGAAATACTCTCAAAAATACCCATTAAAATTGAGTGATTTTAAAGATGCACATTTCTCTGATTTTTTCAACATTCTTAAGGTCATCTATGAGGACACAAATCACAGAAAATTTTGCGATTTCTTTTTGCTGAAAGCCTGATGAACAATCATTTTGAGCAGAGACTTACCGGGAGTCCTTATCTGTTCCTTAGCAACACTGGGATAGCTGATACCTTGGCTGTTGAATGCTATCACTCTAAATGTATAGTAGGTGTTAGGTCGGAGGTTAAGGTAGCTGATGACTACACTTGGTTCTGCAGTACTAGTCTGTGTTATTGTTGTCCAAGTGCTAGAGTCTGTAACAATACAGGCAAGCTTTATAAGCGTATTTAGTATTACCATGAGCACATCAAATTTTAATCTCCAAAGCAAGCCTGGTGTGGAATCATTATATAACACCAATGACCCATTATGGACTTGACATTTTTCTGACCTTTTGCTAGAGAGTACAGTGACTTAACTATCAGCCTCTTCGCTGAATAGGTAGCTGCACAGGACTAGTCTCTGACCACATATAACAGAAAGAGAGAAAACATGTACCGTGACTGCAGAGATCTTTCACAATGTTACACAATAACAGCCCAATGTTGGCATCACCTCCTGTGTGCAACACAAACAAATGAGCTAAAAGCAGACGTGATCAGTATTTCACATTCCTCAAGCAGCAGTCACACTAGGAATTTCAAAGTAAATGTGCCTCAAGGGGGCGCACTGGTAGTGGCTCTGCCGTACCCAATACAAACGGGCACAAAAGATGTTTAACAGGGGTCACTCTGCCATCCCCCAGTACAAACATACACTGAAAGACCTTTAACAGATAGAGGGGCAACACAAAACTAATTCCTAGCCACCAGGTGGTGCCACCACATAGCACAGCATCAATCCAACCCATGTGTACATAATTATTCAATCGTCCTTTACTCATTGCCAAATTTCATGAACATTATCAAAATTTTCCGTGAATGAAAGAAATAACACTTTGTTTCCGTTAATTCTGTCTGTCTTGACCATCAGAATTGGGTCATGCAGAGGTCAGGTTTGTACTCTCACAATGATGTTTCCTATCAGTATCATTGTGAAAAAATAAGAATTGCATAAAAAGTATGTTGTCAACAGTGACACTACTGGTTGTCTGCTGATCACCTATTGTGTTCGTGTAATCTGACTGACACAGTAACAGTACAAGCAGTACTTACCTTGAGCCTTAGCTTGAATCACGTAACCCTTGATGGGAGAGGCTCCAGGACTGCCTACCTTCCACTGTAGGGTGATAGAGTTGTCACCAGGGATGAAGCTTGGGTTGATGGGCGGCTCAGGAGAACCTGTAGAAAGCATAATTAGGCTATGGGTCATCGCAAACAGAAAGTTACAAGCTCAGCTGAAGACCCCAAGTGACCTACAACTCGGCTCAATGCTCGATGCAAGTTACCTGTGCCCTCAATAACTTAGTTTTGTGGCCGAATATCAGCCCCATTCCCCTTTAAAAATTTTTGAAAAATCATGCGAAATTCCCTCACGTGGAACACAAATCCCATTCAAGTGATCGAAAATTCTCCTTGAGGTTTGAATCACTTGTAACCCAAACTAGTGACAATTTGAAAGAGCACAAAATGTTAAGTTTTGGCTCCTTGAGGCAGAGAACATGAGGGCTTGCAACATAATGAGGGGTGCTATTGATGGTGATCAGAAGGTAGAATTTTCCACACCAAAAAAAAAATTCCCCTTCTTAGAAGTCACAAGCACCTTTCCACTGGGATGAACGATGAAACTGGTTATCTTCACTCAGCCAGGAAAAATACTCACTGACCTCTACACTACATTCATAGTAAACAGACAACGAGTATAAATGTACTGCACCAGGATACAATGAGCAAGAGAGAGAGACAGAAAGGGAGAGAGAGAGATAGAAACATGTTACTGTTAAGAGATACTGTGACAATAATAAATTGATATAGTACATAGCTCACCTCGCCCATATGCTGTAAGGATTTACTCGTGTATAAGAAATCCAAAAAATAAGACCTGCCAGGCAAAATCCTCACATTTGACTCTGACTTGAGCTATGGGTTATGCTCATTTGCATTCGAGGCGCATAGCTCTCCATTTGCAGCAGCCTGAAGAATCAGCATGGGAACTGCTTAATAGATACAATGAAAGGTTAAAAAGAAGGAACCACAGTCTCTGCCTACTAACAGTAAACAATCATGTTGCTCACACTGAGATCTGTGCATCTCATTTTACAGATCACTGTGACAATAAGCCGAGGCACCAAACTCCCTGAGCTGCTGCTCCATTCATTAACAATAGCTTACCTTCCTGAGGCCCAGTGGTAATGTTCCCCTCTGTATAGGGACCTCTGTCCACAACTGTACTGGCCGACACCTTGAAGCCATATTTCACATACTCTTTCAGGTCAGTGGCAACATAATACAGCTTGCTTCCAGTCACCTCCACCTCAACATTCTTGGTTTCACCTGCAAAGTAGACAAGCAATGAACAAAGTACATATACCGAACACAACGCTACTATTAACATTACATTCAAAATCTGTCAGCAAACTTCTAATCATGTTGCCGGTGTAAGTGCTTTGACATCATGAACAGAGAAAGCACTGATTTTGATGGAGGCATTTTATTGTATTCATTGCCGTTCCCTTGGAGTGTATTTACTATTATTGCAACAATAGGAACTGACAGGTAAATGGCCTGACAGAGGGCCTGCATCTTGTTTCAGCACCCACATCCACTGACGCGAGGAACTACATGTGACTGACATGGATTGTGTTTAACAATGAGTAGGATATTGTTTGCTCAAAGAAGTGAATGCAAAATCAAAATATGGACTTTTTGCTAGGCTAACCATGTCACATACTCCTCTTCTGTGCATAATAAATAATAATTACTGGCCATTGGAGCAGTAATTGACTTGGAACAATGTTCCTCCAAGATAACCAGGTGCCTGTGTTAACTATGAAATTTAAGCAATCCTTGTCACTTATCTAGCAACACACACAGCAGACACTCAACTTACCATCCACTTCCTGTTGCTGGTAATAAAGCACATAATACTTTGTGATGTTGCCATTAGCCTGTGCAGGTTTAGTCCACCTAACTCTCAGTGACGTCATTGTAACATCTCGGAAACTCAGCTGGCCAGGTGGACCAGGGGCTGCAAGACAAGACAGACAGAGGGTAAGAGAAGGTAAAGGGGGCGATATTACTTACAACAAGAACCACTAGCCAGCTTGAGGACAGATTTATTTCTATCTGGTATGGTGGTATGAAAACACAAATCCCTGAAATTGTTCATGAGCAGTACAAAGGCGCTGACATGATCATTACCTATCTTAAGGCATAAATATGAGCATTACATAAATTAAAGCGCCGCGGATAGTGACAGGAGAATGAGCACAATGAAGATATATACTACGGATCAAGAAGTAAACTAGAGAGGGCAGGACTGTACAATAATCCAAACAAGGGTGCAGTGAAGCAGAGGATAGTACAGGTGGTACCTCCTTCACGGGTCCTGGCTGATACTTGAGTACAGTTAGGCCCGTCACCAGCTAAGTTGAAGGCCAGTATCACAGCAGTATACGGAGTGTAGATGTGCAGACCAGACAGAGAGTATGTACGGTCAGTTGCTTCGGCCATCTCCAGAACGGCATTCTCACGACCGTACGATGTCACCCAGTAGTAAATCTGGAAGAAAGCGTGGTTCAATGTGATTCGCAGTAAATACACCATAACACGTCACCCAGTAGTGGTCAGTGAGAGAGGAAGAGTGATTCCGAGCACTTTGTGACAAGTAGGTCAAGGCTTGGTAGACCTATAGTGTGCTTTGTGGTAAGTAGGTCCAGACTTGCTCAACCTATAAGTGTGCTTCATGGTACGAAGGTCAAGAGAGCAAATTTGTTTTTAGCCGGCTAAACAGGGCAAAATGCAATTTTATCATCAAAAATGAAGTTGTTAAAAAATCATTACTATGTAAATGTATCTAAGTACATAGTTTTATAAGTTGTAGAAACAATGGATTCAAACTTTTGCTAGCCATCCAAATCAATTCTATATTTCATACCAGCTGTTCAAGAGAAAGATACAAGTATAAAGTGTATTTAGGTTGAACTGTATTCCTTCACTCAATAATAAGCTGCTTCTAAGCAAGCGGTGCTTACTTTATAGCCCAGTATTTTGCCATTCTGGCCACTAGGTGGCGGTGGTTCCCATGATAGCTGTACTTTGGTAGAGTTGATTCCCTCTAACTTGACATTCATTGGTGCAGCTGTAGGGACTGAGAAAAGATGTGGAGGTGAACACATGATACACAAGTGTCAGAAGACAACACACGATTGTACAAGTTTATGTTTATCAATTAACTTCCAGTTATATGAAGGTTAAATACGCTGTCTGATACTTTTCAAAAACATGAATGACAGACACAAAATGGTTGCCTTACGCATGCTACTTAACTTGAGTGGTTAGCCCAGCAGACTCCGCTAAAACGGCAGCAAGAAAATCACTTCCACTCAGCCATTCGAACATGACAGTACTTAAGAGGAGTTATTAATTACAGCTAAATGCTAGAAACTGGACATTCAACTAATAAGCCTGGTGTAATTATATACATAAAATAACAGCCTTGTGAGCTCAAAACAAAATAACTACTCTTGTGCTTGAAAGGAAAATCGCTAGGAACTATTATTCAAGGAATAATGTTCACACTGTCTATTGTCTTGATGCTGCAATAAATGTTTTCATGCAATATAAAACACCTCAACTTGGCACAAACTGACAACGAACCGTCTGAATAGGGAAATCCTAAAAAGGAAACAATTCCGTAAGCGCCCAGCCTCAAACTGGCGCCTAGTGGCTATGGTGTTCGAAAGCATTACGTTAACCTTGACTCTCTAATTTTAGTCATGTTTATCTTGGGTTTAAGTAAATGAGATAGACAGAATAATAATTTACTTCTGATGTCATCCTTCAGGAATTTTAGGACACAGCAGCAGACGATGGAAGCTCAAACAGAGATGACGACAATGACTATGCACCCACATAATGTATATGTGGACACGCACTTTAAATTTGTCTGTGCGACACAGAATACATTGAACTCACCAGACATGAGAAGGTCTCGTTGCTTCTGTACCAAAAACAAATATGTAAAACTCCCCAAAAATCTGCAAAGGAGCTGCGTAGCTACAGAGGCAAATGCAAAATATGAAATTGTTCTGAGGGGACAGGGGGACACAACACAAGTCGAATCCGTCTAAGTAGCTATAGAGGCAAACGCAAAATATGAAATTGTCCAGAGGAGTTACAGCAGAAGTCGAATCCGTCTAAAAATTTGCACGGGTCATCCCATCCATGACAAGACCAAGTTTGTAATATTCCACTAAAATCCATGAGAAGAGTTTGGAGACACATCACCGGACACCGCATGGTCAGACTGGGAAGATACCAATATGCACCCACGCAATATATACAGGACATGGGCACACAAAAATCAAGTTCTGCAGAGCACCAATCAGGGCAGTCCACTGCGACAGGGTGCATTTGGTTTACGATTGTCACAAAACAACACACCATCTTGCCCTCTATCAGTTTGTGCCACGATAAAGTTTATGTCCAAACACAGCATCAATTATGTTAATGCCCAAACTCATGTGGAAACAAGCATATAATGCCAGTGGTCAAACCCTGAAACTGGAACACTTGTTCCTAGTGAGGCTGTACGTTCCCAAACACCTTACACAACATAAACAAGAAGCATTAAAATCCTCGGCTTTTTAGTTATGATTACAGACGGCTAAGCTGTTAGCGGCAATTACAAGAAGGCAGAGCTTACCCGCTTCACCAACAAACACAACCACTGTCCTGCTGGATGGTCCATGACCTTGGGAGTTTTGAGCATTAACTTTGACCTCATAATTAACTCCCTTTGTTAGGCCTTTCAGAGACTCAGATGTGTTCGGGAAGGTCACATACTTTTCTTGGAAAATGGTAAAGTTTTCCTCCTTATATTGAATGCGATAAGAAGAGAGGGGGCCGTTCCAGGAGTCTCGTGGAGGAGGCTGGTGAAAACAAAGGCGTCAGAGTTAGAGCCAGACAACATGAGTATGCACAGGTTGGCAGGGGATGAATGCTTTGTCTATAACACAACTGGTGTTGATTACCTGTCATCAGCTCACTGCAGTGAGCAACATACAAGTCAAAAGGTCAGTGCACAGGTTACGGTGTTCAGCCAGGCGATCACAGGTTGATGTGAAGCATTAATACCCAGCCCCCAACACAGTAAAGTGTCGTACCTAGCATCAAGTGGAGGGTAACTAGTGATGAAAAGGGACTGTTGCCAGCCTTATTGTAAGCCTGTACTCTGAACTCATAGGTTTGATACAACGTCAAGTTCGATATGGTGACATGGTGCAGACTAGGTGATCTCTGATGGACAGTCAGCCAACTAGACCAAATCTGGCGGTGTGTATACTCAACACGGTAGCCCTGTAAAGGACCATTCCACGTGTCTTGTGCCGGAGGCTACACGGTAAGAAACATCATTATAAAACAAAGTATGTAGTACATTTATCTGGAAATAAGCTCATAAACATTATTGTAAAACAAACATGAATGATGTACGTGTATCTGGACATAAGATAACCATCTTATTCTCTCTTGGGGTAAATGATACTTAACAGCTATTTGATACTCTAATAGTAGTGATAAAGGACATCCATTCAGTTTACATAATGACCCGACTTCTAATTCACAGCAAGGCCCTACCTGCCAAGTAATGTTGACCGATGTCTGTGTGTACGGGGTGACCTTCAAGTTTACCGGAGCACTACTGGGAGCTGCAATAGCAAGTTGCTTCAATTGTATGTCTGGGTCTTCAAAGCATTTCATCAATTTTAAATGTTAGAAAGATTACCAGTTTCTCTTCAAACTAATTAATTTCCATAGCTCATAATTCAAAAAGTAAATAAACAGCAACACAGAACATGGAGTAGATGGCGTTTTAGGAGTTTCAGTCATAAGAATATACAAATCATTGATGCTGACAATCAGCTCCTATTACTGAAAATATCAAGAACGAATGCTGTGCTGAATATCTCAACCAGAAGGCACACCTACAGTAGTTTTCAAAAAAGTTTGAAATTTAGGATTTAACCCATCTAGATGTCATGTATTAGACCAAAATAGGTAGACAAACAGGTCAACAAACGGTGAATGTCAAAAGCCAAGAAATGCGATGAACTTTTACACCAACTACTTTGAGATAAAGAGAGTCAACATGTTCAAAAATGAACAAAGCAAGAAAGAGTATGTTACTGAATTCCTTATTTTGTTTTGTTTATCATAACAGGTAGTGAATAACTCCTACTGTGCCTCTGTATTTGTTCAACAATCAACACCAGATTCCATAATGGAAAACTATGGGCTTGTATTATGCCAGTAAAAGTAAGCCAAGATGAGCAAAGTAGAGTATAAGCATTTCAATAAACGGCCAAAGAGTATGAAATAAAGCAAGGCGACTTACATTTCTTAAGTGACACAATTAAATACAGCACCATAGTTATTATGCCACAGACACGTGGCATCAACTATGAGAACACCAATTTAGTGTCAATACCTAGTGAGGCCACCCACAACTTGATGAAACTACGAAACTATGTCACGGCTAATGACGTGATCACCAGAGAACGGCCAAAAAGGAAAAAAATTCAGCAAACAATTAGCAGAAAATCAGAAGAGAAACAGTTGAAATTTTTTTGCTCCGATACATCGCCAACTTTCAATAACTGTACACATACATCCATAACATCAACACATGAGACATATTAACAACCAGTTCATATTTACCAGCTTGTTTCGTGACGATTGCAGATGACAGTGCACTGAATGGACTGGTACCTTTGTCATTGGTGGCTGACATTCGGAACTGATATTGAGAGTTAGGGATTAACCTGAAATAACACACACGTACACATAATTAAGCACGCTGGGACACTAAACAAAAGTGTTGATGGTGGTTAAATTGTTAAAGCAACCAAAGGAGATTGTAAGTGACTAAAGGAGGCAAGTAATTGACCAAAGGAGGCAAGTAAGTGACCAGAGGAGGTGACTAAGGTACTACAGGAGGATTGTAAGTGACTAAACGAGGCGAGTAAGTGACTAGAGGAGGCAAATAAGAGACAAGAGGAGGTGAGTAAGTGACTAAAGGGAGCGAGTAAGTGACTAGAGGAGGCGAATAAGGGACTAAAGGAGGCGAGTAAGTGACTAAAGGAGGCGAGTAAGTGACTATAGGAGGCGAGTAAGTGACTAAAGGAGGCGAGTAAGTGACTAGAGGAGGCGAGTAAGTGACTAGAGGAGGCGAGTAAGTGACTAGAGGAGGCGAGTAAGTGACTAGAGGAGGCGAGTAAGTGACTAGAGGAGGCGAGTAAGTGACTAGAGGAGGCGAGTAAGTGACTA
>NMRA01000358.1:296892-308811 GCA_002633005.1 Phoronis australis | reverse complement strand
TAAGGTAGATGGTAATATGTAGGGCTGGATGGAGGATCCAGAGCTATAAGGTATATGGTAATATGTAGGGCTGGATGGAGGACCTGGAGCTGTAATGTAGATGGTAATATGTAGGGCTGGATGGAGGATCCAGAGCTGTAAGGTAGATGGTAATATGTAGGGCTGGATGGAGGATCGGGAGTTGTAAGGTATATGGTAATATGTAGGACTGGATGGAGGACCTGGAGCTGTAAGGTATATGGTAATAAGTAGGGCTGGATGGAGGATCCTGAGCTGCAAGGTAAATCAGGGCTTGGAATGACCAATGACAAAAAACGCGGAAACTTTTAAGGCCCAAATCATGCGCCAGATGCCTCGGCAATGTTGACAATTTATGTTCCTCCGAAGCATAAAGAGCAACTTCCGCTTTTCGAGGTGAACGTCGTCTGCAATGCCGCGTTAAGAAAGGAATTTGCCGCGGAAATTTTACATCAAATCCAATTGTTTTTACACAGAAATATATTAAAATGCGCGGACAGAACATTTGAAAAAAGCGGAAATCCGCGTTTCCGCGGAAAATTCCAAGCCCTGGGTAGATGGTAATATGTATGGCTGGATGGAGGATCTGGAGCTGTAAGGTAGAAGGGCTGCATGACTGGATAGACAATTCGAATGTTTTCAATCAAATAGAACCTAAGCTTCTAGAGCTCCAACAATGAAAACAAATGCAATGAAGAAAGACACAGTTCAGGAGATGGGATAGTATAGGCAGTGCTTGACACTCAGCTTAACGCAAACTCACCAAATGCAACTTGGCGAAAATCTCAGGTCACCCCACAAAAACTGTGGTCACTAGAACTGTTGTTCGGGAGTTGTCAACCAAATAACATCACGACGCTATCAGCATTATGGAAAAATACACATAACTCTTCCATTTCTCCCACAAATAAGGACCATTCAATCTCTAACTCAATTTCTCTTGCAACCGAGAGTGCAGACGATTGGAAAGACTGAAGCGCCTGTTTCATGGTCTGGCTTTGCTTGATTTCTGCCAAACAATTCTTTCTGTCTACTTCGCCTTGTAATTTAAGAGCATGCTACATATGCACTGACTGCGAAAGCAAATGCACTGGTTTCACAAAAGAAATTGAACAATTCTGAACCAAAGGTGTTGAATGTAGGAAAATGTTATTAATTTAAGGTTGGGAAGTCAAAACGAATTTTGAAATGAATGTCCGGTGAATTATTGTCTGACTTTGATCCTCACTGTGGCCTCTTTGTGGTGACTACGTATTTTTCGCAGGACGCCAAACACAATCTGAAGTCGCATAGTCGCATTAGCGAGTTGGAGGTCGCCAAATGAAGCAATGATATGCTCAGAATTCTAATCAATAGTCACAAGGTTTCTGATGCTTCAAACCCTCCGGAAAACTCCACACCAGAGCGTCATGCTTACTACCCCCACTAGTCCGTGCAGGGTGATTCAGGGGTTATTTCCCCCATCACCCTTCTATGTACTTACTATCCTCCATGGTCTTCACTGACAGTGATTCCGGGGTTATCTTGCCATCACCAATGTTGGTGAAGGCCTGCATCTTGAAGTGATACTTGACATATTTCCTCAGGTGAGTGACCTCTGCTGAGCGCACTTCCCCTCCCTGCACAGTCACTGTCTGCCAACCAGCCTCATCCACTGCTTGATACAAGATCTACAACAAAGCCACCAAACCTAGTGAATTTCTTTTTGATAAATATGTATTTTACCATTTCAACACTATTTAACCTGGTTGGTTTTTGAGAGGAGAGTGATGGTTAAAGAAAGAAGGTATAGGATAAGAATCCCTCTACCACTGGGTGGAATAGGGACTTTCCCCAAGAATTGTTTGAAAAATTAGATGCATTCTGGAGCTAATTTTCATTAAAACAAAATTTCAAATAAGCAACTGATCAAGGTACTTAGATAGCATATTTGGGTAAATGGAGGCACTACAAGGTATGTTGACAATGAAGACAACTTATACTCATTCAAACAATGAAGACCTGTTTCACGCAACATAATTCAAACTGTTATTACAACAGCACTATTCGTTTTGTTAACATGAAAAAAGCTACTAGGGTTCCACAGTAGTCGAACACCTCTAAAAACCAGTCAGTCAGTCAGTCAGTCAGTCAGTCAGTCAGTCATGCTGTCCTCAGTAGCACAACATCTGCTAATTTTCTTAAAATAATCTTTCAAGTAGTTTAGCGAATAGAAAAGTTGATGCCAGATGCGAAAATAAGAATAATTGCTTCTAGGCAACGCAAATTATGTCCAACTCATCTGAACATAAGAAAAATGGCTTCTAGGTAGTGCGAATTGTGTCTAACCCATCTGAAAATAAGAACAATGGCTTCTAGGTAGTGCAAATTATGTCTAAACCATCTGAACATAAGAAAAATGGCTTATAGGTAGTGCAAATTATGTTTAACCCGTCTGAAAATAAACAGGTGTTGTCGTCTCCTCGATATAAACCATTTTGCCAAATTTCATTAATTTCTATCAAGGAACTCTGCAGATACAGGCTGACGTAAATGAAAAAAAAATTGCCGTAAATGAAAAAAATTGCCACTAGGAGGCAGTGGTAGTCAGAACCACCTGAGAGTCATGGTCAGAGATGTATACTGGTTAGAACAAAAAGACGCGATCTCATTTCGATAGGTGACAAAGTAAGTGGAATTTTATTCATTCATACTGAGTACAATGTTCGTATACATTATGAAAGTGCATAAGGTATCAAACTGTGAGCTCAAGGCTTCAAATAAATTTTGAAAATGATCTTCGTTGCAGTTTGGCAGATGCCAGAAAAACTAGTTACAGTACTCAATGAAAATAGCCAAAAGGTGGTGCCGAAAAATACGGACTCCAAAGTAATAAGAGGTGGCAACCAGGGCCCAGTTGCATAAAAGTTTTACGCCATATAGCAACAATGACGTCGCATTATCACGCGTCAGGTTGTTATTGTTGAACAATGCACATGACGTCATGCAACAATCAAACTTATCCAGCGGATAACTTTTGAAGCTTTATGCAACTCAGCCCTGGTAGGGCAGAATATGCCATATCCATCCAAAAATTAGAAGGCGTCATCATCTGTTAAATAATAAAAACCTTTCTGCAAAACGTTATGAAAATCCATGATAGATATTTAAACACAAAAACTTGCTACAAAAGAGCAAAGTTGTAGTCAAATCTGGCCAAAGCTTGTTGTCATCTATCACCAACTTCACAGAAGAACACTTCCCAAACCTCATTAAGATCTTGCGAGGGGTTTAGGTTATATAGCAGTGGACATCCAACAACCAAACTCTAGATGCCCAGAAAGAGATAACGGCAACATGAACCTACATATCCATATGTAGGCACATTTACGCTTTCTTCACCAAATCTATCAGCGAATCCTGATGCTTGGCCATATCAGTGAAACTTAAGGTTGTTCACAGCCAATCCTTGTTGCCTGGTAACCAGATCAACTTCAATCACAGTACATAGTCCGATAACCAGACATTGTCAAGGAAGTTCATTAAGTGAGCAAAAGATACAGTTATTAGGTTTGCGTGAAGAAACGCTCAAAATACAAAACTGTTTATCCCGTTCGATGCACAAGGATCGACAGAACTCGTAAAAGGTATTTGTGTTTACAATGAAATATTCCAATCAGATGCATGGTGGTCAATATAGAAAAGTTTGGGTGTGGCAATGCCAAAAAAGAGAGTGACTGGCTGCTCAGAAAACTAACTTTTACGTTGTTCAGTATTTTTATACTGACCAATGCAGACCACATTACAGCAGCTTTACTTCACAAATACCTTGTAGCCTTTGATTTGTCCATTTTGGTCGAGAGGTGGCACTTCATTCCATTTGACTTCAATAGCAGTAGAGTTGACAGCAGTAACACTGATCATACGTGGGCCAGAGGAAGGAACTACAAGGTAAATAACACAGTGAACTAATAACACAATTCATTTAGAAATGAAGGAATACAGCAAGCCTTACTTTTACAATGGACCAACAAATAGACTAGAGCATACTGAATATCACAAGCTTGCAATCAAACAGGAATGAATTAATAAGTGAAGTGCGAGACACCTCTCAAACTGGTCAGTGTGACTAACCTGATTCCCACGTCCTCTCCGACTTTTCCTGGCCTGGACCAGTTCTACCCAATTCATTAATGGACAACATCCTGATAGTGTATTCCATCCACTCCTCTAGCTGAATCAAGTTGTACGTGTTGGCATTTTTATCACTAACTGTCACTTCATTGTAATCAGTGCCCGACAGCGGTTTGTACTGAATTATATAGCCGAGTGGAGTACCATTCCATTCGCTTGACTTGAGAGGCTAAGGGTAATGGAATATAAAGACGATTGACAATGAGTACAATTTCAATATTGTAATAATTAATTGAAATTCTCAACAGTCTGGCAAGTATAAGTGTGAAATAGTCAAGGAGCATTGGCCAATCTTGTGATAATGAATTAGTCACTTCAAACCATTTTAGTGACCTCCATTCTAACTCATGTATTGAAAAGCCAGGCTACATCAAACAGTAAAAGTACATACTTTCTGAAATCGAAAAAATCAAGAGATTATAAAAATATGTTATACATTTATGTGCTATTATTATTATTTAATGTAAAATTTAATTTTTAAGAAAGGTATGATAGCAGAGAATTGGGGATTATTATATCTAATTACTAACCATCACTCTATAATGGCCGTCTCATTCATCACTTACCATCCAACACACTATAATGGCCATCTCATTCAGTGCTCTCAACACTTACCATACAACACACTATAATGGCCATCTCATTCAGTACTCTCAACACTTACCATACAACACACTATAATGGCCATCTCATTCAGTGCTCTCAACACTTACCATACAACACACTATAATGGCCATCTCATTCAGTGCTCTCAACATTTACCATCCAACACACTATAATGGCCGTTTCATTCAGCACTCTCAACACTTACCGTCCAGCACACTATAACGGCTGCCTTAGTCAGTGCCCTCAGCACTTACCATATAGCATACTATAATGGTCCTCTCATTCATCAGTCTGAACACTTACCGTCCAGCGCACTATAATGGCCGTCTCATTCAGTGCTCTTAGTATAAGATTAGTTGGAGCTACATCGGGGAAATCCATCAACGTTTGGAAAATCTGAGACTGTTGGCTGGCTGGGCTAATGCCAGCTACGTTCTGGGCTTTGATGCGGAGCCTGTAGAGAGAGGTGAGTTACAGCTAGATGACTGGGAGAGGAAGTCCTAAACAACATAACGTCAACAACCATGAGGCCTGGTCAATACCACAGTTTTACAGAACAGACTCTATCATGAAAGTTCCTCTGGGCAGGGCTTGGAATGACCAATGACAAAAAACGCGGAAACTTTTACGGCCCAAATCATGCCCGATAACCAATCTTGAAATGGTCAATGTGAACCTTTCCCCGACAAAAATCGGGAGGACTAAAAAATAAAAAAAACGTTTCCACCATCAGTAGTATGCGTCTGCGTCCTTTTAGCTCGCCCGTCCACTCCCAACCCACACATTTTTGGCTGCAGGGCGGTAGTATTTGTCGCCGCGCTTAACAATAACACGAGACGCCATTGAAAATCCCATCACGCTGTCCCAGATGCCCCGGCAATGTTGACAATTTACGTTCCTCCGAAAAATAAAGAGCAAATTCTGCTTTTCGAGGTGAACGTCGTCTGCAACGCCGTGGTAAGAAAGGAATTTGCCGCGGAAATTTTATATCAAATTCGATTTTTTTACGCGGAAATATTATAAAAAAAGCGTAAAGCACAATTGAAAAAAGCGGAAATCCGCGTTTCCGCGGAAAATTCCAAGCCCTGTCTGGGGTCTCTTTCAGAAATGAAGTTCTTCCTCAACAGGAGTGACAAAATGTGCATTAAAATAGTTCCAAGTTAATCATTTGTCAACAATTTCTTACAGTAGCCAAACTGCTGACAAAAAGGAGACTTCCTAATTTTAACAATATTTTTTTTGGTAGGCGACCTCTGAACACAGTTTTGGCTACCTTTGGTTTCATTTAGCGATCACGAACTTTCACTATTAAGTTGCATTTGGTGAGGTGACATTAAAGCCTAACGTCAATGGAATTTTGTTATTTTAGATGTATTGAGCTAACCAGATAGTCCTAGCAAAGCCTTAGTAAAATAAGAAAACGCGAGTTCAATCGCGCAAGTGTAAGCCCGTCAAATGATAAGTGAAGCTGCCTTTTCATGCCATGTTGCGTCATCGCGAGATCCCAGCACAAACAACAAAAGGCTGATAACAGTTCTATTGAATAGAGGTCTGCATGCGGGTGTTATTCGCAACTGCTTGAATTAAAAGGTGATTCTCCCAGTGGCATACACAAAAGCAAGCCAATAGGCCTTAACAGTTCGTTACCTTTGGCAATTTATGGCACTAGTAGACTCAGAGCGATGCTCTATAGTAACCCAATTTACAGGTGTTACCATTCAAGATAGGCTTTAAGCTAAGTGTCAAGCATTGCCTTAAAATGAAACCTTCCTATTACAAAATACTTTAAACTTTCCTAAGACACACACTTAATTTTTTTATAACAGCATACTTAAACCTTTCTAGGATATATCTAAATGTTTCGCACACTAACATACCTGTATCCAGTGTAAGGACGGAGATTTCTGACTGTCAATGACTCGGCATCTGGTGCCGACTCATTGTAGATAGACAGCCACTCAGTGGTGCCTTCTACCTGTGCCTCCACTAACCACATGCTGATGGAGGTATGGCCATTGAAGCCTGGACGGAACTGAAGAACTACCGATCTCTTGAGACGATTGGTAACAGCTAGCGCAGTTGGTGCATATGGTGGAACTAAGGAAAAAGCATGCATTAAACAAGTGAGACCTGTGCATTGATGAACTGACATCAAGTAAAAAGTGTACATCACTCAAATGAGTCCTGTGTCATTTGTGACTTCTGTTTTCTGAACTGTGAACTTAGCAAAACCGTGTTCTTTTACCGAAAGACTAATTGCTAAGATATATTTCAAATTGTCAGGACCAGAATTTCTTACTGAACACATACGTGAAACAATTATACCCATGTTCTCAATTCTAAGTAGTTTATATACAGACAAGATTAGTTCTACATCTAACAGCACAAGCGAAAAATACTGTAATCGCACAAAAACTTTGTCGCCCGCCACATTTTGCAATGAACTGTTATCATTCATAATTCTAGTTACTCTCGATGTGAATTCCACTAGTCCTCCGGTATCATGATCGGGAGGTCCCAGTCGCTTTACCCCAATATTTTTGGTATGTTATTGTACAAGTTAAGCCTGGCTTACAGACTTCTCTACAAGACCAGAGAGTTAGCATGTGCCTGTCAAGCCTGTCTCACCTGGTGTCACTCCTGAGGTAATCTCCACCATCTGCGACGGTCCACTGCCCACCTTGGTCCTAGCATACACCTCAATCATGTACTGAGTCTGTGGCTTCAGACCAGTAATTTCATGGTGCTGTATGTTTGGGAAGAGGACACGCACTTCACGGCTGCCATTGTTAGCACCTTTCTCAATATACTCCAGAGTGTAGCCTGCAAGCACACAGCCAATGAAGACGCTCGTCAGGGAAACTGGGTTGGCTTGCACTAAACTTTACAAGTACTGTACGACAGCCAGATATTGCTTTGTTATTGTCATTGTTCAGCACATACCTTAATGACATCACACCATGTTAAATATTGTTAAGCTCAGTTAGGTATATCTGCCTTCTTCACACAATTACTAATCATGTAACATTTTTAAGGCAGCACATAAATAAATACCGAACTAGACTTGATGTAACAGAATCTGAACATTTTTAAGCCCGGCAAAAGTACTTACAGAGAGGCTTTAAAAACTTCCATAAAAATAGACAAGGGTTCATTTACATGGGAAAATTTCACAACCTTATGTTTTTATCTGTGATAAGTACATGATAACTTCATATAGAAATTCCTTAATGTACTAGTGAGTGATCAGTGATCCTGCACTCCATTGCCATGAGTAGTTACCTAGCAATTCTCCATTGCGATTCGCTGGTGGCCGCCACTGCACCACAACTGAACTGTGCTTCACTTCAGTCACTTTCAAATCAGAGACTGCATCTGGCACTGAAACGATGGATACACCTGATGACATACAAGTCACATCTACAGACACAGGGGGGGGGCACTTTGACAGCTGCACAATGCAAAGCCTTGAAATGCACCCGCAACTACACCACACACGTGTTCAGGGTTTTTATCACTATCAAAATGGCTAATGGGTAGTAAGTACAGAATATGGGAAAGCCTCATCATCACCCTAATAGAAACATATTTTGCTAAATTTCATGGAAATCGTTTCAGGAACTCCAAAGGTACAGAGACAAACATAAAAAATAGAATAGCCTCAATGAGCCTTAGTGAAAGCCAGATCCATTCAAAGGAAGTTGTCATCTGTTGGAATTCACTTATTTCACACAGATCTTGTCTGCATTATGTTTTTGATTCGCAGGCAGGCGCGGGTATTGTTTTATGCACTGTCTGTTAGATGACATAAACAGTTCAAAAAAACAAGGCATAAGGAAACACAGCTATGCATATTTAAGCAGATTAAAACTTCCACGAGGACGCACCACAGTAGTCAGATCAGTCTGAATATTAACTTCAGTCATGTTGATTTCAGTAGGAAAACGCACGTCAATTTTAATCCTTAAAGCAGTTTGACCAATAGAGGCAGACGTAAAAAAAACTTGAGAATAATAGAAATAGCCACTAGGTGGCTCAGAATATGTGTTGTAGTCTCCTCGATAAATACTATTTGCCAAATTTAATGAAATTCTGTCAAGGAACACCAAAGCTACAAAGAAAAATATGAAATAGACAAACTATCTCATCTTGTTTGCAGTCCAAATTTTGGAACTCCAGCAACTGAAAAACATCCTGTAGAAAAAATCTGCGACACATTGCCCTAGCAGAATGGCGTATAACAATTCAGAACAATTCAGCGCAAATTTCGCAACAAAAAATTACAGTAATTTATATTGTTTACCTATTCAATGATTAGTTTTACATGAAATGAAAAGCCTCAAAATACATGGCTTTCCGCAGATTTCCATTATCGGGTGATTCTGAGTTTGCTCCCTCAGCACTGAATATGTCCCATACATGGAAAATTAGGTCAGTCATTGACACAGAACAGGTGTTACCTCACCTCTGGAGGAATACAAGCAAACCAGAATTTGGCACTTAAACATCAAAAAAAGACGGGTTCTTTTGAAAAATGAATTTGCTGTTGCGCAGAATGAGAGTACGTGACCCACTACATACACTGTGTAAGAGGACGTGCCTTTCCATGGGATCTAATATATGTAGGAATATACCTCGGCCTCAAAACCCCACTCGCCAGCTGGGCACCTGAGCCAGAAAATCAAGTCGCCAGGTCTAAAGTTAGTTCAATTCAAGCAAACACAGCCCCTCCTGGGTGACCTCCACTACCGGGAATTTCTGTACATAAGCCCATATACGTGTATTCGGAAAATGAAAATTTCCAGGTGTTTTAGCAACATCAAATAAACGTTCGGGCGTTTGTTTGGAAAAGGGGGCGTGTAAACGGAAAGTCAGTTTTGCTGACTTGACACTCTTCTACTTAAAACTGCGTTTTCAATTTTTTTGTTAATTAATGTATAGATCGCCAACGCTTTGTTCGTTTCTATAAATGATAAATGTTTCACAAAACTGAATTTGTGACAAAAAGTTGATGCTCAGACGGCTTTTAATAGGAAAATCTTCAAATAAACGTCCCACTGTCCGGACACTTGACACCACAAGTTGTAACACCAAATAAACGCCCATGGGCGTGCATTCGGCATAATTTTCCGAATAAACACCCACAGGCGTTTCATCAGGTGGGCTTTATCTACAGAAACCCCGGTAACATGTGAACACAGTCCTTCCTGGATGAATTCTCCTATCACATGAACACAACTCCCTAGGGTGAAATCCGTGAAACATAGAATGACTTACCATCTTCAAGGGTCTTGACAGTCCTCACTTCACTCACTGGACCATCACCCTTCCCAGTGAAGCAAACAATGCTCACTCGATACTCTGTATACTTCCTAAGGCCACTTATCTCCCCTGATTGGACACCTAACACATGCCCGACATCTGGTGGCATTGTGGTAACTTTCTCTGGTCCCACAACATTGGGCAGCTGGGCTATCAATCGAAAGCCCAGACTGTCACTGTTGATGACATGACGTTGAGGTGGATAAAACTGTAGGTAGACTGACGTAGATGAGACGGCGGTGACATTAGAAAGAGTGGCAGGATCACTGGGGATACCCTCTTCAGTACGTACAGTAACGCTGTCACTGTAGACACCTACTCCTTTGATGTTATAGGCAGCAACGCCAATGACATAGTCTGTGTAAGGATCTAGTCCAGACAGAGTATACCGAGCAGTGACTGTGTTGGGGTAGTCCTCAATATTTTCATTTGAATATCTGTCTACTCTGTATTTGATCTTGTATCCAAGCAATGGGCCATTCCATTGAGCCTCAGGGGGTGGAACCCATGTGATTGCAATAGTGGTGCTGGATGTGGCTGTCCGTTGTTGAATAATAGGTGGGGCACTGGGCTCTAAAACAAATGCATCGATGACATGATTTTGTACTAATTCAGGAACAAAGAAGTAAAACGACAGCAGAATTAAGACATGATGACTTAAGAGTACCTCAGTACCCTCTCACTTTCAGAATATATAACTTTCATATAAATTTTGTAGAATTTCTGCAAAAGCTTACACGATGGAGTAAAAATATTTTCCTGTGTTTTCAATTGGTGTCACCTCAGAGAACATCAATTAAGAGGTTAATACTTAACACAGGATAAGACACTTAACTTGACTCACTAAAAGGTCTACCCTTAATACACACTGCATAACGGAACATACCCAAAAGCATGCTTCCAAAAGTAACTGTAATTTGGTGACAGAAAAAAACAATTAATATATAATTGCGATATAATATAGGTTTTTGCTTGAAATTTGTGATTTTTAAAATGTAATACTTCGAAATTACTTGCTTCCTTTGCTGCTTTGAACACCCCAAATTTTGAAAAGTCAAGATTTTACGCAAATGCGGTTCAGCACACAACTTACCAAGTGCGCAGTACAGGCTGTCTGAATCCGAGACCCAAATAGAATTTAATGCAACAAATAAGACCATTAAATACATTCATTTTTGTTTATTCGATAAAAATTCTGGGGGTAGTCGATCTTGGATACACTATCAAATGTGGATAAACTGTCACTATACAAGACATGCCTGCCACGATTCAAACAATATTCTGTTTAATGTGTAAAAATCTTACATGCACTACAGAGCAAAAGAGTAATTCTTAGATTCTTAAATCTCAAACTAATCAATAATAAAAGCATGCACAACCATGACACAAGTAGATGTCAGTGGTCATTGGTGTCACATCAATAGTATAGTAAACTCACTTTGCTGCGGTATGGTAATGTTAGGTGAAGGGTTACTGTAGCGGCCCTCTCCCACTTCGTTCACTGCACTCACTCTAAACTGATAATTTCTGGCAGGTAGCAGCCCAGTGATTGTGTGTCTGTTGATGGTGTCAGCGTTATCGTTGGCTCCAGCGGGTACATTGGCGGCAGCCACTTGCCAGCCTTCATTAGGGTCCAGCTGACCACCTGGAAAACAGGCACATCACTATACACACACACACACACACACACACACACACACACACCCCTTTGTATACATTGGTTTAAGTCTTACACCTGGTTTTAATAAACCGTTTTCATGAAATCGGCTGTTTCAGCTTTAGCATGTCAGGGACAGGAGT
>NMRA01000358.1:231593-295774 GCA_002633005.1 Phoronis australis | reverse complement strand
GAGCACTGACTGTGTTGGGGTAGTCCTCAATATTTTCATTTGAATATCTGTCTACTCTGTATTTGATCTTGTATCCAAGCAATGGGCCATTCCACTGAGCCTCAGGGGGTGGAACCCATGTGATGTCAATAGTGGTGCTGGAAGTGGCAGTCCGTTGTTGAATAATAGGTGGGGCACTGGGCTCTGAAAAAAATGCATCGATGACACGATTCTGTACTAATTCAGGAACAAAGAAGTAAAACGACAGCAGAAGTAAGACATGATGACTTAAGAGTACCTCAGTACCCTCTCACTTTCAGAACATATAATGTTCATATAAATTTTGTAGTAAAATTTCTGCAAAAGCTTACACGATGGAGTAAAACATAATTTTCCTGAGTTTTCAATTGGTGTCACCTCAGAGAACATCAATTTAGAGGTTAATACTTAACACAGGATAAGACACTTAACTTGGCTCATTAAAAGGTCTAGCCTTAATACACACTGCATAACTGAACATGTCCAAAAGCATGCTTCCAAAAGTAACTGTAATTTGGTGACAGAAAAAAAAAACAATAAATAATTGTGATATAATATAGGTTTTTGCTTGAAATTTGTTATTTTTAAAATGTAATACTTCGAAATTACTTGCTTCCTTTGCTGCTTTAAACACCTCAAATTTTAAAAAGTCAAGATTTTACGCAAATGCGGTTCAGCACACAAGTTACCAGGTGCGCAGTACAGGCTGTCTGAATCCGAGACCCAAATGGAATTTAATGCAACAAAAAAGACCATTAAATACATTGTTTATTCGATAAAAATTCTGGGGGTAGTCGATCTTGGACACACTATCAAATATGGATAAACTGTCACTATACAAGACATGCCTGCCACGATTCAAACAATATTCTGTTTAAAGTGTAAAAATCTTACATGCACTACATAGCAAAAGAGTAATTCTTAGATTCTTAAATCTCAAACTAATCAATAATCAAAGCATGCACAACCATGACACAAGTAAATATCAGTGGTCGTTGGTGTCACACCAATAGTATAGTAAACTCACTTTGCTGCGGTATGGTAATGTTAGGTGAAGGGTTACTGTAGCGGCCCTCTCCCACTTCGTTCACTGCACTCACTCTAAACTGATAATTTCTGGCAGGTAGCAGTCCAGTGATTGTGTGTCTGTTGATGGTGTCAGCGTTATCGTTGGCTCCAGCGGGTACATTGGCGGCAGCCACTTGCCAGCCTTCATTAGGGTCCAGCTGACCACCTGGAAAACAAGCACATCACTATACACACACACACCTTTGTATACATTGGTTTAAGTCTTACACCTGGTTTTAATAAACCGTTTTCATGAAATCGGCTGTTTCAGCTTTAGCATGTCAGGGACAGGAGTCCTTGAGAAAATGTCATCAACATAACAAATGTACAGGATCTATTTTCATATGAGGATCAGCGAATACAGTATTTTCTATAAGAGACATACATGAACTCGAAAATTACTTTATGAAAATACCATCATGGATACTGGCTCTTTTCAAGGTGATGCATTTAAAGTAGTCAAGTATACTCTGTCTTCTGCAATTCCAACACACATGCGTGTTCACCAAACTTAATCAAAGCATTGTCAATAAAAATGGAACTGCAAAATTGGTTTATATTAACCCAACAAAAGTGGTCAACATTATTACTTTTGACAGTGACTTGTAAACATTCATGTAATGAGTGTTGTACAACTCTCTTGGTTGTGTTGAAGGTTATTACAAGTCTAAAGATGTGAGAACACAAATCGGCATAATCGTTTCCATGACAGGAGTACATTATGGCCACTATACATGTGACCACACTTACTAAAAATAAACAGTACCTGTTGGCAAGATTCTCTTCTGTATAATGAAGTGTGTGATGGGACTGCCGCCATCCGAGTCACGGCGCCACGAAACATCCACAGCCTTCAGGTCTACTTGGTTAATGGCAGCCACAACACTATGGGGTGTGTAAGGCACCTCTACAATAGGAGATATGGACGAACAGTGATTTGATGTACACAATACGGGCATGACATCACCAAAAAACCTAGTATCAGGACTGTACACCATTATTCTCAGCAGCAACAAAAGACCTAGTTCCCGCACAAAGCGTCATTCTTTATGAGAACAATAAAGTCGTTTGACAATGCCACTAAGTACACTGTACAAATGACCATTGGAATTAGGTCAACATGTTGTGTAAACCATGTACATGATATTACATTGTGGTAATATCAGAAGATTGCAAAAAAGATTATAGCCAGTGACAGGTCATTACCTGTTATTTTTAGTCTGAATTGACTGGAAAAAATGGCAGGCAGGCTTGACCCGTCTTGACATTGAAATGTAATTTGTCTTCTTTTGATGAGTAAATAATAGCTTCTCAAATCTCTTTTCCTTTGACACACAAACATAGTGACTTAGGAACAAATGACAACTACAACAGAAATGACACAGTACTGACAGTAGAATACAACAGATATTTACCTATAACAGTGAGAGTGGCAGATGCAGTGTCATTGCCAGCCTCCGAGGTCAGTTTACAAGTATAGCGCCCATTGTATGAAAGCCCTACAGTAAGGATCCTCAGGTAACCCTCACTGGTCACAAAGACCCTGTTGGGGATGAGACTCACAGGGACACTATTCTTGTACCACGTAACGGTGACCTGCACCGTCGGGTCATGGGTGTAACCACACGCCAGAAAGGCTGTAGATGACCTCACTACCTTCTTATTTTGTGGTGGCATAGTGATCTTAGTCGGCACTGTAAAAGGAAACACAGAGTTAGTTGTGGATGGAATGAGTAATCTGCGTAAGATGGTAAACTTCACCAATACAGCAACACCTTGGATATACTGGGATTTTGGGCCAGCACAGCCTTGGGTCTATGTTCAGAAATGGCATATTTTGAACCTTTCTAGTACTTCAAATATAATGCGTGGTTTACAATAAGAAAAGGGTCTCCTATAAATGGAAATGTTTCACCACCACTGGATTGTATTTAAGAACTTAAGGGGCCATTTTGAGCACAGCTCAGAGTTCCATGGTCACTAATCACAGTAAGATCAACACAGAATAAGAACTTAGTGCACCAATGATGCGTTCATTAAGCCAACAAGGTGCTGAAATAAACTCTGTCTAAATGCCAAAGGAAGTGACCACTCAACAGATTCAGAACTAAATCAATAAGCAGGCCTGATGAAGTGCAAGCAGTTTATAACATAAATAAAGACAAAAATGACTTACGCAAAACTCTCACGTTGGCTGTAGCATTAACCGTTCCTTGTGAATTGGAGGCATGACATGCATACTTCCCACTGTCTCGTTTCTCAGCTGACAGTATTGTGAGAGAGTCAGCTGTCACCTGATACCTGTCACCATTGACTACAGTAGTCCAGCCACTAGATGTCTCTGCGAACACACAGTGTAGCCATAGGTAGACAATCAGTTAAAGGACATGGAAAAAACACGCTTGAAACAGTTCAACACCAGATCCTTGTTAATAATTCCAGTGCTTCAGATCTCTTGTCATTCCACACCCTTGTGTCCAATGACTAATAGCTTCAACAAACTACTTGAACAAAAAAGGTTTTGAAGTACAGCCAGATATGATTATTATTAAAAATTAAAAAAATAATATGAAAAATCTACTACAAAATAAAACTTGGGAAGGGTACCAAAAAGAGTTCACACACCTACATTGTTTATGGATTGAGAAATTGTAATCATTAAGTTATGCACTAACACTACAATTGTAAAATATGAAATTTATTTAGTAATTTTGACATTGTTCATCAGACTTCAACGAAAATTTCTTAGTAAGATGACTTTGAGGGTATTTGTTAAAAGCAAAACTGGTGATGGCAATATATAATATACCTCTCTTCCATGAAATGACAGGAGAGGGCGCACCAGTGGCAGTACAGGTGAGTCGAGCTATCTTGTTAACAATGGCTGATGTGTCTATCGGACGCACTGTAAAAACGGGGATGGAACCTGCAAACAGAAAGGAACTTTAGCTGGCCTCAATCACCAAGTTACAATTGTTGTGCAAGGAAATGAACAAGTTCCACTGCCTTGGTTAAGTACTTTGAAAAAATGTTAGGGCTGTTCCAGTAAAATCTGTATGGGAGGAGGAAAGGCACCTTTTTTCGCACCCACCACCCATATTATTCATTTATTTCTTCAGCCTACCACCCGTAATTTTTTTTTGTTCTTGTGGTTGACTGCACAGGCGCTTGAGTTTATCAGTTCCTCCATCACCACTAACGTCATTCATTACTAAGAAAACATATGTTTCTTATATATGGTTATTTGCCATCGAGAAATTCGAGCACCTGTGGTTAACTGGTGTTATGGGCATGCCGATGAGGAGATCGGAGGGAGTGAAAAAGTCGAAGCTTTTTGCAAGTTCCATTTTTGTTTCAGTTTTTGATTCTGTGCGGATTGTTTATAAAATTTACTAAAATTACCCACCATCAAACATTCATGGCCCAATGAAACAACAACGACCTGTAAATTTTTATTTTTTTGACGTACGACCACCAGCCATTTTGAATTTAAATCAAACACAACCACCCATAAATTTTTATTTCAGTTGCCTTCCCCCCCCCTTCCACACAGATTTTGCTGGAACAGCCCTTAACAAGCTCATATCAAATAGTAGCAGAAAGGTAGCCTATTGTAGATGCAGTGTGGAGGCCTATATTAAATTATAGCAGGAACATGGCATATATTAAATAGCATGAAGATGACCTATATTCAGTAGTAGCAGCAAGATAACATATTAAATAATAGCAAGATGACCTATATTAAATAGTAGCAAGTAGATGGCCTACAATAAATAGTAGAAAGCAGATGGCCCGTGTAATACAGCAGTAGGACAATAGCCTGGTAGGATCTTGAACTATTGATTTACTGGTGTTCACTGCCTCAATTGCCTTTTCAGATTTTCAGCAGATTTTTTGAAGAAATGCTTAAATTCCATAGCATCTGAAAATCTGTACGTTGTGATTTTAGGCTTTAAAAGTACATGGCGCATTAATAAATCGATAACAGTTAGCAGCCCTCATAACCTATTTGCCTTCCTGTTTCCTACAATAGTGAGCTGTATCTCAGGGAGATTGCAGGTCACCACCAGTACACTGGCCAATGAAGCCACTCAAGAGAATGGAAACACAAGATGAAATGTTTACCCACCGCCACCCCAGTGTTGGTGTTATTGATAGTTTGACAGTGGTTACTTATCAGTTGCGAGGTGTCCCCCACATATCAACCCAATGGGAACCTTCGGATATGAATAAGGTAAACAACCCCTGAAAATTCATAGCTACACTTAACAGAAACCTGTAGCATGCCACCAATGTGAAAAAGATAGCTATCAGAAATGGCATGGTTGCAAGTAATGCATCTCGCTTTATCACAGGGTTATCTCCTGGTTCAAGTGGTGAGAAATACTGATAGCAGGAGTGCATACCAGACGCAGTAGAGATCAGCTACTACAGTAAATATATTTTACTTACTGAAAACTTTCAGCCAGGTGGCAGGACTACTGATTTCACCAGCTGTATTCTTGGCAAAACACTGGTAAATTCCTGCCTGGTCTGAACTGGTTAGTACAGCTCGTAGTGAGTTGTTGGCTAACTGGCTGTACCTGAAAATGTCAACAATGAAGTACTGATATACTGTGCAACTAACAGTAAGTTGTTGACTTACTGTCTGTACCCGAACATAGCAACGATAAGCTACCACTAGACTGGTAAGACATGATCCTCCAAGGTCAGGTGCTTTGACTTCAGACTGACAAGAGTGGAAGTCCTTGTCAGCTGCCATACAAGAAGTCTCAACTATCACTGAAAGCGTTATAGCTTAAACTAACAAGGTAATTTGACACTTATTTGGTAAATTTACCTCATTTAGTACACCAAAAATTATTTTCACGAAAACAACAACGGATTTAAAACTTGACATGTTTCGGTGTCATTTATTAAACACCATCCTNCTATCCCAGATGCCCCGGCAATGTTGACAATTTACGTTCCTCCGAAACATAAAGAGCAACTTCCGCTTTTCGAGGTGAATGTCGTCTGCAACGCCGCGGTAAGAAAGGAATTTGCCGCGGAAATTTTATATCAAATCCGATTTTTTTACGCGGAAATATAATAAAATGCGCGGACAGAACAGTTGAAAAAAGCGGAAATCCGCGATTCCGCGGAAAATTCCAAGCCCTGCTATATACATCTTTTTAATTGTGTTAAAAAGATATGAGCATTATATATTCCCCACTTAATTCATCCATTCAACATGGAGACTGTTGTTTACATGTGATGAAAGTTGTGGAAATTCACCAATGATATGCATCACCACTGTTACGAATAATAGGGGAAGATTTAACCTACGTTTCACACCAACTGGTGCCAATACGTTTTACATTTGAATATTATTATACCAAGAAGATCCTACAGAAGGAACATTATATAATAAATAAGGGTTTACCATTACACCACGCATCATAGGGGGAGTGACTGTACCCAACCAGCATGTACCACTGCGGCAGGGACTGTCCAAACCAGAGGACATGAACCAGATACCATGTATCATTGGGCAGAGGACTTCTGTAACCAGCAGGGTATTTGGCAATGCTGCGTTTCACATAACACAGAGGAGTAGACAGACCCAGGCAATGGTGCCATGTGATTACTACCCCCTAGCATGGTATGTATATGTTCGCAGGTATGGAGAATATAGATACTTACCCGCTCATTGTAGCAGTGACCATCACCCCATTTCTGTACCATGTAACAGTGGGCTGCGGACTACCCCCCACCTGGCAGGGTATCTGTACTGTTTGGCCCACATTTTGAGACACCTCAGTCAGTTGGTTAGAAATTGAGGGAAGAACTAGAAAAAATGTTTACGATTAGCACAAGATAATATATACAATGAGAGAAGAACAATACCAGATGAGTAATAAGCTGGTGCTCTCTACATGCAACCAATCAAAACGCTTATATGCTTAGGTTTGGTCAGCACAGTGAATGATGTAAATATGTCTGGTGGATAGACAAACAAGCCCATACGTATCCATACACAACTGCTGCACTTTTTGTTATGAAAACCTACCAGAGACTGTTAAATTTGTTGTGGCTGATACAGAGGTCTTGCCAGGCATGGAAGCGACACACTTGTAGACTCCTGACATACTACTGGTTGGAGTTACGATACTCAAGCGCCTGTTGACGTAGAGTTTAGGCTCTGTGTCGCCTATTACAGGTGACAATACATAACCAGACGTGGACTGTGTTATTTCTGTTTCCGTGCTGCCATCTATCCTGTACCATTTAATGGTAACACTAGTCAAAGGTCTGAAATCAAATAAGATCCATATTAATTATCCAAGTATTATGGACAATGAGCAGAGATCGTAGAATACATATTGGCCACAACACCAGACTTCAGTCAGCACCTGCTAGGTGCAAAAGAACTCATAAACAGACGAGTACTTCCAACAGACAGATTCAATTGTCCCCCACCAATAAGGGAGGTACAAACATGTAAATCAAAACTCGATTTATCACGGACCTTGAAAATGAGGTCACGATCACCAAAATTCGACTGGCGCCTGGACATGTTGGAACAATACAGCAGTGGAAAACTTGAACAACAATGTAGCTTCCTTCTTCTCAACAACATTCTTTAAATCAAAACTTTGTTATTTTTTGCTGAGACTGAAAGTTAAGTGAAGGTTACCAAAATCAACTACACACCACAGGCAGCGACATCTAGGGAGAGCAGCTGATTGGTGCCATACCCTAGTCAACATAAAATGCGATCACGGTGCATAGTTTATTCACAAGACTTACCTTGCATTGACAACACACTCAATATGGGCAGCATTTGACTGACCATGTACAGCTGATGTCTGCGCCTCAGGACCAAGTACAATACTGGGACCGATAGTACTACTGCTGCTTCCTATATCTGAAATAGTGGACAAGCAAAATGTCAATTACAGAATTATTTATACTGAATGCTAACCGCATCACTTTGTTATAGTGGACATATTAAAAGGGCAGAATGCGAACCGCATCACTAGGTATAGTTGGCAGAACTGGTGGTGTCCGACAAGCATGGAACTGTTAGTTACCATGAGTTCTGGAATCCATGGCAACCAAGATGGAGATTTTGGGTTCATTGAAAAAAATTTCCCACCACAAGACATAAGCACCTTCCTTCTAAGAGGTGTATAGCCTTGGCAACAAATTGGGATTTCTACTTTGCAAGAAATATGAAAATTTATAAACAAATCAGGAAAAGTGAGTTGACGTGATTCAATGAAGTAGGGCATTACTCAGGTAAAATATAAAATGGCAACTAAAGAAAAGAAAGAATACTTACTTCGCACAATTAGAATGAAATTCTTCCTGGAATTTGTCCCAGTGAACATATTGTAACCTTCAACTTGAACATTAGTCCTAGGTTTGTTGACATCAGCCTGAAGCACAACTAAGTCTTTCTTGTATGTGATATAGTTGATCAACTCATTGTCAGCTACATCTGTTCCATTCACACTCCATCTGATGGTGGCCTCGGGTACTGACTCTATCTCAGGTACACGCAATACGATAGCTTTTCCTTGATCCACAGATAGGGTGGTGACGGTCTCATGTCCCACAAAGTCACCCATAGCTGAAATGAGGCAAAACCATACATAGCTAGGGTCTACCATCTTGACAACAAACTGAGATTCCACCAATTTGGCAAACATCAACTTGCCAAAGGCAACTGCAGATTGCCAATAGCGACTTCACCAGAGACTCATGGGACAAATAAAACTTCAATCGTGAGTTGCTGAAATCATCAAACATAACATCAGGTCAAGATTTTCAACCACTTTTTATGTTTTTAAGGGCTGCAATGGTTCTACTTTTTGATATGGTTACCGGCAACTGTGGCAATCAATAAAATAGAAAATAAAAAATGGGAAATGTCCGTTCCGCGTTCGTACATGTAATATGAGTGAGGTCAATTTTCTACTCGCCTTTTACTTTTTCCACTCATATTTTTTAACGTTGACTTGCTATATGTTGAGTCCTGCTTGGGGTTCCTAGTACAAGAGTATGTTTGAATATAAGGAAAAATTTGTGCAGTGACAAAGCAAAAAACAGCAAAATATCAGAAATCAAATTTTGCTCTGAGTCAGTCATAACAAAATCAACATTGAACACACGCCCTCGCTGGGTAAACACAAGTAATAAGGCATCTGTGATGTATGGCTCCTATTTGGAATTTAATGTTGAACATTAAAGTTAATTTTCTTTTCAATGTGTTACTGAATCAAGTACTGGTGAAATGCAGAAGACAACATTTGTCAAGTGGACCATACTCACTGACTACTTGAAGCTTGGCTTTGCGACTCAGGAGAGCGCCATATCTGTTCTTCACTAAACACTGGTAGTTGCCGGCATGAGTTGCAGAAACCTGAGACAGACGCAGGGTGCCTTGAGTGGTGGAGTCTGTGTCCACCTTCACACCATTTTTATACCACTCATATTGTAGGGGTGTAGAGGCTAGGTTGTCTACTTGGCATGTTATGAATGCAGTGTTTCCTTGCACCACTGGCTGGCCAGGTACAGGCTGTTGGCTGAACTGGGTAGGGGGGCCTACAATAACAACACCATTATTCTCAACTCTGTTGAAACATCTCATTAGCCATTTTTACACGAGGAGGATTCGTTACGGACCGAGTTCTCATGGCATCAGTTGCTCAACACGGTACTTCATCGCAAACTGGATCAGCATGAGGCATTCACACAAAGACTGTTTCCGCATGTTCGCATGAACAACAGCGAACATCCAAGTCGTGCAGAATACCAGCGGGTCACTTGTATATATGCCATTGCACAAGCGTGACAGTGATGATCCATTCCGCCTTGCCCAAGTTTGTGATTAGATGTGCAGTTGACACTGGAGCAACTGATCGAGTGCGACCTGTTCCACCTCTCAAACCAGTATCAAAAATGGCTGCTGCGTTACTAACTTACTCCGTGTCAGTCACGTTTACACATATACATGCACCCGTGTCCACTGCTCCATGTCAAATGCGCCTCATGTAAAAGCATTACTATCTCACACATCTCATAATCTCACAGAATTGCATTATCTCGTACTAAGATGCATATCTGCATTTTTACCTCTCCAGTGCGTACACTTGGTAAACGACCCAAAGGAACACACAAACCAAATTTCTAGAAGACTTATCTTCAACATGTCTGCATCCCCCAGTAATGTACGATTAGCCAACAAATGATAAAGCTAGCTTCCACCACACTCCAGATGAACTGAATTACAAGCATTATTACTTTAACCTATAACAGTGCCCATGTTTTTGTACATACTGGCCAGTAAATGTCAGGTTCATCCCTAACTGTATCCAGGTGACAAATGTACACACTTCCAGCTAGCCTGTTTGGCTCCAAACAAGTAAAAACACATTATTAAGCTTGTACGTAAAAGAATTCATGTACTACGTAGCTAACCTTTTCAAAGCCCACAGTTGTTGTCGTGTGGTCCATTTGGGCATCCTGAAGGTGTCACTACGACTCTAGTCTACAAGTCTACAAATGACACCCTCATTTCTGTCAAATGTGATATAACTTACAGCCAGGCTCGTGTAAACTGAAGTGGACATGGACTACTGAGGATGTCATGGGTCAAAATGCTCTCGGTCAAAGTTGCCATGTAAACACAGTGATATAAAATGAAACATGAATTCCTTTGATGACCATAGCACCTCTCAAAAGGAATAAAGTGTTCTCCACTTTTGGCTGATTTAAACATTATGTATAAATAGTTTTTGAAGTACTCACATTTCCAGTCTTTCAGTAATTAATCAATTGAAATTACTAGTTAAATTTCAGCCAGTATGCTGCATAATTATGCAAAATTCGTTTTCCTAATATGATCTGAATACCCAATGTTTATAACTGCTCACCAATGAAGTTTTGGATGGTAAAGTCTACAAGCACAGTACAACGAGCCTGAACTTTAAAATTGCACGCAGGACAACATCAGCTTGAGGTGCCTGTGGGATATGTGATTCAACTGCTGGGGAAGTTGAGGGACTCATTCACCTCACAGATTTGAGAAAAGAAAAAAGAAAAACATGTTCACAAAAAACCTGGGTGTATTTGACAGAAAGCTCAAAACAACCGTTGTTGTTGTTGTCGTTGTTTGAGATAAATGTGGGGAATCTGCGGAACTTTCACATTTGTTCAAGCTTCAGCGTCGCCAATTCTGTCACTTTCAAAGAAGGTGCAGGGCCATGATAACAGTGAAGTCAGATTAACAAGGTCACAGTCTTTACTTGTGCCACCTACTCTACTCCATAAACAGGTAATAGGCAGTTAGCACTCATATTAACAGGTCAATAATATTGGCCTATTACAAAGAAATCCCTATAACCTCTTGTTATGGTTATTTAAAGAAGACAATGGCGCACCAGTCTGCTGAACCACATAATAATATTGGCCTTATAGACTGGTCTGTAAAGTCGTTGTCTACAATATGCCAACAATCATTGCCTGAGTATAAATATTTCCTGCAAAAAATTTAAAAACATAAGCACTGACAACAGACTTTCCAATATTTTCACAGACTATTGGCACAGCATCCTTGACATTTATTATAATGTCACAGGTCCAACCCAAGTGAGTGGGAAAACAAAGCTCTCACCATCTGACCACAATTCCTCAAGTGTGAGTCAGCCAGTCTTCATCTAACCCCCCTGTGAGCACTCACAGACTGGACTGGGCTTTAACTGCTCGCTCAACACAGTTTGGATTCAATAAATCAGAACTGTGGTCTTCTTCCAGCAGTCATCTTTTGATGGTATATCGCAAAACAAATGACAAATGTACAGCGGCAATCCATGCCCGCTCAAGGAATCGGTTTCCAAGCCCCCGACCCCATGCACTCAGGACCTGAGATCCGCTTAATTAAACTTGCCAAGGACAGATCAGGTCAACTGCAGTCAGAAAAATGTTTGTTTCCAATTGGACCACTTTCGCCGAAACAATTTTGTTTCCAATCGAATCTAAAGAATCTACAACTTAGGTAACTGATCACCCAGAAAGTGAAAATTGGCCTTGATAGGTGATGCTGTTTTATTTCGAACTGTAGCACTGGTTCTCTCAATGTGGTGAACAAGCAAAGGTTTAGGAACATGAAAGAAAATTTGGCAGCAACATTGGCCACAACCCAATCAACTACATATGCTGACCAAAGTATGCACCCACTACACAAATATGGGTGCATAAAAAATAATGAATGATTATATAATGCGGTCATTCTTGACAACAGATTTATCAACTACCACATTAACCTGCTACCTAAAATTACTGATGGCTGACTACCCCTATATTCTGGGGTGGTAATGTGCAGCTGGACATAATGTCAATGATGATTCATGCCCAAGGTATGAACAAGTGAACTCAGGTGTAAGGTCAATTCTAACATTGTTCACACCTTGGCTCAAGTTCCACTGGCCATGGTAAAGACAATTTAGGAAACATATTACTGATTATATGGTGATACCTGGTAGTTCAAACAGCCAATTAAAATAGGGGCATTGTTATACTCTCCTTATGTGCATGTTCACTATCAGATGTATTGTTTAAGGTTATCTCCATCCTAACTTGTATATCAAAAACTAGGCCTTGTCAATGAGTAAAAGAACGTTGAAAGAAAAGAGATCAGGGGAAAATAAAATATGTTTTATGTTTTTGTACCATTCTTATTAACCTTCACACCTTTTCAAGTCCATTTTTTCATTTTTAAGAAAGGTACATTCACTAGCAAAATAATCCCTACTTCGATTTTAATGAAACCCTTTTAAATGAAAACTTCAACAGTTACCTCAAAAACGCTGTTAAAAATTTTCAATTAGACATTTTGTTTGGTTTTTATGACAAACCAACTCCTAAAATGTAGGTATTTTTGCAAAAAATATAAGTTGTAGCTATCATACTAGTATTTGTCTTTGTTCCATTACAGAAAAACTAGGCCTTGATATCTAAAATCCTAAGAGCTTTTTTAAAATTGATGAATTTAGATATTAAGTTCAGAAAATTTAGTGAAATCCACCAAGTCGTTTTCGAGAACTCGTGTTCCTAAATTCAAATTACCAGTAAGTCGATTTGCCGAAGCCGAGAAAAAGACGATTTAGTTACAGTAACAGCCACAAGGTCGTGCAAATTCATTCCAAAATGGAAAATGTCATTTTCTTCAGAACTATAACTGTAAAATTTCATCAAAATCTGCCAAGAAACTCTGGAGATAAAGAGACAAATGTAACTTAGAACTATTATGCCACTAGGGCAAACGGTCGATACGGTGGTAGTCAGTTCCGTCCAAAAGTCGTCCTAATTGGTTGTCACATTCTTAGCAGTTACACTAAGTCATATTTCAATAAGACCCAGGGTTTAGAAGACACCCAGACACACACAAACGTTCCCCTACAGGTCACTAGAGTAATTGGACCTGTCCGAAAATCATGTCAGTTATGCTCTGCTCAGTAAGAAAGCATATGCTCCTTTGAGTGGGTTGCCAAACAGAGAAATGAACGCCACAGAGTCGAAAATGATAAAAATGGTCATTGGGTGGAGCAGAATGCGTCAAATCCAACCAAAAACTGGAATCTAGTAAAACTATTAACAAAACTTCATGCAAATTATTCAAGTACCTGGGTAGATACAGAGCAGGTCTCCATCTGTATAGAGAGCATACAACTGGACACCCTGGCTGAAAGTTACACACCATAGGATGCTCCGGAAACACTGAATTCAATGACAATCCCATACTTCAACACTCTAACTTCAATTTATAACCAATCATTTCAGTGTTCAATAAACTTGCAAATTTTACCGAGGTTTTGCAAGACGTTGCTGTTCTTGTAAGAAATCCAAAACCAAGTCATCGAAATGCTCTCCTGCCAAAACAGTCCAGTCACTCAGTCACTGTAATTACCACTTAAACAATAGGAAGTCGTACATAACCGGATAATCAAGATTTCTTTCGAATACACGTCTCTTCTTTCCTTAAATTGTGAATTGGCCATTTTTGCAGTCTAGAGCACATCACTACATACAAGATTGTCTCGTAAATTTTTAAATGTTTGAACCACATTGAAGTTAGCCCTAGCAGTTACTGTACTCAGTAATAGTAGCCGAACACTAACGCTCATCATTAGTAATCTGCTACTAGAGCTACCTCGATGCTAGACAGTGACCACCATATCTAGCTGGCCCCAATAGAGATAGTTCCTGGCAGGTGCAGTAAAAATAGCACGTGTAGCGAAGGATTGCTCGAAGGAAAAGTTTGATTACGGGAGTACTTGTTTGAGTTGGAAGGAATTAAGGACATCGACGGCCTCATATAGGAGCTTCACCGTCTCTACTGGGACCAGCTAGAGACAGTAGTCAGTGTCTAGTTCGATGTTTGGCTACAACGTCAATATCAAACAAAGTAACACTTGGGAACAAAACAGCAGGTGTCTCAAAGATGTCCCGAAATGATGTAAAAATGATTACGGCAAACGAATAAAGGACTACTCGAAAAAAAATTTGATTACAAATATTTGTTCGAGTTGGACGGAATTAAAGAAATCGACGGCCTCCTAAGGTGTCCCTCTATCACAACAGATACTCATAGCAACATGACTTTGAGATTTTAATCAGTGTGAGACATAATTCACCGAAAAGGAGCTTCACCATCTCGATTAGTACACCAGTTGAGACAGAGTTGACAGAGCCAGACGTCAGTGTCGACTGTCTGACATAATTTTCAAAAAGCTTCTGACATATGTACGGTTTATGGTATGTCCCAATGATCATAAGATGGCTGTACTCAGAGAATGTAGCACTGTTCAGGCTAAACAGAGAAGCAACACTTACGTTGGCCACAAATGGGACATGTGAGTGACGACAGAACCAAGAACAGTATACAACACACAAGTCCTTGTCCACTGTCACTCAATATTTTGTTCACAGTCCTTGAATCCATTTCGCATTCTTACACCTTTGCAAATCCAATCCCTCAAAGATCCATAACAGTCTTGTCACTAAAATTAATCTGCGTTCCACAATAACCAAAATGGAGAAGTCACAGCTCCACGTCTCAGTACCATAGGTCTATAAACCGATCAAAACAAGTGAGCGGCCATATTTGTTATTCTGTTCGAGCACTTGACTCAGATGTCTCGTTTTGGTAGTATTTAAAAAGTTTATCTCTCTTGTCGAGTGATCTCGGTGAAGACCTTGAAAATGGGCTGTAGGTAGTCGATGGTCCCTCAGAACACAGTCGCTAAACACAGGAAGACAATTTTTAATATTACTCACACCATACTCCATAAAACACTACAGTCACAATTTAAACTCCTGAGATCACATGACCGAAATACAAGTCTGCAATTGGACAAGCACTGTATGCTCTTTCACTGCCACAGGTGAACTATTCATGTAGGAGTTCCGGTGCAAGTGTCCTGCTATGACCAAGCTCCCGACGCCGGGCTGAGAGCGTAAATTTTTCACACCACTGCCGTCGAAGATATTCATGTGAATTGACGATACGACTTAGTAGCATAAATTTATTCATCGGATGGGAAACTATTAATTTTGCTACTACGCACAGGCCTATGGTAGGCCTACCACTTCCACAATATGAAAGGATATTTTAATTCAAAAAAAGGAAATCAGCAACAGTTAAAAGGAGAGTCCGATCTAAGATGTACTAAAATTTCCCATCTCAGTAGCTGATTTTGTTCACAACTGTTTATTGTCACTATAACAACAGTTACCCAACCCACAAGTGAGCACACTGGTTTTTAGCCATTTGAACCAGTTTAAGCTACGTGACGGATATTTGTACCGTTTTGATGATCATAGGCGTATGTATCAAATTTAGGTTTTCAAACCTGAACGAGTACGTATGGGAAAGGCGGCGATATTTTGTTAACAAAGTACACGATCAAGAGAGACAAGCAGTAGGAAAAGATAGGGCAAGAACGGACCTCAATTCTGGATAATTTTTCATCTTCTTTGCAGTTGGATACGGCTACCCTATATCACAATCAGACCCCATCGCCGAAAGGAGCAAATTTAACATACTGAAATTTGTCAAACTCTGCCTCATGCACTAATACGCCAACGAATTCTTCCCCTGGCCTCCTACAACCATTCTGTATATTGAAGTACAAGTCATTCACGACCAACAGCAACACTTTTGAAACAATTTGGGTGAGCCCTTAATTTTGATTATATCAGTTTCATTGATATAGCCTTTATGTGCTTTTGTGTGTGTCTGTTCGTCTTTGTTTTTGTAATTAGATAGTTCAATATCCTTACACTGTAACAATTCCTTCTGTTATTTTTATAACTGCAATGACCATCTTATTGTTGTAATTTGCTAATCTCCTTGCATATAACGTTTTCGATCTGCGGGCAATAATTGCGCCACTTCTTGTACTATTCTCAATGTGAAATAAACTGTTTAAAAAATGGGAAAATGTAAGTAATGTGGAGCACAAAGTTGTGTTATTCCATGTTCGCTGAAACATGCAAGAGGACAAAATTTGAATATTGATCAACAATTGCAATGCTCCAATGTTTTACTAACTACAAGGATACGATGAAATTGCTTGGAAAGTTGATTTTCAAACAAAAGAAACAGAGAAAAATAGGGCAAACCACTTTTTTTATTCTTCAACAACATACACCTACAACACTTCGTTGAAGGCTGAACAAGGAAAAGGGGTAAAGCTTTCACACGCACGCACACACGCACGCACGCACACACACACACACACACACACACACACACACAAATAGAAATAACACTAAAACAATATACGTCATTTCATAGAAATAACACTAAACAATACATGAATTTAAGCATTTAATTACAGATTCATTACATGGCAGCACTGAAGCTCTCCCGCATTCTAATTATGTTGTCCTATTCTTTTTGTTTTTGGAAATTAAATATTATAATTTTAACATATGTCAACCGATGAATTAAAGACAGACCAATCTGGACGCAACTGCTGTGGCTTACGTAAATAAATAAAATATTGGGTGACAGTGTTAACATAATTAATCAACAGGGAGAATTCACTGAGGAGAACTCAAATGGCAAAACATGAATACATTCTTGGTTATTTTGACATCCTCCTTAAGGGAAGATGTCATAATATCTTGAACATTAATCAACATTCTTTGCACTACATTACAATGGACAAACATGTGTTCAGTATTCTGCTTTAGATTCACAGTAGAGACATTTGTCTGAATTAACAATCTTCATCTTATCTAACAAAGAGTTAGTATACACCCTGTTATGCAACAACATATACTTAACATATTTAATGCATGGATCGAGGGGAAGTGTAAAAGGCAAGGAATATTTTTTTTGTTTGGTGTTTTGCAATACTTTTTGCAATACTTTTGTAACAAAATATTCTTGATTTTTTCTTTTGCAATTTCATTGTAATCTAAGCAAATTTTATTGCTGCAGCCAACCAATCGCGGATGACCTTGATCATATCTTCTAGATAAAATAATGCACATTGAATTAAAACAAACCACATGATAACTGAAAACGTACAAGGTTCTGAAAGGCTCGGGGGTTCATCCAAACATACCAAGTGCGTATCCCAAACTAGAGTAGTTAACCCGTGATAATTATTAAACCAGCCTTAGAAATCCAATCCTGTCAAATCGGACAACCGAACTAGGTTATTTTGGTTGTAAATGAGATATGCAGTACTCCACAAAACGCTACCGTCACCGAATGTCAATGCATTTCTCAAGTTTTTTTTTTATCAACTGGCGATGTCTTTTGAGATGCGAATGATACCTACTTCACCATATAAAAGTTTAACTAGCTACTTTTAAATAGCTAGATAATGGGTCTTTTGGCGACACACGCTATCACGGCATGTTTCTCTCACGGAGATAGTGTGATATCTGGCACGAAACATTGAGGACCTGACAAGACAAGACGAGTTCTCGCTGTTATAAGACTAATGCCTCCCAGTGGCGGATTTAGTGGAGTCCAAGGGGGCCATGCCCCGCCCTAAAATTCTACCAGATACCATTTGGGAGTTCGGGAGCGCGCAAGCAGGGGTTCGTCGGGGGTGAATAAACAATGCATAGGCCCTGAGCAAACTGAACAAACCCCGTTTACCGTTTTTTTTCAGGTCCGCAACCCCAAACATTTGAGGCCTGTGTATCCCCACATTTTAGGCTGGGCGCGCGCATCTGCCGAAATTCTGGTTATTCCCGTGCCTTNTCCTGTTCAACATGTCGTCGTGTGCGAAATGAAAAAGATGTTACGAGAAAAGAAGCAAAGCCACAAAAGAATGGCTGCAAACTTCGCGTGAAGCCTTACAGTGAAGGGTCGAAGTTTAAACCGGCATGCTTTGCACTTGGCACCAAGAAGACATCACCAAGAAGAGTGACATGACAAATCAAAGATTTTTGGATATTTTCCTAAGCCAAGAGAAATGACAATTTATTCATTTAGAAAGAGCTGTGATTTTTCAACAAAATGTGATCTGATCAACTTTTTGTTCCATATCGTTTGAAAATGTTGACTCAAACGCACGCGAACGTCAATTTCGGCAAACTCACACCTGATCTAGTGGCTGGTTGCCTGCTTGCCGCTAGGTGGTCGGTGACAGCACGCGTGCTGGCTAGGCAAGTAGGAAACCAGCGAGGAGACCAGGCGTGCTTTCAATAACGCTAGGACCTACGCTAGGACCTAGCTAAAGTCTAGCCAAAGCCACGGGTTCTTATTCAAAATACACGGCAAATATCTCACGTAATCCCGCTAAGTCTTGCTTTTTAGTGAGGTCTTAGCGTTACTGAACGGGAGGCTGATCTATAGATGTCGCTGAAGTCAAAAATAATTTCGTATACGCCACTCGCGTTTCAGCATCACCGGGATTTTCCATACATTAGCTCATGGGCGTGTATTTGGAAAATAAAAATTTTCAGGCGTTTTAGTAGCACTAAATCAATACGCAGGCATTGATTCAGAAAACTTAAGGCAGACGTGTAAACGGAAAGTCATAGTTTTGTTGACTTTGACATTTTTTACTTAAAAATGTGTTTGTAAATTTTATGTTAATAAATGCACACCTTGCGCGTTTCTATAAATGATAAATGCTCCACAAGACTGAATTTGTTACAAAAAATGACAGTGAGTGGGCTTTTAAGAGGAAATTTCCAAACCCCACACTATCTGTACACTTGACACCGGCATTGTAACACCAAATAAACGCCCATGGGCGTTTAGTCGACATAATTTTCCAAATAAACGCCCATGGGCATTTCATCGGGTGGGCTTATCTACGGAAAATCCCAGTGGAATAGTATCGTGGGCCGTTCGGGGGAAAGTCTCGCTCGTAATTACGATCGAGACTCCGCTCGTGCTTAATTACGACCGAAATCAGTCACAAATACGAGCGTAATTATGTTCGAGACTTCACTCAAGGTTTACCAGCGAAATTGTTATATCCAATTCGAAATTGGTTTGTAGGTCACGTGTTCTCTGAAGAAGTTTACGCTCGTAATTTCACGCTCGTATTTTTGTCTCGTATTTTTACCATATAGTCATCCGATTGGGTCTCAGCTCGATTAACTTTGGTACCCACAGTAGATTCTACTTCTGCCGCAGGTACAAGATTTTTCGCGACCGGGTTGCCAAACAAAATGCAGGTTTGCGGCCTCGACGAGCTCTTACAATTAGATTGCCTATCTGCGTATTGAATTGACCAATATGTAGTTGCCGAGGCCAACTTCAAAAACTCGTCTACTCTGTTTATCCAGAGTCCCTACTAGGGCACAGTCCGTTACCCAATGACGTGTTTACATGGAAATAAAACACGCCGCTTCATATGGTTTCAGAATTAACGGTTTTGAGAAACAATCACTCCAAGATATTACATTTAACGTTCTTAAATAAAATTTTATCATGAAAAACGGCAATAAACCCGCATTCCGTCAGACGAGAAGTGATTTCCGGGTCTTGCAAAACAGTACGCCGATCATTGCTAGAGACCACGCGCACCATGACAAGCCAACTTGTATCTATATATATCCTAATCTAAAACATTGATTTAACTAGTTCTTTCCAAGTCTCGAAATCAAGTCTATTTCGACAAACAAACCGCTTTTAAGACCACTAATCGAAGTGGACTAAATCAAAATGTGATTTCCCATCATGGGAAGAGTATTAATAGCTGCTTAATTCAACAAGTATCATATTGCAGCTCCACCATTAGCGGTCTAACAAGATCTGGACTCAGTCCTCTCCTTCTGGGATACCACCGAAAAAGGCCACTGACACGTCGTTTTTAGTTGCCACGCGGACAATTTTCTTCGAAAATTGAGATTGTCCACCCCTTGGCATTTGAGATCCACATGTAGGAACTTGGAGAGAAATTGTTTAACAACTTTTCAGTCACATTGACCCTTGACCCACATTCCTTCAATCGACATCGGTTTCGGAAACTCCGGTTAACTTTTCGATATTCTCTTCGTGACATATACTACAGAAAACCCTCATCTATTTTTACTCGATTCGCTTCAGTTTAAATAAGCAGTACAGGTACAAAACCCATGCTTTCATGAGCGGTTCACGCCTTCCATTGACCAATAAAGAATGAGATGTCAGAGTTGTTCAGCAGAATCTTCTGCCATTATAGAGACTGATGCGAGACGAACCACCAAACAATAAAGTGTTCGTGAGAGTGATTCGATGCTCGTGTGCATGATATTGGGTTCGTATGTATGATATTTGTGGTTCGCGCCCATGACACTTGTTCACATGCGTGATTTTTGGGTTCGTTTGCGTGATTCGTGGGTTGGTATGCATGATTCATGGGTTTGGTATGCATGATTCATCGGTTCGTATGCACAAACATGGGGTTCGTAGGTGGTTCGTCACGGCGCAACATGCGATGATTCAATAGTATCCCTGTGACGCATCCTTCGTAACTTGGATTACTTGGATTTTCAAAGCATTAATTGAAACATTCCTCCTTGTCAATATGCATCACGCGTTAAGAGTAAAAGCACTTCAGGGCGTCCTATATTGACACATTTTTTCCAACTTTAATTCCAAATCTCTAGACCGTCAACAAGAAGCAGTCAGGTAATGGCTATGGTAGCACTTGGTTAACCGTCGCAGTAGGACTACTGAAGCTTACTCGCTTTTATCAAAACATTTTGCCACCAGTCCTTGCACCTGCCGGACATCACTTGCTACCATCCTGGTCTAAGTCAGCACGAGCCATTCTCCACTACTTTATGAACTGACGTTTGATGAAGAGCCCGACGGCCCTGTCCCAATGTCTACCGACAACTCACTCTTGGTATGGAGCGCCATAAGACTGACAGACCTGGAGCCCCCTGTGTGTGCTGGTGTGTTTTTACCCCAGATACTTTTCGTGCTCTTGACGTTGCTCGACCTTGCGCATCCACACCAAGCAAACAAGCCGTACAACGTGACTTTCGTTTCTCGTCGAAATGCCGAGCCAGAACCAATGTACAAATAGAAATTAGCCGCGTGGTTAACACTAGTTGCAATGGGCGCTAAGCTGGTGATGATCTTTCGAAGTTTAGAGAACCTGTATTCTGGTAACATGACGATACATATGTTATTTATTGAGGTCGGAAGGCTGAAAATTAGAAAGAAAAATGTCACAATCAACAGAAGGCGAGTAATAAGCTTGCTGCGAGACATTTCACTTGATATGTTCACCGAATTTTCTTTTTCGCGCAGTTTTTTTATCATGATTGTACTGTTGGCGATCATTATGACGGACGGCAAGAACGAATACAGAGTCATGCGAATCCAACTATTTACCATCAAGAACACGTCAGCATATTCAACTTTAAGGACACAGTGTACACCAGCAGGGCTGTAAGTTTCGAAATAGTGTGTACAATAACCGAAGCCCACAACGGTCGAACACAGCACTGTAGCGATACTTCGGCGGACAGTGCAAAGGGCCTTGTACTTGAACGGTTTTGTAACGGCGACAAGGCGTTCTATGGAGAGCGCTACCAAGGACCATGCAGATAGGAACTGGGCTCCGTGACTGAGAAAGTAAGTTAAAGAACACACAAATGGCACGCTGGTGATTTCTGGTATCGTCTTCCGCATGTCCAGGAAAAACACAATTGCACAAAACAGAACTATGGAGTCGCCAACGGCCATACCTATAAAGTATACGCTGGAAGAAGTCTTTCGTTGATATAACTGAACAGAGAAAACTAATAAAGTCAACATGTTACCTATCAGACCCACAACAGGTATGATAATTCGACCATATCTTCCGATCTCAATGCAAATTGCCAAAATTTCATTTAAATACTGATCGTAATCAGACGAGACAGTTGTATTCACATTGATGGTGACATCAACAGTTGCGTTAAGGTCAAACTCGGATGAGTTGCTGGTCCAGTTGGAGACGGTGTTGTGTCCCATAACGTTCATGCACCCGTACGCACGCGCACTTACGCCCAGAAAGTATTCGTGGAAAGACGTCACAGCACGGTGTGTAAACGACTATCAAAGTATGAAGACTATAGGTAAGTCAAGTCAAAGATGAAAAATTATGTTTATTTCACCGACTTCAGCGTCCTTTTACGATGGAAATATCGTATCTCCATGACGCGAATGACGTCAAGAATAACAATTAGCTCTTTGCGAACCTTGATTTTGCCCACACGCAACAAAATCAAATCAAGCGACAACGCGCGTGAACAGAGGAGTTCGCAACTGCCCTATTTATTGATTAGAAGATGTCATTAGTGAAAATAATAGCCCATAATAAAGATAAAATGACAGAAAAACTATCATATGTGAGCAAACAAAGACACAAATACGAAGGAAATTTAGAGAACAGTCACTGTGTGGGTCTGTTACAGGAGATATTTGTTGTTTCGCTGTGAATGATGAGAGTTTTGAGCAAATGATACCTTATGGTTGTTGTCGCTTAATTGCTTTGTAAAACCCTAGAAAAATGGCCAAATTTGATCAACTTCGGAACATCGCATCAGATGCTATGCTTTACGCAACGTTCTCCAAAAAGCTGTAAGGAAATGATTTTAATGTTCCACTTTCCATGGGGCTATCAAAAATAGGACTTTTACCGTTTATCATGAAAGAAATAAGAATTTGCACAAAACGAAGGCGAAATGTCAATTTAGAAAACTGTAACAGCGTTTTTGAGATTTCACCTTAAAATTCAAATCAAATGAAATTTGGTCATGTTATTAATACCTTTGTTTTGCTATGAACGCCATAGTCATGTGACCAAATTAATGGCAGATTGGCGAAAAGTGACAAATCAAAAACTACGAACCTCCCAATTTCAGAAAATATATACTTTCACTGAGTTAAAATTTGTAGTTTTGCACTAGAGGCAAACACAAAGAGTTAGATATATGGTCTACCATAACCGTAACGGGAAGTAAAATATAATTAAGTATCTGAGGCAAGTTAAGCGAACTAGTGATACAAATCACTTCTACTACGTGACAAGATTTCGCATTAACGTGAAATTAATTCTTGTTCGACCACTAATACGTTATTGTCTGGGCGAGTGCAACTTCATTGTCCTTATTTGGGGAGCCGCCTTTAATGGATCAACAGAATCTTAAAATGATGACAGCGACTTACTTGCCGTAGATTCTTCCAGAAACGAGTCTGGTGAAAAGTATACAATTTTAGTTGTTCTTTGACGTTAGCACAGCTCTTGTCAAACAGTCGTAAAAAAATTCAGACTATAGGAAGGTAAACATCAATTATGTTCGACGTATGTCCTGTCAACCAACAAGCTGAGAATACGTTACTGGCGGGAACACACAATGCCACTCTTTGCACTCTCCACCGTGTCCTAATTACCAATTTTTCACTGGTCGTCACTTACAATTCGCCTCTGAAGCTGCAAATTGTAAAATTACTGGAGGGATATCTGACCAACCCCTGTCCACAGTGGGATGAACGTAGGGATTTTTTTCAATAAATCTTAAAACATATAAGTTTTTTCGAGAACTGCAGAAACAAAAAATCTACATCTCAACTTCAGAAGGCATTCAAACCAAACACACGTGAAAGTATTGCTAAATCCGAAAGAGTGGCGAAAACACAAGTAGTTTTTCAATGGCGAAAACCATGGCGTTTTAGTTAGGCAGATGTATTGTATGCGAAGAGGCAATTTTCGCTGTCAATGCACTTTCACTCTCAGTATTAAGTGAGTTCCCTGCATATGTATTTCTTTTGAAACGATCTGGCTACAAAAGTGCTAGTAAAACGCCAGCAGTTTTGTAGAAATTCAAAGCGCCAGTAAAGGTGATAATTGCAACTGTACACGTTAAGCAAAAATACCATAATGGTTTTAATCTGTTTCCGTTTCCTTGAAATCAGCGTTTTAAAGCTAGCATCAGGTGGTGCTGGGTGAAAAAGACCACTTTCCATTTTAGCTAGCAACAGCTTCGCTGGGGTTAAAAAAGAAGGAAAGGTCCCGATCCATTTAAGGTGTCATCAGGTGACTAATTCGTTTCAAAAATGTGGACAAAAACAATGTTTTGGTATTACGGACGTTTTCGCTGCCGGCGAAAGTGGTGGCGATAACGCTAGAGTGTTAGCTAGTTTTTGAAATGCATAATTTATCTCTCCAGGTAACAAGCTCAAACTATGTCGTACTGAAAAAGCCTTGTGGCATTAGTGTAATATACCGTAGACGTTCGCCAACAACGTTTCACAACTGGCCATTTGGACACTTTGGCCAGTTGTGGCAACCTGAAAACCTAAGGGGTGCTGTATCTGACTGGTGTCGTGTCAGTGCTAAGTTCTTGAAAACTGTGCCCAGTTGCATGCAAAGTGAAACAGTCCCAAACAGGGATTCAGCTAAGTTCTCTAAATCTTTTGCGTATCTGTGTTGTTCTTTACTCATAGATGTAGCATTTTCTATCATTTTATCTTGATTATAAGCTCGTCTTTGACTACAGACATTTCCTAATAATATGACTAAAATTTGAGCCCACATTAGTTCAATAAAAAGAAAGGATGACTTAGTCCTTAAATTAGGGGCGTTTGCACCTTTAATAATTTGAGAATTCACTCTCGTTTTTATCAAAGTTAAAAATTGACATGGTAATGAAATTTGAACAACATAAGAAGGGACAATCAAGGTTCTTCACAAGTCCTCAAATACGCGGTAGTATTTAGAGAACTTAATCGAGTCCCTTTGGAACTCTTTTATGCAACTTGGCACTGGCACGCTGATTCAAATGCGATAAAAGTGGTACTACCTATTTTAAAAATCGGCCATTTCTTTAACGTAATTAATTCATTCGGTCGCAGACAGTTGTTATTTAACAATTGTAGTTGCTTTAATTGGCGAGTGGGTATTGTCAGGAAGGCATTACTAGTAATTACTTCCTGGTATTACCAAGTAAACCGAATCAAAGTCAAACGGCCATCAGACTTGTCAGTTCGGAATAACTGACATTAAAATTGAAATAAACAATTTTCCATCATTTTTAACAGTATTCACAATTATCAACATTGTTCGTAGCAACCGGGCACTTGCACGCTTGTTCAAATGCGAGAAAAGTGGTACTACCTATTTTAAAAATCGGCCATTTCTTTAACATGATTAATTCTTTCGGTCGCAGACATTTGTTATTTAACAATTGTAGTTGCTTTAATTGGCGAGTGGGTATCGTCAGGAAGTCATTACTAGTAATTATTTCCTAGTATTAGCGAGTAAACCGAATCAAAGTCAAACGGCCATCCGACTTGTCAGTTGGGAATAACTGACATTAAAATTGAAAGAAACAGTTTTTCTATCATTTTTTAACAGTATTCACAATTATCAACATTGTTCGTAAATTCAATCAAAGCAGTTCCACTGATTCTACCTCTCCATGTACAAACTAATAACGTCAACATGTTATGGCACCACTGAATGCATTTATACAATTTAAATCTTGCACTCATGAAATGTTGATACCCTAAAACATACATAAGTCTCGACGTTCCCTTTAACTTGTATTAAATTCCAAGGTACGGCTGTTCTAGTTAGAACACTGGGACCTTCTGATTGCAAGAATTTTGCCTCACAAAATATCTTGGTTCATTGGTTGGAGCTGGCTTGCTCGAGTTTTACTGTAATTGTGAGTCGTCCCGTAACAATATAAGTGAAAGTAAAATTAAGCACCACATTTTCCTGTACTGTGGCTGTCACGTCGCATGATTGCTGCGGCTAAGTCTGACGGGTTGAAACAATGACGTCAATGACACTATTATTTTTGAAATTAACGAATTGTGAACAGACGTTGGAAATGTTGTGACAGTACTAAGAAAGTACCTACAGAGTAAACGGTAATAGTCGTATGTAACGTTCCTGCATTTAGAGAACCAGACAGAGTTTTCTCCACAAAACAAGGGACATCAAACTGGTTCTCTAAATGCAGGCAATTTATATCCGACTATTGAGTAAACGACTCAATCTTACATGATTACCATCTTTAAATGGATGAAATGAGATTAACACGATGCCGAAAACCAAGTAGCACACTTGAATACCAATTCCAGGGGATCATGGAATCACTGATACACACGGACCACCTACGAACCCATGAATCATGCGTACGAACCCAAATATCACGCATACGAACAAAAATCATGCGCACGAGCATCCGAAGCATACGCACGAATCATAACGGTGTGTTCGTGCAAGTGATTCGATGCTAGTGTGTAAGATTTTGAGTTCGTATGCATGATTATTTGTAGTTCGTGCGCATGATTTTTGTTCATAGGCGTGATTTTTGGGTTCGTACGCATGATTCATGGGTTCGTAGGTGATTCGTGCATAAGATGCGATGTTCGTGCATAGACATCGCTACAAATGTCAGTTAAAATCTGAAAACGTTTTTCTGCGTCTCAGCGGTTTTAAACACTGGATAATGCTGAGAATCTCTCCGTTATTTTCTGCGCTCTTTGACACCAGAGCTCGTGCAGTTGAAAGCACTGACTGCCCTTTCTTACGCTGTTTTACTTTCATTCAATCTTTGGCTTTGATACAAATCGATAGTGAAATCAACCTTGAATTTTCTATATTACTGAAAATAAGTAGGGATCTTTTCATGCAACGCCCCTGCTTTAAGGGCTAATTCCTTGTTGATTTTTGTTGAACTAAGGCCTTACTTTTTAGTTATATTTTTAAAAAATGTCGGTAGTCCAAGAGGAGATTATAATTAAGGTAAAATGAGAGAAAGGGATTATATGTGAGAGTAAATAATGACACAAATACGCAAAATATTTAGGGAACTTACTTGAATCCCTATTTGGGACTATTTCATGCAACTGGGCACAGAAACATGTAGTGTATGTAGTTGTTGACTCCATTGGAAGCTGTGAGACGTCAGTAACGAGCCTTCCGTTCCATAGAAACTGTAATAACACATTCAGTGTAGAAATATATCCATCGTTTGAAGGAAACCGAGAAATTCGTTGACGGAAAAGGTGTATCTGTATTATTTTCATAAATATACTTATCCAATTGAGTCATTTGTTGAAAATAAGTGGGTAACAACGTTAATGTTCTCTCTATTATCTACACTAGGTGTCCCAAAAATAATCCACTTTCACAAGCAGTTTTTGAGCAATTGACCAATAGAACTCGTTCCAATCTTTCACAATGTGTTTTCAGTGTGTCGTTAACAATTCTACAAAGTATCTTAGAAAAATGTAAAAAATTATGGAAGTACTGGGAAATTTAAAACAGCAGGGTGAAAAACGCAATATCATTGTGACTTTCATCGTGTTCATGCTTTGCTGGCACCTGCCGGTCAAAATTGCCTGCCTGGGTTTCAAATCTACTGTTTTTTATTGTCAGATCTACATCCAAATCAGGTCTGTCCAATATTCCGATTTGTAACGTTGTCTTTGAGTAAAAGTGATAAATTTACAATTGAAATTTGTTTCAAGGAGTATGGGTAGAGCGGAAGAAGAATCGTAAGCGAGTTCCACCGTGCGACTGTAAATAGCCTTATGGCTAAAATACGCAACACAGGGTCTGTTGCGCGTAAAAGTGGCAGTGCGAGATTCAAGACTGCATGTTCAAAACAAAACGAGGATCGTGTTGAGGAACTGATTCAATCCCTGGAGGACAACCCGGGTAACCACAAATCGCTGAGAGATGTCGCAAGGGATTTAGAAGTGAGCAAATCTTCTAAGTAAAGAATGGCGAAAAAACTGGAGTTAAAACCATTCAAAAGAATGCGGGTATCACGGGAGACCAAAATTTTAAAAGGGAAAGAAAAACGATGCAACTACTTGCATGACCGCCATTTATCCACTCATGTGAAAAGGATCATTTTGATCACTGATGAAAATAACTTCACGCTAGAAATCGCTAAAAATCGCCAAAACGATCGTGTTTATGGGAAACAAAAATGAGAAATTCAGCCTTCGCTATACTATCATGAGATTTTTTTCCGCCGGAGTATTTGGAAAGAAAACATTTTATTGACACTGATAGACCCAAAGTTAACAGTTAACGCTACATGCAGTTATTGGATGGAAATCTTTACCCGGATTGCAGGCGACTTAATCCTGGAGACAATTACGTTTCAACAAGATGGGACTCCTTCATACACGAGTAAGGCAACCCAGGCTCATCTCCAGGAGGCCACGCCAAAATTAATCAAAAAGGATGCGTGGTTTCCGCTCAGTCCTGACTGCAATCCAATGGACTATGCCATAAGGTTTTCTCTGAAGGAGGAAGTTTACCGGGGAATGAGCGGCAAATTGACTGATAATTGGGCCATGGGAGGAAATCTCGATAGAAGTAATACGGAAAAGTATTTCTGGTTGGAAGTAAAGGCTCCTTTTAGTCGTGGAGGAAGATAGAGGCCACATTGAGCGTAGACTGAAATAAGTGAGCTTCCCTTTGATATTTTACTTTTTGACCTGATGTTTTTAATTTTACAATACTAGCGTAATTGGATACAGATCTCTTTGATATTTTGAACAATTATTGATGATATCCTGAGGTTCATCTGTAAGAAATTTAAATAAAAAAATCAGTTTATCCGTTGCTGAGAAATAACTTGTCAAAAACACCTGATATATATGTAGTAACCATACCACCGCGTCTTTTTGACACACACGCACAGCTGAAACACAAGCGGATATAATCGAAACGACATTTATCCGCAATCAGTTAGCCGTATACAGAACACGAACGCATTGATACGCGTAAAATGAACAATTTCGTAAAATGTAACAACTGTTACATGTTACGTTGCTAAGCGTCTCCTAAAATGTAACAAGTTGTTACATTTGGCGTAGTTATTACATTTCACGTCAAGTGCACATGCGAAAAATGTACCATTGTTACATTTTACGAAACCAACGTCATATTACAAAGAAAATGACCAAAATCACGAACAAGTGGTATTTGACACGACCGGATGGGTACTTGAGTATTTTTGGACGAGGGATGCCGACCGAAAAATTTGAATACCTACCCAGTTAGAGAGTGAGCATGGACAAAAAAATGACCCATTTACTGACTAATTTTGCGTAAAAATTCACTTTTTCCACAGTTATGTTCCAGAAATTCAGAAAAAGCACCCTTTTAGATAATATTTCATTGAAAATGGTGCCATCTTATTTATTTGCTGTGAAAAAATACCCTTGTGTGCGACACTTTTCGTATACCTCTTCTATAGGGAATGCCCTCCGAGCTGACACGGCATAAATCTGGCTACCCATTATCATTTTTATGACTCTTACATTACTATTACTGCTATTACTAGGGCAATAACGTGAAAAGGTCCACCTCGAGACAAAAAATTAAAATTGTGGCTACACTAACATTTCTGGTCTCACCTGAAATCCCAATCTTTCTAGTTTCAGGATTCATATTTGATTGTCCTATAAATTTCCATTTTTCCCTAAATAGACCCATTTTTGGGGTCCTTTGACTCTGAAAATTAGCTCAATTTTCATGTTTGTTGCTAATTATTGTCATGAAAAGCTAATTATGGGTATTTCACTCTACTGTCAAATTTGTTCAATCACAAGAGCCCCAAACTTTACAAAAAATATTTCAACTTTAGCACATCATAGACCATTTGGGATCAAAGTTCAACTCCTGGATATCATGGTGCCGTACGTCCGTCACAAAAAAGTGTTAAAAAGTTTAGTTACTTTAAAAGTGTTCAATCAAAATTAAAATAATTTCAGATTCTCTTTTAACTTGTTACTCAATACTATTGACCAAAATTTTTTAGATCCCAGGGATTATTCGTTAAGTTAGAACTTGCGTGACAGACGTACAACAAATTTGTACGACCGTGACGTCCGTCCGTCACACCCATGAGATTACAATTTTTTATCCAATAATCTTAGGTCATATTTTTTCTTTTTAAACTTGCAGAAGATAAATGTATCCCACACCTAAGATCCTTAAAACGATAGAATATCACAAAGGCAGCTTTAAAATTATGCAAAGAAATTGCTATAGATTTAAACTAAATGCATAGGACTTCTTCAATTTCAAAAGTATTTGCAGAAAAGTTATAGTTTACAATGTCATCTAGTTATTCTTAGAAGAATTCAACTTATTAAAATCAGACAGTTTGACCACATTATAAAATGTAAATAAAACAAAATGTTAATTTAATGAGCTTATTGTTTTTCTGTTGGTACCCTGTGTTTGCAAAGAAATGCTTAGATTTTGGGAAATTTAGGATGCAAAAATATGCACACAAAAGAATTCTTAAGGTGCTCTAGAGTATAAACAACAAGAGACCTAAAGGAATACATGTCAAGTTGCTATTGCGCTGGAATCAACAAGTTATTTCGGCTCTGACCTTCTATACTGTGTTTTGTGTTGAAAAAGTCGATACTAGGCATTTTTAAGCGGCAGGAACCTGTCACCTACTTTATTTAGCATTTCACAGACTGTAGTCACTCTTTTTATGTCTTTCATTGTATTAGGTCATTGAGTGGCTTGTATAAAATGATTTCATAGGAAATGATTACATTGTCTCATCTTACATATTTTTATTCCTCAATCTTTTTAATGATTAGACATTTTTTTCTGCTGAGCTTTGAGGATATTTAGAAACGATAGAGGAAATTGTTGGAGAACACGGGTAGAACTTGTGCAACATGGAGAAGAATAAATATCGGCCGAAATATTCTCGGAAACTCGAAAAAAAAATGCCATCGTGGATCAAGAAATTCATAATACTTGCGCGTACTGTGCTGTGACACTATTTAAAGCCTCTCTTCAAATTTGAAAAGAAGGCATTAGTATTCTGTTTAACGCATAAAAACAGGTTTTCCTGATAACTAACAGCTGTCAAATACAAAATGATTATCGCTCTCATTCCCATCTATATTGCTTACAAACTTCAAAAGGGAAGTGAAGATTTTAGGGGATTGTTTTATATCCTTAATCAAATGAATTGAAAAGTTAAAATCCTATAGTATATTCCTAGCATAGGCCTACCTGTGATGATTTTCAGCAAAAGGTCAATCGATATCAAAAACATTGAATTAGTAGCAAAAGACCAATATAGCTTAAATACTGCAAAAGCTTGAATCATTCTGAATTGATATCTTAGTCACAACAAACAATTTAATACTAGAAATTCAGAGTGTACATCCGTCACATAGTCCGTCACATACATCCGTCACATACGTCCATCACATACGTCCGTCACATACGTCCGTCACACTAACTCAACTTATTCGAGCTCTGTGACAAAATTTGCTTAGAAGATATCAAAAAATTAGTTTGTTGTACTTTGCAAACATTCCACTTAATCATCATTTAAAACAAAAATTGTATTAACTTAATGCACCTCACAGAAAATTAACGTTATTTTTTTTTAAATTCAAATTCTCTGCGTATGTCCGTCACACACCCTTACAGGCAAGTTGCTCAGTCAGATTAAAAGATAGGGGACCTATCCACTGATGTATTAATCATTTTCCTAGGATGAACATTTTTTTCACAATTGATCAAAATGTTCTCCGATTGTACGTCCGTCACAAATGGAATTGCCCACTACCATTACTACTATTACTACTTTCACTATTATTACTCGTTATCGAAATCGTTATCACTGCTACCAGGAAGAGATAACCATCCTGGTTATCTCTTCCTGCTATTACTATTATTATTGAATTTATTTAACAAGGACACGGACACACTGCCATATAAATAATATATGTTTTAGAAAAGTGCTAATACATCATGGTACTCAAAGATTTAAAAAATCATCTCATTTATGGTTCAATGTTTTCACTGGGTAATCATAATGGACAGCGAGTGCTTTAAGAGGTTCGTATGTTCAGCCTTAACGATATTGTGACAGCTGTGGATGCAGAGTAGGCCTACTTTTCGGAAACGAGGGTGTTGAGATTAAAAATCTTGCGTTATTTCAAAATTTGATTATTTCTGATCTATCGGCAAGCAAAGTATTGTTTGTAAATTCAACTATATCCTTCTGTAGTTTGCCACGAAGAACTGAATTCAGACTGTAATCTTTTACTTGCGACTTACACCTAAACGTGAGGATACCCACTGTCTTATCGTTTTTGTCTCTTGTTGAAAACATCCCTTTTCAAAGAACTGGGGCCCGTTCCACGATATAAGCTCAAAAATTGCTTTAAGTTGAATTCTGGGGGTAGACATTTTTCGAGAACCAGCGACTAGTCGGCTATGGCTGCGGTCACCGGGTCATTAGAATGGCTGGTAACGGACATACAAAACACGCACTACTTTTATGTGGAACGGGCCCCAATATTCAGTGATTTAACTAAGTGATTTGAACTAGATTTCATTGAAAGTGGGTTGTAAGGAACAAAACGGCCAAAGTCGAAATCATGCAGCAAAGTTTAACATGCGCTTTTTACGCGATGTAGCAAAACGGTTAATATACCAAAGTTCCTTATCTGCCTACAACCAAGCGTGTTGTCGACAGCGAGAAACACACAAAATTGCGCCTCATGAGACACGTGGCTTCACAGTCATTAATAATAGAATGTCCAATGTCTGTCTTCATTTATATGGACTAAGGAACATAGACTAAATAGCAATTTTTAATTGATATTTTATCTTCAAACATCATGGAAAGAGAAATTGCATGTTTTTGTAGTCCGAAATGCCGACAGTCAGCTTTTTCGGACCATTGCCTCTTTTAACTAGCAACCTGGACACGGTATAAGCAAAATGATTGTGTCCTTTCAGAGCGGCAAAATATTTTCTTTTTCCCCATATAGGCTTCTTATTTTTACGTATACACGTCACGGTATGATCAGTTGTTACCTCCACTATTTCAGACAGGTCTGACATCATATGAACAATGAAAGTTCTTCCAACTTTTAGCTTTTTAAAAGGCGTTACTATGCCGCCACTTTTTAAACTATCGGCTCCGCCTTCTTAAAGACGTTCTTTTGCTGTTGCACTGGCAAAATCAGTCAACCTGCCGCAAATAAATGTGTGCTTTTATTTCCTTCCAAAGTCTTTAAGAAATTGTCATTCGTAACTAAGGTGGTAGAGACTTTGGTCTTGCCCCTTTTGTGTGGAGCATTAGCGATGACTCCAAGGCAATAAAAAACTGGCTGAAATAAACCAAACTATCGTGGAATAAAACGGGTATTTTTTCTATCAAATTGGCTTCCGAAATCGAATTCTCCGTGAAAATTGTTATCGTCGTTTGTTCCCGAAAAGACGTGATAAATATTAGCCAAAATACGATGTCATTGTTTCTGTTGTGCTTACAGGGTACCAAGGGAAGTGTGTTTACTGTAATGCCGGACACGCAATTGGATGTGACTTGTGAGTGCCAACAAAAGATTGCAAGAACGTTTTGATCCTGGAAACGCCTTTCGTCTGCAGTTGAAACTGTACGGGTACATTTTCTGACTATACCAAGAAAGTGCTCATGTTATAAAACAGTAGAAAGCACATAGGGACACGTCTATAAATTCGAGCCGGCACATTTGATAGAATTTCATTCAAACAATCCGAGAAAGAAGGCATTAAGTGTTGGAACCGTTTTCCTCGGTGTGACAAATACCATGCAAACGCATGAAATATGGCGTCACTTTCGTAAAATGTAACAATGGTACACTTCTCGCATGTGCATTCGACGTAAATTGTAACAATTATATAAAATGTAACAACTTTTTACATTTTAGGAGAGGCCCAGCAACGAAAAATGTAGCAGTTGTTACATTTTACGGCGTATCAGCGCGTATTTAATTGGGGTTTGCACGCATTTTCACAAACCAGGGCTACGAGCTTTTCAAGCATCAGCGCATCGATGTGTCTGTTGACGAAAAACAAAGGCATAACTAAAGGACTAGTGAATATATTTTTTGATAACTCAAAGCTGCATTTTGCCCTACTTAGCTGGATTAAAAATGAAAATCGAATTGGGCATTGAGTCTCCTCATCATGATAGTATTCTAAACCCGTTACCAACGTGAACCACCGCTGGCTCGAGTACACGCTTTAGGGTTTACTGGGGTCGGCCCAGTCTTGAACGCTGAGGAGTAGAAAATGGCCCATGACTTGATATACCGGCTCATTCCGAACCCACTCAAGATCGGATAAACATGGTCATGTTTTAAACTACAAAGCAATTCGGACAAGAATTGAACAGTGACAGCTAAAAAGGGGCGAAATTGTCTTGTTCAACAATAATTTGGATATTTTGACTTTTACGAATGAAAGTGAAATTAACTCGGAAAGTATATTATTTTGCAGTCACGCAAACGGTGTCTTTGTGTAAATTAGGATCAATATTGAAAAGAGCCATTTTGAATACCCTGATAATACAGTGTTTTTCATATAAACCTTCCTGTAACCAATGCGTTTTATGGCAGCAGATAAACGTCACTCACGCGTGATTTGTGATTTTATAAGCACTACTTGTTGATAAAATAATTCTTAAAGGTTTGATTTCCCCCCGTGTTTGGTGTCTGGAGAATGACTAATTTCATTGTGTATTACTAATATACAACTCATACAGCTTAAAAGGGATCTGCCGGTAAGTCTTGGTAATGCGTTAGCCTAATATTGTGACCCAAAATCATTTCCACATTATCACACGGAGCCACACACAATCGCATACCAACAAGCTTTACCGTGGACGGAACACCTTGTCATTTCTGCTCTGAATGGTCGTATGCATCTGGATGTCGCACATCAAATTCAGACAGAATACCCGTCAAACTGATTTTATTACCAATCTATCGTGAAGTTACTGGCCGTAAAGAACGCACTGTTACATCGTTTTGAAAAAAACACGTAGAGCAGCTACGTCACCATTTCGACCCGAAGAGAAATTTTGCTTGTTATTTGTCACGTGAACCATACTTAGCAAACAGTGCACAAATGTATCTGACTGCTGCTAGACATGACAAGCAGTCTGTGTTTGAACTGCGTGACCATGGAGCACGGTTTTAGTAGGAAAAGACGAAACAGCCTCTGTTATTACATTTACTGTTATTACAAAATAAGACATTTTTACGGAATTTACTGCAAACGAGGCGTTGAATGCGTACTGGTACGTGTTTGTTACGTATTCAGTTACATATGGAAAGAAGTCAGTTGGCCTGTGAGGATGGTCAAGTGACCTGGATGAAAGTATCTCACTTGAAAACAAAACTTTGCAAGACAACGCGAGATATTGCCGTGTATATTAAATGAGAACACATGAATTTGACTGGATTTTTTTGCTGAGAGACAGCTACTGAACTCTACCCTGTTTCACTGATGGCGTAAGTTGACGACTCATTTTACCGAGCTCATTCGTCAATTTCCGTGTGACGTTATAGTGTAGGAAAATTTCTATATACTAAAATATAAGATTGTCCAACGAATTTAATGCCAATTACGCCCCTAATCTTTTTAACAGAATTTTAAGACACTTGAAATATGTTTCTCGAACATAAACCATGTAAACGTATGCATGGAAGATGAAATTTCGTATCTACTCTGTGGCCGTTTACCACTGACTTCAGTACACGCCGTATCTGAACGACCAATCTGTTAAGTCTTTCCTTTTTTACGAATAATGAACGTGTTGGCCACTTTTGATTGGCTAATGCTCGGAACCCCTTCAGTCATAACATTTCCATTTTAAATTATTGTCAAACGCACCTGCTAATTTTAAAAACTTATGTATGGACAGCACTTTATTGTGAGCCGGCTACGTCAAATCAATTAGATCGTGCCCCGAAACAAACACATTCTATGTGATTGTCCTATTACGTATGTGAACTTGGAATGTCAACATACATGGAATTCCGAGTTTGTTCAAGCTATCTCAAGATTAAGCAAGTAGTTCTGCAAGTAGTTCTGCAAGTAGTTCTGCAAGTAGTTCTGTGGGGATTATTAATACATTAATTCATTATTTTTACATAAAAAGACAGGTTCATCATGCTTTGCTGGTGTTTGAAAGCTTATAAACGTCTTCGTTTCTTGATCTCGTCATGATTGGTTGAGTGACCTTAAAGTTCCGATCTGACGATCCTGAGATCAAGGCCGGGGTCTAATCTTTTTACTCTAACTCAAGCACGAAATTATTTTGTCATTTTCCGCTATACTTTTGCGAATGCAAGATAAGTGTCCTATATTCTGTGTTCAAATAAATTATTGTCTATGCAAATGAGATTCTAGACCAAGTTCGTACTTGATGACCCCTAGATTCGAGCTTAAACTTGAGTAAAAACTCTAGATTTCCAGTAAAAACTCGAAATTTCAAGTATTATGCTCGAAACTTTAGCCTTAGCCTGACGTCAATAAGTGCAAACTAGGATTAGGTAGTTATCAGCCTAAGCCTCTGTGTACTGGAGAACAGAATAATGTGTTACCAAAGAAAATGACAAAAACAATTTTGAGTTCCATCTTGAGTAAAAAGATTAGACTCCAGGCCCAAGTGTGGTTTCACTTTAAGTAAAACAATAAACTGTCATAGTATGCTTTACTTTGAAATGTACAAACTACTAAAATTTAAACGTATTTTGAGCGAAATGAATGGAAGATACGACTATACGACTACGAGGACATCCGTGATACTCCATAGTCTCTCAAAGTTTGACGAGAGCGACTAAACAGTGAAATTATCCCCAAACTATGGTTTGCGCTGGAAATTCGTAACACAATCTTGTCTTAACTTTATGTACACGATAACGTCGTACAAAGCTGACGAATATTGAACAGAATGAGGTGTTTTTACACAGAATCCAAAACCAGTCGTTAGTCTCCTTAGTTGTGACCTTTCACCTACGTCGCAATATGCATTTATAGGTTTACTGCCTGTTTAACCTTATTACATATATTGTAACACTAATATTCTTTTTTATTTTTAGAGCGCTGAGTTTCCTTCACAAAATAGTTAACTAAGTGCTGGTGCACAAGTGCGACCGTAGCAAAGTAGCACCAAATATCCTCGTCGTATCCGGCAATACCAACCTGCGCCCAGCATCATGTTTGGCGTTGCTCACAGATTCCGCACACTTCTAACAGAAGTATTGCGTGTTGAACATCCACATTACATATGCGGTATTGTTCGTAAATTGACTAAGTTCTGGAAACAAACATGTTTCCTGAAAAACTATATAAACGTGTCCAATATGACGTCATTTGGGCGTTTTATCGTGGCTGGGCATTCGTGTGCTTATGTCCGTGTCCAAGAGTTGCCATAATAGTGCCAGACACGTCATCATTAAACATCCGCGATACGGATGTATAGGGATGCAAAGAGAGAAAAGTGAGAGAAAGAGACAAAGAGCAAAGCTTGGCCACCAACAATGTAAAAATACATTTTGTATATAAGTAATAAATACCGGTAATAACAATAAAGACAATGATAAGTCTGTTACATTACACGGCAGATTGCAGTTGTTAATCAAACATTAATGTTGACAAAGTTTTCTATTTTAAGTAGTTATTTTAAAGACAAGTTACTCGGAACATCTCTTGGTGATTGATGTCATAGCAACAAAAATATAGCTGGTTATGCCGGGGGTTCTAAAAAGTTTTAGCGAGATTCGTTAAAATTGTCGTCAAGACGAAAAGTCCTGTTTTTTTCTACAGCTGTTTTCTACAAAAATGATAACTTTAGTATCGCACAATTATTAAGTACTCGTACTTATATGCAAAAACGTAGATGTCACCACGAATGTGTCTATGAAAAAATTGTTTTATACGGAAAGAGCACAGAACAAAGAGTTTTGGCTGTTTTAAAAAAAAATTCTGAACATGCTTGTTCCAGAAAATATGGTTGTCCACAAAATTTTTCAACTATATTAAAAGTTCACCTTTGGAAATTGAAACGGGTAAATTCGCTGGGTCTCAGGCTGATGAACGATTCTGTAAAGTTGTAATGAGACTCATCATTGCAGGTGAATATCATTTTCTTTTTGTTTGTAAAAAATGCAATATTTAAAAAACGAGTTCTCGATCGAAGGCACCCTGATGGACACGTTTAATTATCATGCAAAACAATTTTAAAAAAAACACGTAAATCTCACTTCAGAATTTAAAAAACAAGATAATCTGACTTAAATGAAACTACATTCAGAAGTGTTGAAAAGGTGAAATATAGGCCGTGTGGCTGGAGATGTTCATGTTTGTCTCGTATTTTTATGTTTACTAGTGAATCCATGTTACTATGATAACCAGATAATAATAGTTTCATCTTTAATATTAATTGTAGGGATATTTGACTAATACCGAATAGCATAAACTTTGTTGTACTTGTGTTGAGACATACTTAATAAGTATTTAAGCAGTCGAAAAGTCTCGCGATCCTAAAATGATCCCTGAGGATGTGATTTTTTTAATAATTTATTATCATTTATAAAACAGTACAAAAACAAACAAACAAATAAGTACATCCATTCATTCACTCATGCACACCTCAGGAAAGACCATTCTCGTATATCGTTTAAAGTATATAACTTCAGCATGTAGTTAACGTGAACAACGAATTTTTCCCATTTCGCAGAAAAGCTGTCATAAACAAAGTTTTTGTATGTAATTAACATGCGTCTCGTAAAGTCCAAGAATAACTTGATCGTAAGAGAGACTGTTGGGAAGCTGAATGCGACACTTTTGCATTAGCTGTCCGAATTCCTTCCAGAAATCTTGTACAGTGCGACATTCCCAAAAAAGGTGTGACAGCGTCTCTGTTGCTTTATTACAAAAGGAACAAAAATTAGAATCCCGAACACGGATTTTGACTAAAAAGGTATTTGTTGCAATAATCCTGTGTAGCATTCTAAATTGGAGCCATCTAATGTTGGGATCCTTTGTACAGTAATTTCACAAGGCAATGCGTATATTTTCTTCCAGTCTAAACTATCTCCTAAGTCTATTTCCCATTTACACTCTGACTTAGAAGGTTTCTTAACGTCATTAAAGACTGAACTTTCTTTTGTAGGAATCACGTCATCACTACCAGTTTTACTTCCAAACCAAATGGCTTTTGTTTTATCCACATTCACTTGGAGACCGGAGACACTAGCAAACAAATGAAGTACATTCAATGTGGTAGTCAATGACAAGTTCGACCCATCCAAAGTAATTGACGTGTCGTCCGCATATTGTGAAATCAAATATTCCTTATTTCCTGCAACTACACCAGCAATATTTTTATTATTCTTAATTAAATACGCCAAAATCTACGCGCACAATATGAAAACGTAGGGGGAAAAAGGGTCACCTTGTCTGCAGCCACGCGAAATATTGAACCAGGAAGATGGGTAACCATTTACGACAACACAGGACTTAAAATTACTACGACAATGAATCAAATGCTTTCTCAAAGTCAATCAGTAAAAGCAATCCAGGTTTGTTAGCTGCCTGGACATAAAACATTAAGTCATATAGCACGCGGATATTTTCGTTCATATTTCTTCCTGAAACGAAACCTGTCTGGTCCTTACGGATTAGTTTTCCCAAAACGGGTTTCAACCGTTCAGCCACAGCCGAAGAAGCCAATTTATATGTCACATGGGTCTCCAGTTTTTCAAATGATGTTACTCCCTTAGGGATGCAGGTAATCACTGCCTCTTTCTGTGTTGTTGATAACTGGCCAATTGCAAAACCAGTATTAAGTGAGCGAACAACGAAATGTCCAATGTCAGCCCAAAATATTGTAAAAATTTCACTGAAAAACAGTCAGAGCCTGAGCTCTTGTTTTTCATTTTTTTCAAGCATTGTGTGACTTCTTCATATGTAAGAAGACCTTCTAAATTTTCTTTTTCTGACTCATTTAATTTGGAGACACAAACCTTATCAAGAAGAGTCTCTCAAGCAGTATTGTTAGAATGTCGATATTTGTATAGCTTTTCATAAAATATTTTGGTTTCCTGAATAACCACTTCTTCACTAATGGTTTTAGTATTGTCAGATTTCCACAAAAAGTCATAGACTTTGGAAATTGCAGGCAGAATAGAAATAGGTCTGTAGTTAACAACGGTGTTATTGTCGGCGTCATTTTTATGAATAAGGAATACCTTAGCTATTTTTAAATAATCTGGAAAATTGTTGTGATAAGAGATTGGTTAAGGAAATTTGTCAGTATAAAAATACATAGAATATTTTTTACAAATGGGCATGTTATTGTCTTCGCTGTCTGTAATGGATTTGAATTTAAGATTTTTCTTCATACCTCGTCATCAGCATCGGTTTTGAATTTAAAAATAGACTCAATGAAACCATAAAAAATCAAAATGGCTGTTGCATATCGATATTTGGGATGCCAAGTTGTTCCCAGGTCCCACAAAATACTGGTTGAGTTGATCGGCTATTTTCTGTTCGTTAGCAATATATTGTGATCCAGCGAAGGCAATACTGTGAGAACAGTTGGGGAGGAAGAATTAAAAATTACCTTTTTGATGACATGCCAAGTTTGGCGTGTATGATTTTTGCGCTTGCAATTTTCACAATTCATGTACATATAGATTGTTATATGGCGAAGTCGTTATCCTCCGTAATCTAGAGCACGAGTGGATTTTGGAGAATTATCGCCCAAGGGGCGTTTCATTAAAAAGTTTCCGTCCTACAAACTCCGAAATTGTTGAAATAAAATAAAAAATAAAGTCATCAAAGTGGCTCAGCATTAGACGGGGTCTATAGATATGTGTGGTTAGGTGTTTAACAGTGCTCAACTTCATTTCGATTACTAAGCTTTCTCAGATCTTTTTTATTACCAGTTGCTTCACCGTCAATTATATTAAACATAGCTCTGACATAAATCATCAAGCCCCCTGCTCGCAACAGTCATTTTCTAAGACTTTTTATTTCAAAACCATCCAAGTAGTAAAGACGGTAATTTGCATAATCATTCAGACCGTTTCTTTTAAGGAAACGGAGTCAAACAGTACATTTTGTTTTTTGCAGCAGGTCACAGTTGGAACTTAGAGACTGGATATTAACATTGAGTGTACACAAATCTTTCTTGTGAATGTTTACAAGTGTAAAATGTCATAGCACTAGGAGTTTTTGTCTGTAAGCAATTTCCGTTCGTCACTAGTGTCAACTAAGTTAAGAAAACTGTTAGCGTGTGCTACTCGAAGATTGATGAGTACGTCGATCATCAACATTACCACGTGGTCACATGTCCTATTAGTGCATATGACGAACGTGGAAGTAAAATCATATAACCGTGCAGTTCCTTAGCACACAAGTGCATGACAAAGAATTTGTAATCAAATATAAGGGAGCTGATAACATGTGGCGCTTATCTCTACGTCACCACGTAAACAGTTCAAGTCAGTAGTGTTCCCACTCTTTGTGTGCACTTTAGCTTCTGTGTCATTTTTTTCTGCGAAAAAACATCACCACTTGAGGGTTTTATTATTATTTTAGCATATGCAAATTTGCAACAGTGCATGCCTCGGTACATGAAAAGCCCTGTTGTAGTCTGAAAAATCCGTTCTGATTTTCCCTCAAGCTGTTTTGTTGACCGGTCGCGTTCGCACTAATAGTCGTGGGCAATAAATTTCTACGATCGTATCAAACAGGCTGTAAACTTTTCAGAGATTTCAAGATCAAATTAAAATGACCAAGTCAAAGTCGACTCAATCAGTGCCTATTTGGTTTTATTGCATTGTGCGTTTTAATGAGCACACAGGTCGACATAAGTCTTTTTTACGACATACAAAGCCACCATTTTCGACCCACTGAGATCGTCGTTATTTCACAATTTTCCCTGCAAATTATTGAGGGATCGGGCCCCATTTCCGATCTCAATACAAAGGTTGAAGTGAAGAAAACAATTTACGACGTTCATCTCATTTACAAACAGTCAAAAAAGATAAACCATAAGCGATGTTGGCTTATTTGTGGAGGATAAAATGAGATTGTTACCAGTCGTATATGAAAATAACTTCGAATGCATTGTTATGAAACGGTCGTTCCTGGGATTGGTGGGAGGGAGGGCCAGGGTAGAAGGGGGGGGGGTGATTAAGGAGGAGCCATAGGGAGGGATAGTCCGAGGGAGGGGGTAGGGAAAGGAAGGAGGGAAAGGAGGAAGGTTGGAGGGAACTTGAGAGGGAGTGGGATTAATTATTCAACTTTTACTAAAATATAAGATTGAATTCTACAGCTGACAATAAATGGCCGGCAATTTCTCTGCTGTTCTCACCCAACAATGCTCATGTGGGGGAGGGTATAGGCGGTAAGAGAACGGTAGAAAGAGAGAAAGAGGGAGACAAGAAGGGGAGCAAGGGACGGAGGGAGGGAGAATGAGGGAAGAGAGAGAGAGAGAGGAGATGAGTGATCCAGAGAGAGAGAGAGAGAGATAGGGAGGAGGGAGAGGGAGGGAGGAGCGGATGAACAGACAGATATGCAGAGACTCAGCAAGCGACTGACAATGGCAATGCACATATCCTTTGCTATGAGAACAACACACAGTGTCTATACATCAAAGTGTCCCAGCTAAGCATCCTCGAATCGAAAGCATCCGTGTCAAATGACTCGTCAACCAGACTACAGCTCTGATCATGTCTTTAACATCACCCTCCTGTTGAAAAAGTTTCAGAATAATTGACAGCTTCTTTGCTTAGAACTAAGCGTTAAACGTTGCCTTGTCACGGTCTGATACTCCAGTGACAGAGCCACGAAACGCCGGAGCTAGCTGACAATGTCGACTTATAGTAACTTTATGACATGTTCATATCTTGATTTGCTGATTACAATGAGAGTGAGTGGCCAGTTGCCACTTGCTTGTATTTTCAGAATCCAACTTGGCCGATAAAATGGCTGCCGGGTGTGATGATAACCTGAATTTCCTCCGGGACAGAGATTTCGATATGAACTCCTGTGTTTTCAATAACAAAAAATCTGAATTTGAATTAGCAAGATCACTTAAAATTCAAATTACGTTGCTAAAGCAGTTTTATTGTGGAAGTGTATGCTGTATGTATGTATGCAGTGGGTGTATGATACATGTTTGCTTTTCTATAAAAAAACTTGACCTGCCTGTGTGCTCTGCGTTCTAATTTGGATCGTTCTGCTTACTTCCAACTGATACAATAACCACAGAATCGGATTGCTTGACTTTCCAAACATAACCATTCATGCCGAAGTCATTTTCCAAGTGTAGTTATGAGATCAGAAGTTATAATGCAATTTATATTCTCATCACACGTGGGTGCCGTCTTGTCGTCCATCATTGAATTTAAACAGTGTAAGAAAGCTAAGCCGGTAGTAACTAGCCACTCAGTCTCATTTGAATCAGCGTATCAAGTTGTAAGGAGACATTGTAAGGTTCCATGGAAATTTGAGGTTCTACCGCCGGATTATAAAGGAATAACAGATTGCCAGTTCTTTGAAAACTTGATTTATCACCAGAGTAAGGAAAAAGTTAAGACCAATTATATTGCGACAAGTATAAGTCTAAATGAAGAGTCCACCTTCTTGGACGGATCATGTGTTTGTGTCCACTTTAAAATGTCAAAACCTTAATTGTGAACACCCCCGTTTTGTATGCGTGGTTTGTGCGTACTAAACACAATTGGCTAACCAGGAGCCCGAATATTGATGCAGTTGGTAGGCAAGGGAAGGGAAGGGGATGATCGGGGGTGGAGGGGAGGCAGGAAACAGGTAAGGAGGGCGAGGAGAGAGGCGCAGGGAAGGGCTGAGGAACGGACTGAGCGGAGGGAAGGGCTGAGGAACGGACTGAAACGGAGACAGAAGGAAATCATCCAAATTTAAATAAAACATATGTTTGAATTCCACGGTGATTAGACCTCTCAGCTGTTCTCACCCAAAATATCCTTGCATGTCTTACAGACCCTGTAGAAATGGGCAACTGGTTGATTATCGTCATTGCTTTCAACTTGAAAGTTTTAACCAGAGCACTAGTACTGATGAACACCAAGGCTACCGCGTCCAACACAAGTTGCAGGTAGGCCTAAAGGCCCTATAGGCCTATGTAGCCCAGTCTTCATTTGAAAGGTCGACATTGAAAATTTTCTTTAGTCAGGGCACATCCTAGGAGTTCCTGGGCTAACAATTATCATATTGAGTAGTTGTGGCAAAGTCTGATTCGTACATTTGACGAACGGTACATTACGAACGACACTTTTCAGCCCAAACACAGCATCATAACCATGTGTCACATATATGGCAAATGTTTGATTTGGGTTTCAATCTCAGTTAAAAAGTTTTTATATTGAAAAATTCGGAGCTATGACCTCGCGAGACTAGGAAGTACGTGTGTTGTACACTGGGATCTGTCCCAAAGAGAACTTGCACGTGAACTTCTCTCCTTTTTTCTGTCAACAGTTTTGACAGATGCATTGAAGTGTGGGAGGTTGGACTGGTCTTCTATGTTGGCGGATCATTGCTGGTCGCACTCCTGGTTATCGTGATTGTACTGTCAGTGAAGTTGATCTCCAAAGCGAGAGCAGGTCACATGAACAAGTACAACCACAACCACAGGTAAGTGGCACCCTGACCGAGCGCTGCACCTCTAAGGTAGTTCTGAACCACGAATGGCAAACGGTTTTTTGACTGGAGGTTGGTAACACTGACCACAAATTCACATCTTGAGTAGGTGGGTAATGTAACCAAAAACGCACTTCTCAAAGGGCACGTGCAAAGTTGCAGAGATACCGGAAATAAAGTTACGAATTGTCTAATGTTCTTGAAAACCAGTTAATGACAACCGTTTTGTTGAACACCTAAGAATTGTATTACCAGGCTCGTTTTTTTTTCAATTTTTAAATTGCTGTTTAAACATTTCAGCGATGCGCATTCAGAGAACATTTTCGAAGATACTCAAGGTTTCCAGTTCACTACTCAAAACCCGAGTGAACTTGACAACACTTGTCGTAACAGTAACAGCAACAACAGCAACAGTAACACTTCAGACGACGTTGAGAGTTTCGCCTGCGCTGTAAGTATACACAAATAACAAACATCAAAAGCACGGGAAACGCAATTGTTACGATATCATCGGGGAGACTTCACCTATTAATGACCGCGAAAATAGAAAACGCCATTCGTATTTTTAGTACATCTGTCATGAACGTATACTTGATTCACATTTAAAGGACAAAATTGCCTTTTTCGAAGGCGTTTTTGGTCAGTTTAGCACATTTCGCTTACTCTTAACTGTACATTTATTAAAACAAAATTACAGCAGCATTATACCCACGTTTTGTATAAAAACAAGTTTAGATCAATGTCATTTGTCGTTGTAAAATTGGTCTTCTCATGTTAAGATGTGATCTATGGACTCGAGGAATAAGAGGCATTTCATTACTTCTTCAGAACTCGGACCATTTCAAGTTCAGTACAAGCTCATAAAATTTCAATTCAGGTCATAACATGACCTGAAATTTATAAGATTGGTCTGAAGAGACAGCGACCTTTTAGATCTTTCTTATCCAGAAATCGCGTTCAATCTGACTAAGGAATAACTGGAGACCATTGTGAAAAGAGTAATCCGAACGTAACCAGGTTGAGACTTTCTTCATTAAAGGACGGCCGGCTTCATCAAAATGACCTACAGTTGCTCAAATTGCTGCTAGGTAGTACTTATGCGACAGGAACCCGGTTCCAGTTGCAAGGCAATTCCGTACGACAATCTGCATAACTAGGTTATTACGATGACGTCAGTCGCCCACCATGACAAATGAAAGTCTCAATGATGATCAAATGTGATTGCTTGTGTTTAGGTAAGTAACGCTTTCCATAATGGATACTTACCAGGCTGAGAAAATATTGGGACACTTTCATGGCCTAATCAAAACTTTTCAACAATTCTTCCTACTGGTAGTGTGATGCTGTGAACACTTGGAAAAATGCCACCACAGTAGTGGTGTCTGAGTGACTGAATCGTTGTTTTAGTTTCATTATTTGTGTTCTCACATCATCTCTCGTGTCAAGGACAACTTGTTATATAACGGGATTGGGACTGAAAATCTGCAGGCGTCTTTGCGGGAACGAAAAAGCAAGGGAAGCGACTGTTTCGTAACTTACGTACTTACTGTGTCACCACTTCGCACCGATCCGGCTACCGCTGTATCGCCAGTTGGCGATTCTATTTTTTTCGTTTACCCTTGCGTCGTCGGAGGTTAACAGATAGGCAACACCATCCAAGTTTCAGACAGATTCGACTGGTTACGCGCTATCTAGTGGCCATTCATATTACTTTCGATTCCGTTTTTGACTTCCACCTCTCATCCTCTGAACTACTCGAAAAATCATCATCAAAATTAGTAGACGAGTTCCTACAAAGGACCACGGCAAATTGACGTCGATTTTTGAACGCACCTGACTATTTTGGCGCTTCCTAGTAGCAATCCAGTTTTGTTTTCTTGGTGCTCTGCAATATTTCATTAATTCTTTGCAGGATTTGTGTGAAATTTCAAGTGTGATAACAACGGATGACGACCACCGTCGGATGGATCGTTCTGCGTCCCACAGTGGCAATTTTATGTTTAGGTTTTCCTCTCTATCTTTATTGGCTGATTTTCATGAAATTTAACAAATAGATTTCTATTATGAAATCGTCTTTACATTTCGGGCACTTTTTACGTATTCTGCGCCATCTGGTGGCCAATTTTATTGTTTTCGGGGTTTTGTCATCCTTCCGCACATTACAAAAGAGCAATAGTGCCTTTCAGGAGGGGAAGGGGTGCTTTTTCAGCATTTTTCTTCGGTATTTCACTGATTAGTCCTTCGTTGTCATCCATCATACATACACATGTGAGTACTTATTTACAGACAGGTTACGTGTCTAACATAGGCTGAATGTGAGCGTATGTAGTTTATATATTTTAGGAAACCATTGGCGCTTCGAAATATCATTGTATCAGACGGTCGTCCAAAGTGATGTTCCGCCGAAAGGACTCTGTTTTACCTGCAGAAGTCACTTTCGTCCCAAATTTGGCAAAACTAGACACAGAAACAAAGGTAGGAATAACCGCTGGTAGACAACCTGTGGTGAGTGAGCTCAGACCCATAGAAAAGATAAGCAAAACATGTAGCTCAGACGGGTGACTTTTTTCACAACCAGTTGTGGAAAAATTACATTGATATAGTTCTTCATCAATAATCCTCCGACTCACTTTAAATAAGATTTACCATATTAAATGCATATGCGCGTATGTTTACAAATATCTATTCAGTAAGTTGATTGGAGCTGACTGTTTAGATCATTTCAAGCCTGAGGCACTTATTATTAATTTGGCCATTTGTTGAACAAGTCCTTAATGGAAAAAAACAAAAAACATAAATCATAAAACTTCTGCACTTCACTTAAAAATTTAGCTCCTGTCGTTGCGAAGCCGGTATGAGTCAGACAGGAATCAGTTCTGTTCCATCTAAATGCTACCACGGGCGGATCCAGGATTTTGAGTTGGGGGGGCAGGGCACAGGAATAAGCAGAATTTCGGCAGATGCGCGCGCCCAGCCTAACACGTACGGATGCAGGGGTCTCGAACTTTGTGTTTGCTGACCTTTTTACTAAAAAAAAACGGTAAACGGGGTTTGTTCAGGGCCTATGCACTGTTTATTCGCCCGCTGTGCTAGTCAGCAGTTCGCAACCAAACTCCCAAATGGTGTCTGGTACAGTTTTAGGGGCGGGGGGGGCATGGCTCCCTTGCCCCCCCTCCCCTAAATCCGCCACTGGCTACTGGCGGAATCAGATTCAAATCATATGACTAATGGCTGAGGAACCTATTTTGTTGTCCAAAAACGAAAACTTAACTACCAATAGACTGAGAGACAACCGATATAGAGAGACAAAATAAAGTACGGCAGAATCTGTGAATGGATCGACGGTAGAATACGTAGGCATGAATTGACTCTCCTCACGTACGCCGAAGATTATGACTTCTTTCATTTCAGTTTGTCATCGCGCGACCGCAGATAAAGAGGCTACCTCGTGTGGACTGTGTGGGTATCCTCTCCGACTTGAATCCTCCAAGAAAACATTCGAGTGCACCTGAGTAGGATCTTCAACAGGTGCAGCTTACGGGTGCACCTGAGTGGGGCGCCAACAGGAAGCGGTTCACTGAGGCGTCGCAGTCACTCTGGTAAACTGGTGTCGAGCCCAGAGTCAGATCAACTTCAGGAATCCAAGCATAAGTTTGCAAAATATCATCAATTTCTCAAGAAATTTTTGTAACTGTGCCTCTGCAATAATAATATTATGCTAGAAACCGAGTCCGTGGCTTTGAATCTATGAAATACATAAAATTTAGCCTGGGGGAACAGCTGGCGGTTTTACTTAAAATCTTTATTTTTGTGGCGGCGTAAGTTTGTGTGACCGTTCAGCCACCTGGCCTTGAGAATAATTCGTTGGACAGCGAGACTCTTTCGCCAACAATTATTAACTTCCACCCTCTCATACCCAACGTGTCGTTAGTTTGACTAACGCATTTTTAACAGAAGCCTTCCCGTCAATGTGAAACGTACTTACTTCTTTAGATAAAAAACGTTTGTAGTAATTATTTCTAACTTAGATCAATGCCGACCTTCGTGGCAGTGCATTTATTGTATAAAATGATATCTCTGTTTTTCATTGCTACCCTTGCCAATTCTTAAAATGCATTCCATGTGCCAAATGAGTGACTTATTCGAGAACTATACTACGTGGGAAATTTTGATTTTTGATGTTTTTGTAGATTTACAAGCAACAATACATCTATTTCAACAACCTATCGTAGAGTGAAAACGTGTCTTGGCTAATTCACCATCGAAGATCATCTATCCGTAAATACTTGAATAGATTATTTTTTGATAGTTCTGTTTCTTGAGGGTAAATCGATCCTTTTCTACAAATCATTGAAGTATCATTGACAAAGCAAGCCCCACTTATTTCGTTTGACGCACGCGCATGTTAAATTTAAATTCACCGACGAGGTTTCCATAGAGATAAGTTCTATACAACATACTTGTAAGTACATGCACTTCAACTTCACGACAGTGTTTGTGCTCTTATGTTTCAGTCAACAACAAAACATGTTTTTAAACAAGTTGCAAAAAGGTCGTAGAACTGTCAAAGTAAACAGCTGCTGGCCTACTCAAGTTTGCGTCAAGAGCGTCTAAGCTTAATGCAGACACAAACTAACTCACCCACAAAATGTGCTTTCTCTAGCAACTTCCAATCATATTTGCTCGAGGTGAGCAAGCTTTAGAACGGACGCAACGAATTCGGACATCAACACATCCCAAATTCGTCGATCAATCACGGCACGGTAGTATTTTGCCGAGCGAAACACTCAATTTGTACTCGAGTTTTTGTGTGGTATTGCTTTTGTTGAATCTACGAAACGCACATCTGGGTTGAGTGCAGTAACGTTAGTACCTCACTAAAAAGCTACTAAAATACGCTGGGATATTGCTGTGTATCTTCAATGAGAGCGCGTGATTTTGTGTAAGATTTTTCCCGCGGCGAGACAGCTATTGAACTCTACCCAGATTTCCACGCTCTTCAATACTTTGAACAGCACCCCTACCGCTGTTAGTAGATGCAGGGGCCCTGTGCCCGGTTGCATGAAACAGTCCCACATAGGGACTCAACTAAGTTCCCTAGATCTACTGCGTATTTGTGGACTTGTGAAAAAATGATTGTCTTTTCTTCTACTATTTTAGTTTGTACGTCAGTTTTTGTCTTTGATACAAATCGAGAGTGAACTCTACATTGAAATTTCAATATTGTCGAAAATAAATAGGTTTTCATGCAGCGTCCCTAATTTCAGAACTAAGTCCCTATTTGTTTTCATTGAAGTCAGAGCTTAGTTTTAGTTATATCACTAGTCTGAGAGGAGCTCATCGTCAAGATGAAATAATAAAAAATAACATCTGTGATTAAAGAATGACTCAAATACCGAACAGATTTAGGGAACTTAGCTGAGTCCCTGTTTAGGACTGTTTCATGCAACCGGGCACAGAAGTTCCGCATACACGTTTCCGATTTTTGTAAACGGCTCAGCAATGTTTGTGACCGTCGTTTACGACTAACCGGACAGTATAGACACGTGTTCCGACACGCTTTTCGATCTAAAACTTCGTCTAGAGTCTTACACGAAAATCGGAATGTAGAGAAAGCAGTCTTAAAGTCCCATTCGAAACAGTTTTGTAATTGACTGTCGTATACGACTAATCTGATTGTGGAGGCAGGTGTTGCGACTGGAATGTTCAAGCGAAAAAGCCGAATGCGACTTGATTGAAATAAAGGACGTCTGATTTTCAATGAACTACGTCTTTGGATTGCTGTCACTACGTAATCCGATTAGCAGTTTACGATTTTGATAAAAAGTCGAAAACGAAATGTTGGCGTGTGCAGAGCCTTATACCGTATTAGTTGGGGGCCCCTCTGGTGCTCGGGGCCTCATAAAGCGTCACGGTAGATTCCCTGACTACACTAAAATACTACAGGACAGTGAAGAGTTTGTAGACGGAGGTGTCCCGTCAGCGAGGAAGTAGTCGTGCTCAGGTTTTACACTGCACCTCAGTGGAACAGGCGAGTGTTAAACACATGACTTCTCTGTAAATAAGTGGTGATGCTTGGTCTCGTCAGATAGTTCCGCTATGAATGCTGACCGATAATGCTGGTGCATTCAGGTATTTGTCATTGCCGTTGTAAAAATGATGTCACGTGAATGAAAACAGATGAACTGGGTTCAGTACTCGTTGCTTACAAGGCTTGCATTCGGCGAACACTGGCAGCGTCTCGGTGGGCGAAATGGGGGACTGGTGTGTAACTGTAGTTATCTTTGTCAGTCTTGCTGTTTCCGCCAGACCACTTAGTGTAAGTGCACCCACCTTTACCAAGACAGGTTCCGAAGCTGTTAACGTTTCATCGGTTACTTCGTATATACAGCTTCAGTGCCAGAGACGCAACTGCCAAGAAAACAGAGTGTGCTTGTTAGACAGCCAAGGGCACGCGCGCTGCAGGTACTATGCAAGACTCACATTCATTTCTGAATAAGGGTACGTCGGCCACGAAAGAGCAGCTGTATCAGCAGCAGCTTTAATCATCACGTGATCACTAAGTGCTTTGCACCTTGATTGGTTAAAACGCAGTGGCTTCCGTTACGAGGCGGTTGACCAACAGATCGAGGTTTGTTCCGTATTGTCCAAAGAACCCCGTGACAAAGGTGACCGTTGCATCACGATTATGGGGATTTAACGCGCATTTTAGGACCATTTAAGTCGCCGTAGCATTGCAATAAAGATGCCTCCCCGATCTGACGGGAAGTTTTTGGCATCGTTTCGGCACGTGACCTTCTACTTTGTCTGGTCGACGAATGGTGGCATCAGCGCAGTAAGAATGCCCACCAATGTCTCATGGGAGTATAGTAAACAAAGTGAGCAAATGCTGACAGTGCATCAAAACAGGTAACGTGTGCCTAATTAATAACAGTTAAAAAATTAGAGGAAAGAAGCATCTGTGGACGTATAATGCTCCGGAAACGAATTGGTATTCGGCAGGGGTCGGGCAACATTGCTATCTTTCTCTCACGGTCCAGGTGACCTGATATCACCCTCGGAATCGGTCCATATTTGAATAATACTCTACAAGAGCTGTGTGATGATACCTACTTGAGCCCCATCATTCTTTACAGATGCCAGGCAGTGGACATTTTCAACAAGTGCTATGCAGAGTGGGAGGTAGGTCTGCTGCTCATAGGTATTCCTTGTGGTGCACTGGTGGCCGCTTTTCTGGTCTCTGTGCCTGCTCTGATGGTGAAACGGAACAAACACAGGTAAGCGCCACTTTTCATCCAGATCACAGAGCCTATGACTTAAGAATTGTTTTACTCGGTAATAGACGTTACCTTGAATCATTCAATTTATTTTCAGGTAAGAAGGCCACTGTCCATTAAACACAGCATAATATAAAAGCAGTTATATACACACGCCCACACATTTTAAATTTTGAGAACAGATTCGCGTCTTCAGATTTTCATAAAAATTTACTCGGGCTTCTTTTAAGAACAGTTATAACTCTTCAGTGTTACTTTTTCATTGTATTTACAAACGTATCGTCGACTATTTCTGGTAGCAGGTTAGTATATTGGCGAAGATCGTTATATACAGGACATCGCAATAACAGCTACTTATAAAGACTCCGTGATGTCGGGATTCCTTCACTTGGTGTGACACGACTGAGATTCTATTAAAGGAGAATGTCACCCGATTTAGTCTTTTTTGCCGTCTTAATCGGTCTATATCCACATCGCCTCGCATACGGTCGACCTTACCTTGCCGAGAGGTGTCGCGTTAACATGTAAGGAAGGTGAGAAACGACGCAGCGACGTCAGTGGTTCATTTGCAGAGTGAATGCCGCTATGTTGCGGTGCATCGTTCCCGCTTGTCCGAACTATGCAGCTGCGAGAAAAGCAGGTATATCGTTTTTTCGACTTCCTAGAGAGTTCGAAATGCTTAGGAAGTGGCTCGCAGTAGTAAAGAATGAAAAATATGCTGTAAAATAGCAAGTATGAGGCCGTGAAACATCTCCGTGTCTGTGGCCTGCAGTCGTCGACATGCCGGCTTACCAAAAGCTATCCATACGTTCCGTTGCCTAAGCTTGTTCACGGCGCCTCTCTAGTATTTCTTTATCATTGTACCGGTTCGAACTGATAGCCTGTGAAACTTAACGATCCACCTGCGAAGTCCTCCTCGGGATGAGCTCTCGTCTAAGTCGGGATTGCGAGTTGCCACTTGGCATATTGACTTTTATTACTGAGCGTTTTGTTTCAAAATGAATCATTATCACCCTAACCAATATAAAACTGAAACAAGGTCTGTCTCATTAGATGCAATTTGTAATGCCTTTGGAGTGCTTGTGAGTGCAAATGATTTGAGAAGCTAACTGACGGGACACCGAGGTCGTGTGAGCTCATGAATTCAGTGTTTGCTGACAGAGACTGTTGTGCAACAACTCGATTTCTATCCTACGTCCAGGGGTTAGGGGAATCCTACATTTACATTATTCAAATAAAGATTTTCAATGTACAACTTCTACCCTGACGGTTCTGTTGCTAAAGCGAAACCTGAATTCGCAGCCCCCGACGGTCGAGTAAGTAGATTTGCAGTTTCGTGGCTAATTCACCAACAAAATCACGTGCACATTACTTCTTTGGCTCACTAGTATAGTATTTTCTTGACTGGAAGCTTAGTTTCCAACTTTGGCTGATTTATGTTCGTGATGTCTTCAGTCCCGCCGGTTTCCGAGCCACTGGCCGGGATAACGAGCCAGGTCCGGCCGCGACGGGCCTGATCGGGCTCCGAGCCACTGGCCAGGATAACAAGCGTTTTGTGAGTTTAGAACTCAAAAAGTTTAAACAAAACAAATCTAGGTTCTCCTGTTTGTATCTCACGGAAAAATACTTCGAATTTATCTCCGAACAGACCCCGAACTCCTGCTACGGACCTTGCCTGCCGAACTCTGTAGGCTACGGTGTCGGTGTCCAAATACCAATGAATCCGTAACAGCGAAATAAAACAACACGTTTTTATAAGAACTCGGTGTATTTTTAAGGGTTTTACATCGAAGTTTGATGATTTATTGGTGTTAAACGATGAATCCAAGCGATAAGCTGACACCAGTAACCCGTGTTGTGAACTGCTGAACAGACTGCGTGTGAAACCAATTACGTCATTGGATAATTCAACACCTCCCTCTGCCGTCAGGAGTTAGGTAGCGCAACCGTACGTGCAGTTATCGAGTAGAACTACTCGATCTAAATTTATACAAATTAGGTTGTTTTTGGGTGGCATGCTCCTTTAAGGCAGCTTAGTATAAACCCGCCTTCCTTCACAAGCAAATTTTTCATTTAGACCACTGGCCGTTATGAAATTGCTCTCAGACTGTTTCTTAGTGAAGAAATTTTGGAGTGCAAGTTAGCTCATAAACCTTGACAAGCTAACAGTGAAATGAACCAGAATTCACGTTTAAACGAACAACTTATGAAATTTCTCGGGAAGCCCCTCCAAGGGTTGACTGGTCTTCCATGTTATCCCGGTTGCCCGTCGAAAGCTGTATCTACGCCCATCCCTTCGGTAATTGTTTAAAAGTTTCATGAATTACGGATTTAAAAATGTCTTGCAACCTAAAAACCGGCAGTTACGGGGGTTCGACAAAACACTTATTTCGCGTTTTTGTTAGTTTAGTATCGAATAACATCGCGCGACATCGCATTTCACAACGACGTCATACTAAACAATAGGCAAATCCAAGTGTAGTACCTGATGTTAAACGTGACCTAATTCAGAAGACCTATTAGAGAAGAAATTTCTTGTCTTCTTTAGTTGAAATCAACTTAATTTATTTTACAACAACATAACACAATCTCCATTTCATGGAATGCGGTACGGTTATTTTTTTCCTTTTAAGCCATAACACTAAAATGTAGAAAACGTTTTAAATAAACGCCAACATAGAATCGGGGAAATAGAACTAAGGCAATCCAAAAGTGGCCAGCATGCAACTGAACTCATTGAAAAACACTTGAAATGTTCATCTCAGAATATATACAGAAAAGGAGAGAAACAAGAAACAGTTTAAAATGTTGAAATGCGCATAGAAGTCAGATCGTAATTTAGAATAGTAAAAATTCGACCAAATGGGCTCGTTTTCGATATGTTCACCATTATACTGCAATGCTAACAGAGGCTGCATGTGGAAACAATTACCAGAGATTATTTTTTTGTAAAAAAGCAATTCTAAATTCGGAGCAGTTACACTCTGGTACTCTTGAACACACCGAAACTTGAATGCATTGTAGTTACCAGCCTGTTACACAATCTTGGTGCAAGAATCTCACCAGAAACACCGGAGTAATACGGGGGGATAACTTCACCAAGTAGGGCCGGATTGACGAGACGAATCATCGTCTGTTGTTCACTAACACTGAAAATGGGCCCTATGAAGTCAAGATAGTGAGTTTCTTAACATATTTCTCTTTACAACGTCAATGACAATATTAAAATGTTTGCAATAATAGTTCCAGCTTAGACCACCCGGTGACATTCATGAATTCAGAAATTTCCTTAATTTGCATTTTATGTAAAAAATAAAACTGTGTGTGTGTTTTACGGCTAGATGTCAACCGAGGAATAATTTGCAGTATCACGCCATAGGGACATCTAATTTCATTGATTTTGAACATGTCATGCTAGTAAGTAGTTTGTGATGGCAAAAACATTGTCCCCAAAAAGAGTAACAGGGATGCCTTTATAAGTCTCCCATGACCTATTACCCACGGCCTAATAGCTGATATCATATGTCTCTTAAAGGAGAATGCCACTCGATTTAATTAGTCTTTTGCCGTCTTAATCGGTCTATATCCCCTTCGCCTCGTATACGGTCGACCTTACCTTGCCAAGAGGTGTCGCGTTAACCTGTGAGGAAGGTGAGAAACGACGCTAGCGACGTCAGTGGTTCATTTGTAGAGTGAATGCCACTACGTTGCGGTGCATCGTTCCCGCTTGTCCGAACTAAGCAGCTGCGAGGAAAGCGGGTATAACGTTTTTTTTTTTACTTCCTCGAAAGTCCGAAATGCTTAGGAAGTGGCTCATGGTAGTGGAGAATGAAATGTACACTGTAAATAGCAAGTATGAGGCCGTGAAACATCTCCGTGTCTGTGGCCTGCAGACGTCGACAGTGCCTGACGAATGCCGGCTTATCAGATAACTCCATACGTTCCGTTGTCTGAGCTTGTTCACGGCGCCTCTCTAGCATTTCTTCATCACTGTATTCCTGTTCGAATTGATAGCCAGTAAAACTAAGCGATCCACCTGCGAAGTCAGGACTGATGAGCTCTAGCTCGTCCTAAGTCGGGATTGCGAGTTGCCATGTTGACGTTTATTACTGAGCGTTCTGTTTCAAAATGAATTATTCTCACCCTAACCAATACTTATATAAAACTGAAACAAAGTCCATCTCATTAGATGCAGTTTCTAATGCCTTTGTAGTGTTCGTGAGTGGAAATGATTTGAGAAGCCAGCAATGAATAAATCACTGCGCTTCCGGCTTTAGCGGGTGCAATAAAACTAATTGACGGGACACCGAGGCCGTGTGAGCTCGTAGTGTATGCTGGCAGCCTGAGAAACTGTTGTGAAACAACTCAATTTCAATCCCACGGCCAGGTGTTATGGGAATCTTTATTTCATTTTACATTACTCAAATAATGATTGTCAATGTACAACTTCTGCCCTCAATGCTGTGGCCAAAGCGGAACCTGAATTCGCGGCCCCCGACGAGTACTAGTAGATTTGCAGTTTCGTGGCTAATTCACCAACATAATCAGGTGCACATTACTTTGGCACACTAGTATAGTATTTTTTTCTTGACTGCCAGTTTAGTTTCCACTGAACTTTGGCTGGTTTATGTTCGTGATGTCTGATCAGTTTCCGAGCCACTGGCCGGGAAAATGAGTCAATCCGGCCGGCCGCGAGGGGCCTGATCGGGCTCCGAGCCACTGGCCAGGATAACAAGCGTTTTGTGTTTAGAAATCAAAAAATCACAAGTCTAAACAACACAGATCTAGGTTCTCCTAACTGTATCTCACGGAAAACACTTCGAAATTATCTCCGAACAGACTCCAAACTCCTGCTATGGAGCTTATTGGCCTGCCGAACTAACTGTAGGCTACGGTGTGTCCAAATACCAATAAATCCGTAAGAGCGAAATAAAACACGTTCTTATAAGAACTCGGTGTATTTTTAAGGGTTTTACATCGAAGTTGATGATTTATTAGTGTTAAATGATGACTTCAAGCGATAAGCTGACACCAGTAACCCGTGTTGTGAACTGCTGAACTGCGTATGAAACCGATGACGTCATTGGATAATTTCAACACCTCCGTCTGCCGTCAGGTGTCAGGTAACGCAACCGTACGTGTCGTTATGGAGTAGAACTACTCGATCTAAATTGATACAAATTAGGTTGTTTTTTGGGTGGCATGCTCCTTTAACCTATGATGTTACTTTAACGGAGTTCCACAATGCATCAACATTTGACATCCAACTCTCCTGGTTTCCAGCAGTGGGTCGATAGAGCTTGGTGAAATAGACGACACTTGCCAGAGCCTGAGTAGCATCTCATCAGATGCTCCAAACTTCATAACTCTAGTAAGTACTCGAAAACAACAAGAGCCATCTCAACAATAAGAAACAAGTACAATTTGAGCAGAAACATTTCCAACAAGGTTCAGCCTCGTCAGTGCTCAAAAGAGCCCTTTACAAGGACCGTAGTCGTCTTAAGTCGTCAAGAAAAAGTGCGATTTATTTCTTAGTACATCGCCATTCTGTAACCGATACGTCCATTTGGTATCAATATTTTTCAGAAATATTGTAACACTCACGTACACGTGTCAAAGTGGCATGTGCCTCAGTAGACGCAGACGGCTGTCCTCATCTGCATCTGTATAGGATCGTTATGAAATTTGACAAGATTTGTGTCTACTGACATGCCCGCAACCAGCCTAAGATTTAGGGGGGGCTCAAATAAATTTCTCATCATGGGGACCTTTTACTGAACAAAATCAACGAGGTCTAAAAAAACTGGGCCACTAGTTTCAGGCCAAATTGTGCATCTGCACCGATTTCGTGTGTCCTTTGTGGACTTATGTGTTGTTTACTCGGACTTTTTTCATTGAGGCGGACCTTTTTGCCCAATTCGCCAAATTGGAGCCCCCCCGAGACCTTCCTGGGTGAACCCATGACTGAAGACTCACTAGGGTTTTCACGTAGGCTCAACAATTGTTCTGCCCCCAATGGCATTTGTACATCTATAGTTGTATCTTTAAAACCCTTGCGAGGTCTTTTGGAAAATTGACAAGACTATTCCTTGTAACGTGACCACAGATGGGCGGATTCGACTACCATCGTGTCTCCTAAAGGCAATTTTTAAACACGTTTGCCTGTGTATTTTCATAAAATTTGACAGAAAATTTTCTATTCGGGAGACGACGACACCTTCCCATTTTCGGGTTGGACATATTCTGCGCCATCTAATGCCCATTTTTGCGATACTACATTAACACCCCTAAATATACACCGCTTGCGATGCAGTCGTGGGCGCCATTATACGCTTCGCGTTGGTTTTTGTTGTAAAATTTACAAGTCAAACGTCACTTAAAAGTGGTATTTTAAAACCTGCTCTCGAATTTGAGCTCAAGTTGGCCTATTCTACCTACAGACGCGTGCACGTGGTATTCTGAATTTAGGCGCAACTTCAATGCCATACCGTTGTCAACCAGCACTGGAATTGAGCATTTCCTACACATTTTTGCCGTTTCTGTAGTGCTACGGCGTAGCGCCAAAATGCTTCGTATTTTTCGGTAATTAGTACGCATTTTTGCCGATGTTCACGATAACGTTTTTAAACCTTCGATTTGGCTTTTACTGGCAATCTCTTTTGTTGAAATAATTTCATTTCACGAGCCTTCCTAGACAAGGCAAAATGAGTTGCCAAGGAGTATAACAACACTCACAATTACTAGGTGCAAGAACCCTAATAGGAAAGCTGGTACATGCAATGCATTTGACAATTTTTTGACTCGTTTTCGTCAGTGCTATGTTTTTTTTACAAAAGTTGACATGGTTAGAACAAAAAATGGTTGACATATATGCAATAACACAGAAGCGCATGGGTCTAAATATGTGCTAGGTGAAGACCTATTCTCAGGCTACATTCGCAGGCATGCGAATAAGACCTTGAGCGCCTATCAATGAAAAACGTTTTTTTAAATAGCTAATGTTGTAAAAAACAAAAAGGAAATGATAAATGATTACGTCATGAAGATGTACATGTATGTATTTGCGCTGATCGCTGCCATGTTCAGTTGAAATTGTGAATACCTGGTATTTTCTTCTGGTAGAGATATTCCAGTAAAAGAGGCGACTCTCGAAAACGTCACTCTAGTCGACGGTCATCCAAATCGATTAATGACCCAGGAACACGCCTCTCTCATCGACGGTCATCCGGTTCGACCAGTCACTCCCAAGCACGACGCTCTAGTCAACGATCATCCAATTCGATCGGTGACTCTAACAAACGCCACTCACATCGACGGTTATCCAGGTCAATCGGCAGCAGAAGATACTCTCACCAACCAGTGAAAGTCACGTTCTTGCCTGACTGGGCCCGTATAGACACACAGACAAAGGTACGTCTACGGCGGCGTACAGGCTTCACTAGCCGCAGTTTTCCCTCAACAAAAATCTGACACATTACCCAAAGGCTTTACTTATAGCCAGCACGTGACGTCATCGTACCACTGGGTATTTGCTAACTGTCCGATATTGTTTAAACTGCAATAACACTAAAATATCATTTCTTCTACCGATTCATTTAATTACTTTTACCGGGCGATTTGTGCTCATAAGGGGTGTAACCCAAAACAAAATGGAAAATTTATAAATTATATACCAAAGAAAGGTATTGAGCTGTTCTATAACATGTCAAAATTCTTAAGAAAATATAATTCGTGGAACACCCTTTTCTAGAGGGGGGGGGGGTAATGTGGCCTTATTCGTACCCAGATGCTTGTCGTTACCTGTGCTAATACCTCGTTAAATATTAACATAATCCAAATACAGTGCAACAATATAAGAAATCAAATGATATAAGATACGAGATTAGATAATAATGAGAAATACGAGATAAATATAGATTATTACATGGCGAAGTCGTTATCCCCCGTTATCTAGAGCCCGAGTGGATTTTGGAGAATTATCGCCCGAGGGGCGTTAGCCCCGAGGGTGATAATTCTTCAAAATCCACGAGGGCTCTAGATAAGGGGGATAACGGCTGAGAACATGTAATAATCTATTTATACCACATACTAAACGAGAAACATTGCAATGAATCGATTTACCTTTTCTGACTCTCCACGGCTTTGTAACTACTTTCTATGTCAGAGGCCCGGGGTCGGAGGTCGTGACCTTTTAAGAAAAGCCGGGCTATTTTTGTCAAATAATGCTTTTACTCAAAACCAATTGAAAACTTAAATATAATAGAAATAAACTGAATTTATAAATTAAGGTTTACCAACTATTATAGCATAAAACACGTTTTTTTCACGCTAAGCTTCGACCGGGAAATTATCGTCTGCTAAAGTAGGTTACCACTGGTAACTGAATATAATTCTCAAGCCAAAGATCCTGACGACACGATACCCGCATTCAAACTGGAGATCGGTGATTTACAAGTAAGAGGACATGAAAGAAATATTTCATTGAATTAAGATATCATTTTTATGGAAATTATGTGTCTTATTTTTCGTAGCGTATACGTACAGTACAATGCGGTTTGTTGAACGTGCGATTATTGCGCGTGCTCATTTAAGTATTCTATTTTCACTCTTGATGACGTCAGCCGCTGCGTGGTGTAGTGGTTAAGGTCGGCGACCAATAAACTCAACGTCCCGGCTTCGACTCCGTCCTCGGTTTCCCGCCAAATCGATATCTCACTAGTGAGATAACTTTATGGGTTGTATCTGCCATTTGACGCCAATATTGTGGTATAAATACTTATTTATTTCCAGAACAAAATATATAAATTTGTTTTTTCAAACACTGATTGGGTTACGTAGAGCAGTAAATTTAGTAAATACGAGAGATAATGAAAATATAAGAGTTCACTATTAACAAATTGTCATACATATATTTGATACATAATATCAAACTGACAATAATACTTTTAGTGAAACTTCACAACTGATCTGTCCCAAGACAAAGTATAAACACCTTCTTGTGGGAAAGAAATGTGCAATTTCTCATAATTGCAGACCAGACTCGCTGGAATCACATTAAATTAATATGAATAAAACTCTTTTAACTGTAAACTTCTGGAATAGTTACAAATCTTGATTCAGCCAAAAGTAGTCATTATTCTCCATCAACAATCTCAAGAAGACATTACCAGGAAATGTCAAGGGGCAAAACAATGATTTTTGGCAAAATTTCCATGAATAATTGCAGTAACTGAGAAAAAAATGTATTCCATTAGAAAAAGCGGTCCTTTGTCAACAGAATTTGATCAGTTTCTTTGTTCTATGGCCATCAATGACGTATTTGTGGTTTGAAAATGTTTACTCTAACGCACACCATCGGAAATTCCCGCAGGCGCACCTGCACGTGTTTACCGTAGAGGTATAATTGGCGCTGAAATCGACTATAGACTCGTACAGGCCGCGCACGTGCTTCAGCAGCAGGTGTCTAAGATCATTAGAAGTCTATTTCTTATCTTTGGCCAAATGGGTGAACTACACACGTAAACTACGTGCGAAAATTAATTCTTGTTAGAGGGGTAAAGTAACTATTTGCAGCGTGAAGTAACTATTTGCGACGTAAAGTAATTATTTGCAGCGTAAATTAATTATTTGCGGCGCAAAATAACCCAGAAGTTTAATGCCGCAAGTAGTTACTTTACGCCCCTAACAAGAATTAACTTACGCACGTAATTTACGTGCTTAACGTTTAGTATAATACGCATTTGGCCAGCGATAGCTTCAGATGCTCAGCGCGGTTAAATCTGGCACTCTCGGCAGATTGTACTTCTGCCGCGAGTACAAGCGAAATCGGGTTTGGAAGTTGCGATAGTCTATTTTTTTAACAGTCCGTTTCAAGCACCGGCCACTTTGTTTATCCAGTAAGGCCTATCCAGCCTGTTTTTCACGGACTTGTTTGCATGGGAATAAAATACGCCGTTTTATAATTAACATTAACGAGAAACAATCACTGTAAATGTAGATTATTACATGGCGAAGTCGTTATCCCCCCGTAATCTAGAGCCCGAGTGGATTTTGAAGAATTATCGCCCGAGGGGCGTTAGTCCCGATAGCGATAATTCTACATAATCCACTCGGGCTCTAGATAAGGGGGATAACGGCTGAACTAGTCTAGCTTACTATTAGCATCTTATGCTAAGCTTCCACCGTGAAAATAACGTCTGCTAAAGTAGGTCACCACTGGTTACTGGCTGAGTATAAGTCAAAGGAAACCGACATGTTACCAGTGTTCGAACTTCAGCAAATAAATGTGCTGGCCCGCCGGCCCAGTGAACATTTACTGGCCCGGGTGCCAAGTTAACTTTTAAAAGTTACTAGCCCGGCCCCAAATCTACTGGCAACGGGACACACGGTCAGCGTGTATTCCAAACGCTGCATGTTACCAACGTTTAAACTGAAAAACGGTGATTTACACGCGAGAGAAAATGACAGAAAATTTTTTACTAATATTAAAGATGTCGTTTTTATTGAAATTGTGCGTCTTAATTTTCGCAGAGTATAAATGTACGTACAACGCCATTAAGTATTCTATTGTCACGTAAGACTGATGACGCCAGCTGCTGAATGGCGCAGCAGTGAAGTCGACGGGTTGAAACTTCAGCAAAGCGGTTTCGAATCCGGCCTCAGATTCCCGCCAAAACGTTACTCAACACGAATTAAATAACTAATGGTTATATTGGCCATATCGGGCTGATAATGTGGTATAAGGTATTATATTTAGCGTTTTTAATAAAAAAGCTATCATAAGAAGCGGCAACAATGCCGAGATCCGCGTTCCATCCTTCTTCACGTTGTTATCCAAACTGGCAGCTCATCACTCAGGACCATGCTCCTCACGACAAGCCAACTAGCCTAATCTCCAGCATAGATTATACAGAGGCGGATCTACAGGGGGGGGTTCAGGGGGTTTAACCCCCCCCCCCTCGGGACAGGATCAAAATTAAAAACTGGAAAAAAATCGTCAGAAAAACGAAATTAGGTACTAAAAATCCCAAAAAATCTTACACGGGAGAAGGGAAACCCTCTCACGACCTTCCTTCTCCTCGGCGCTACGCGCCTCGGATTCTTTCGAATCCTAACCCCCCCCCCTTACTGAAATCGTAGATCTGCCACTGTTATAGACAACATGTACTATAGTCTATGGTCTATGTCTCCAGCAATAACGAACTTCTTGTTCTTTAAGTCTCGAAATCACACCTATTTTGACTAAGGAACAATTTGAGACCAATTTCATAGCAGTCAGTGGAATCGAGCATTTATGTCACGAAAGGTATATTTATAATTGTTTTAATTCTAGCAAGTATCATACAGCAACCCCGTACATGTAATCACTCCTCTGTTCTTACTCGATTCTCTCTAAGCACAACTCCATGCTTTCGTACTGTATCAAACGTTTCTCTACGATTCAATAGCACCACTGCCCCCGGGGTGGACACAATTACATCCTATACCAGCAGTCACCGAACACGCGTTACGAATCCACAGACCCGCACCCTTAAATTCCACTCACGTCCCAAAATTTCCCATACACGGTGATGAAACGAGAACAGTTTCTCTTTAAACCACATTCATTTGAAAACAAGTTAAAACGCACAACAGTTTTCCCTTCCTGTTAATCGGTCTTTCTGACATTATTGAACAGCCATTTAGGGAACAAAGGCCATGAAACATTGAAAGTACAGTGATCATAAAGATTACATTTCCGATGACACAGGAAGGCATTCTATTACGAATGTAATAGCAGGGGCGGATCCAGGATTTTGAGTTAGGGGGGGGGGGG
>NMRA01000358.1:183520-231346 GCA_002633005.1 Phoronis australis | reverse complement strand
GCCCCCCCCCCCCCTCCTAGGTGCGCGCAGTACTTGGGGCATTGGCATTTGAGATCGTGTTTTCGGTGACTGTTTTCAATTTTATTAACCCAGTAAATTAGTGTATAAATTTTAAAATTTATGACAACGCATGATCCCATAACAGATTCAGTTATATAATTATGGGTCGGTGATTTTCTTTCCAGTTTTCTATCACGCGACCACACGTGCGGAGAGATTCTCGTGTCAATAGTACGCCAGATTATGAGTCGTCCTTGGATCTGTTACGACCACAGACAAATCGGACCATTCCAGCTGCCATGGCAGACGACGTGCTCGCTGCCTTTCCGACTGCCCTGACGGCTGTAAGACCTGCTCCACCATCTGCCACGCCGGCTGCAATTCCGGCTACAAGACGGAGCTTTCCTTCTGTCACGCCGGCTGCAATTCCGACTATAAGCCGTCCAACCTTACCATTCATTGACTCAAGGAACGCCATGGAACACGAGCCAGCTTTTACTGACTTTTACTAAGAGCAACTGGATTGTTTTAACATTACAAACGTCGTTGTTCGTTGTTAGATTATTATTTTACTTCTGTTCGATGAAGATATTACTGTATGTAGAAGTATACATATTGGTTCCAGTGGGCCTCGGTGGAGCTCACCACTCCTTATAGTTTTAACTGTATCGCAATACAAACTTAATAATACATATGTGCCTCAAACCTCTAACGAAAAGTATAATCAATTTTAAAATAAAAACAATGAAATGAAAGCAGACTAGCCAAAGCGCAAACAATCGGACCTTGCATTGATGATTATGAATTCGAAACAGAGACCAAATACAAAATTCAACAGACCCGTTCTTAGTTGGAAAGTTAACCGAAAACTAGAAGAAAACTAGAACTCTTTTGGCATACTAGAGTTCCAGTTGACCTTTTGATCCTGAGAAACCTGCAGATAGTCTCTGGCAGTCACAGTCTTTCCAGAAATCTCAATGGCTCATAGATCCCTGGAGACACTTCCTCCCAACTCACGAGATCACCAATAACTGTTTGTCACAGCCTGTCCGCACAGTTCTGTTGTATCCCTGAATTTAGTTAGGCATCACAACCTAAGGCTGAAACATTCTATTAAAAGGATGCTAGCACTTTGACCCATAACTCAAGTCTACTCTTGCCAACAAATACGTGCAGAAATAGTTGACTGCTGCTAAAGCTTCACAGTCGTTCATGATCGCGACAATCAAAGCACAGATGAGGCCGAGAACACAATTGTAATCAATTAATGTAAAAAGAAGACCAAAGTGCTCATAAATAAGGCCAACAAAATAAAGTCGGTTCTGGTCTCTATCCGACTCATTTGGAGACCTGCACAGACTGCATAAAAGCAAAATCGCCTGACCACATCAATTTCAGACAAGCTAGGTATTGAGTGTTTTTTTTTGAAAAGCTGCACACAGGGACTAAGAGAGATTTGAAATGCCATGATTTTACAATCCATGAGTAAAATAAAACAACATGCGCATCATTTTTCCTGTCTAAGTGGACTTTCTTTCTAGGTTTGAAAAAGTGAGCAACCAAAACATTACTGCATCTCCAACTCAAAAAAGATCAGAACCAACTGTGCTTTTTTACCTGATCACACCTCAATCTCTGCTTCGCTAGCAAATCCCATTCAAGGGATAAGAATCTAACGACTACTAGAAAGTCTACATTTAGAGTCCTGTCATTAGAATAGGCTGATATTGAACTGGCATGGACAAAACAGGAACCTTATACACGCGACCTTGGAAACGTGCAATGCCCACTAATCGGACAGAGACAGGCAACGTGTGCTGGCACAGTTACTGTTCCGCCAAAACCTGAGATCGTATTCATGATAGTTGTATTAATTTAAAACGTTGATTGTTTTCATTTAAAACGATTGTTCTGAAGTGACTGAAACTGTCGCACACAGTCCTGGAATACCTATTTTGCTCTCATTAACTTTGCAACCCCATCTGTCAGATTGAGCGCATCCCACGGTGCCCAGTCGTGTATCTTGTCCAAAGTGAACAAGTGTTGGCTGAGAACACTTGGGACAGCAGCGAAGTGTTGTAGTGAGACCTGAGCAGCGAGCAGACCGGCCTTCACAGCAGTATCAAGGTCAAGGCCGCGCATCAAGCAAGCGATGGTGGCGACAGTCATACTGTGGAAATAAACAACCAATTACCGAAGACAGTGTGAACGACGTTTTGATCGATTTCTCTATCACAAGGTAATTTCTATGAATACACTTACTAGTGGAGTTTCTGCCAAAAACGGTCACAGCTGCACCTGGTACAGTTGTATCATGCTATTTCCCAGAAGCTCACTCACATGCAGTTTACTGGTGGCCAACCAGATTAAGGATTACTGGAATCAAGACACCTTCACAAGGAGTAAATAAACATTAACGTGACATCGGGGATACCTACCAATCACCAGCACCGGACACGCTGACGAGTTTCTTTGTCATTTGTTCTGGACGGCACGCTGGATAGTACAACAACTCTGCATTACCAGACTGAAAATGAGACAAAACTAACAGTGTAGTATGTTTCACATGTAACATGTTCTCAACATTTGACATGACTAACACTGACAAAAACAAAGGAGAACAAATAAGTGTCAAAAGTTAAAATGTTCGAAAGAAAAGCTTGAAATATCATCCCATTTTTCAAGTCACACTCGTAAATTTCTCGCTACGATCTTGAAAACGGGACCAAGGTGACCGAATTCAATGGCACCTGGGAATGACCCACATGCAACTCGGTACAAAACATGAACAACAAACTCTAAAGCAGCTTTTCCCTGATTTAGCTGCTTAAATACGAAAATCGAATCACGCCTTTTACTCTCATAAAATCGGTCTCGTAATATTTCTAAGAACATCGAAACGATCAGTTACACAGGAAAACGCTTCAATTCATTATCGAGGTTGGCCAACCCTAAAATTGTGAAGTCGAATAGGGCGCATGTGCGCATTGACTTGAGTTGGCGGAAACCTAATCCTATGACGGTACCAAATGTTACGAGACCAATTTTATGAGAGTGAAATGTATAATTCCGATGTCGTGTTTTAGCCATTTCAACGGCGCGAGATGAAATCTTAAAATTTTTTGGTCATGACTTGAAAACGAGGTCAAGGTCGTCGTAAAGGACTGGCACAAGAATCTCGCGAGTAAAGCAAGTGCCATCACGTACTCTCGCGGAGACAGACATGATCTTTCGTTTCGTGAGCGTCTACCGACCAGCTGGAGAAGACTCACCTACACCATGACTCAGTGCACAACATGAACAAAATGTAACAAATCCCTTTTTGATATATCGCGCCCTCATTATTTTCTGGAACCTGAAAAATGACATCAAGATTACCAATATGTATTGGTGCTTGACAAAACCTAAAGTTTCCTATCTCAGACAGCGACCCAATAACATTGAGTGTGCCGGGTGTACGTAATGAACACTGTGTCTTACCACTTCCCATGTTAACGGTGGAGAGACAAGACGTGCAAGACTCGTTTACCTGTGAAGAGCGCGAACCAACAAGCAAGCCATGCTGCGAGAGGGAGGCGAATATAGTGGGCACGACATCAAGCAATGGGAGTACCATTCGACGTGCGTCATTCACTACATCTACAAGCGCGCTGTTGGACAGGTCTGAAACAAATGGACATGTAGAGATCAGTTGCGCATAAGGCCTTGTCACACTTTGGCGTATCTCAATTCCTCATGCGTTACGCACTCCGACGTGAACATTATAAGCACACAATATGTATCTCAATCGTTTTGTTTACGTTTCATGAACACCGGCATGAGCATATATAAGGCTCAATATGCCTAGCTGTTTTGGGCATGCACAAAATTATGCTGCGTACGCTTTCATAAGTTATAAACACAAAGTGCATCGGGGGAGCGCGATTCTATTACGCTGTGTTCTTTGAGGGGGTAGGCAGGCGCGGAAGCTAAGCTCCCGCCATGTGAGCTATGAGCTGCGTACATTGGACGAATAACCAGCCCACTTCAAGGACAAGAACAACGCACCCTGAAAGCCGACGCAGTGCGTCAGGTATGTGGTCGAAAAGCTGGGTGAGCCCGGAATACGCTCGACACATGCAGCTATTCGCAGCCAGACAGAAAAGTGTTTGCGCACAGCATACGCAAATTGTACGCTTGGTTCATTATATATAGGTTAGATGTCCGACACCAATAACTTATCAAGTATCAGTAATGCTGCCTACTGAACAAGTTTTATAACGGAAAAATGCGACAGAATGCGCAAGACCAAATTTCACTTTTCGTTAAACAGACCCCAGAAAACTTAAAAGGATGCAGACACTAAACCTTATTTTGCGGATTTTACCAAAAAACTGGTTATGTCACGTCTATTGCACGATAAGTACCCATTCCGCAAAAAATCTTCTTTACTTGGTCACAAACTAAATCCTAAGGTTCACGGTGCGTGGTATTTGGTATTCCACCACAGAAGTTTATTTATTATCCAAAAGCCTTAATGACACAGACTGATTTAACTGACTTCGTATAGTTTTCAAACTTGTTTGCAACCTTTGAGAGTTTAGGAGGGTTACAGGGTGTTACTTTGTTTCTAAGATTCAATGAGATCTAACCGAGGTAAATATCTCTTGACAATTGTAAATCAGAGAGTTTAATACCCTTTTAAAATTGTTTGAAGAGGGCACAACGCTAGTCATCCGAAAATTGGCGAGTGCATTTGTAGTAGACAGTGAAACTATAGGAAAGAAAACTAAAGTTACCACTAGGGGTCGTGAATACTGAAGTAATGAGATTATCAATAGGCAGCAAGAGTCGAAACTGACCAAAATGGCTGAGAGTGGTCATGCTATCCTCCATAACTGTGAAATTTCACAATTTTAACGATATGTGGGACAGAGAAACCAGCACGGAATGGATGCCAAAATACTAAAATTGCCGTTAAGGACGCAAAAAACGTCGGACACTAGAAAAGTGGTGGTGACGTCTCTTCCTTGATACAAGTTCCTCATATAAACTCAATACCTCAAAATAAAAAAACGAATTACCGCTATAGCATAGCGGTAGTCGGATTATTCCCCAAAACTGTTGTCATCAGTCGTCAAGTGGATGCCGGAAATTTCCGCAAAGTCTCGCTGGTTCCCTGCGTGCTGCTTGGTAGCCAGCACGCAGCTAGCAGGCAGTAGCACGCGCTTTATCATTGCTTGATGTAACCTCGGCAGCTCATTGGTTAGCTTTACAAAGTGAAAAAATGGCGATCTATGAACGATTTTTAGCCTTGTCGTGCAAGTGGGGTAGCAGCAACTATTTCGTTTCTTCAGTAAGCCTAATGTTTAATAATAGCCGTGGGCTTGAAACACATACATGTGCAATAAACACGCCATCATCTGGTCGATTTAACTAGCGTGTTATTCACACTGTATGAATACAGGACAGCAACATAAACAAAAGTCAGCGACAGTAGAAAGATGCACTCCGAAAAGGAGCAACCACAATTTTCCGGGATTCACATTTCTTGAACATGAATTTTAAGCACCGATTTGTCTGTACAACAGACCGCACATTTAAACTTCCTTCATCAGTCACGCCAGTTTGTTTGCGTAAAGCGCTACTTGTTGAAAATTCGGCCGGCCAATCAGAAACGCCGGTGTAAAAAAATTTTCAGAGGAAAATTAAGTGATATCTGCCTGGCTACCACCTTAGCGGCACGCAGGGAACCAGCGAGGCAAAGAGTAGGCCTCCAACGCCGCCGGGATCATTTCAGAAAAAACATGGTAATGGGTCAGTTGTCCCACAATGCTTCAAATCTATGGGCCAATTTGGAGAACCCATGGGTATTCTGTCCTTCATTTGACGTTTTTGGCTTAGCTCGAGCAAAGAATAACGTGCGGAAGCAGGGTTGTATGGCACTCTGTTTGAGCTAAGAAATGTGTCCGCTAGACGTGACAAGTGGTACCGGAAGGGACTGAAATACGTCGGCGACTAGAAAGAGGGCGAGAATTTTGCGCACGGGCAAGCCTGAGCAGCACGCGGGCAGGGAAGTTAAAAGTGCCTCCAGATTGAATTGGTATATATATAAATAATATTTTATGTGCTAATTTTCTAAACTGCTTTGAAATCAGTTGCAAAAAGTGGTACACGTACCTTCCTGAGTAGTTTAAATAGAGTATTATAAAGGCCCTAACTATTTTTCCAACACACGCCTAGCGTTAGAGCTCTAAAAATCAGGTAGAAATAGACAAGCCAAATTCAACGAAGACACTGCTACATGTAGGTGTTTAGGAGACACAGTTAGTACTCTAAAATGAGACACAGAGATGGCACGTATATGAGGGTTCATAAAATACGTCTCTACGACAGCAAAGTTGTCCAGGGGACGGAGTGAAAAAAGTCATTAACAAACGTTTCAGTCACTTACACACAGACAAAAACGAGTGACAGAGTGCGGCGTCAAACGCTCAAGTGAGTCCTCTTGCTAGTTGAGGACTCCAGGGGATAACTTGTAACACACTTGAAACTCACCCAAGCCTGAATCCGTCCGCCCAACGAGACTCTCGTGGATTGTTCGTAGTTCGTTGTAGTTTGGCGAAATGAAGGACAATGGGACACCGGAGGAAAATGCTTTGAGCGCCTTACTCACGTCAGTGGGGTCAAACCAAACTGAAGGCAAAAGTAAATAAGTTAGTTTTACCGCACACATCACTGACTAACCTGTAATAAGGCCAAAAAGCATAGTTGGTTCTGGCCTGCACCCCGACTCATTGTGAAACCGGCGTCTCACTACCATTCGCATCAGCCAGGTTCACCAAGCATTTTTTCACAAGCCGCAAAAAGTAACGTTTTAAAGTGGCATTACACCCAACGAGCATTGTATTCTGTAAAAACAAGTTTTAAATTAGGCCACATGCAGTTACAAAGTTAATCTTGTTTTGTTCCTTTCTCAGTTTAGTGGTGGTTTCTGAGCTCGGGATAAAACTTCTGATCACAGTGCCGTGATCTGAAATTTTATGAGATTGGCCAGAAAAAAAAATAACGAACTGTTAGTTCATCCCAAGCCGAGAAATCACATCTATTTTGGCCAAGCAGAAACTTGAGACTGACTTCAAAACGAACTGTGAGTCCTTTCAAAGCCCTTGATGAAAGGTTGGTCGATAGCCAGCCACGTCTGCCATAACCACCTTCAATGACTAAAGATAGATTACAATCACCGCCTCACATGGACAAGTGCCGCCACGAGATGAAAGCACACACCTAATTAACCTTTAAACACAGACACTTATTTCACGTCCATTGATTATTAAAAATTGTAAACTTGGCACATTGAAATGACTACAAAGTAGACTGGCAATGTTCGAACATTACGATAAGAATACTACTCCGTTAGAGAGTAAGCACAACAAAGTGAGACTGGCCTGAGATCATTTGTGAAAAAGTCACCCTTCCGTAGATTTCTCAATAACACGATTTTTGTAGATGTTTTAAAAGGACACAATCGATCAGTTTTACGGCCGGTAAAACATGCATTTAAGGGCCCGGCTTGTTTTTAGATGGGATTATCTTCTTGAAGTGCGGTATTAGCTGCGACCAGAGTTATAAAACAGCAAACTGCAGTTGTTTTTACGCTTCCTAACAAAGGCTTCCAGTCAAAGTTAACTGAAATCGAGGTGGCGACCTCATTCGCTGTTTCATTGCTAGGCGCTGTGGAAATTGCCGTAACAGACGGTATCCGAAACAGAACGCTTTTACAAAGAAAATTGTTTACTCAAGTGTTTTACATAAGGTGCGTTTCGCTGGGTGTGTGTCCTTGCGCTGTCTACGGCAATTTGCACGTAAGAAACACGCATTTCCTACATTATAAATGAAAAGACTTAAGTTTTATGTAACTTTTAGGAATAACAGATATAAGTACACTTCAGGTCACAAGGTGCTGCAAGATTTCTTTTAATGTTGTAATTAAGACGAACAAAACTAGTAAATACTCATGAACAGACCTGAATGGTGGATAATATTTGGAAGAAAACAAAAAAGAATTGTTTGAGAGACTTAAGGTAATTACTTAACCTCAGTGAAAGTAGCAATGTGAACAATTATAAACTAAATATAAACAGCCAAATGCAATAAGTTAAACAATAAATGGGGTGCACCTATATCCAGAACATCACTTTCAAGCATAGTTTTACTTAAATTGATCGCGTACACCGGAACGTACCTAATTTCCGATGTAGGAGCAGTTTTTTAAATAAGGCGTATACGCACATACAGAAGCGCTGGTCAAAGCTGGTGTGAAAAAAGCGTAGGGCTAACAACTAAGCGTGTTAAAAAGAAGAAAGCGAAGAGTCGAAACACAATAAGCATTCGGGAAAAGGTGAACATTTCCGTAAGGTAATCCGATCTATACAAGTCACCCATCTGGGTGGAACGCTTATATGCCACCCATAAATGCACCAGTGCCGAATAAAAAGTTTCTGTGGGTCCTTAGCTTCTGTTAGCCCTAGTAATTCGAAATGAATCTTGTCGTCAAAACCCAAGTCTCATAATTTTGTCAGCCCACGTCGGTCAGCACAGTCCGAAGTCCTACAATTGCCAACCCACGTCAGTCCACACCGCCTTAAGTCCCACAATTACCAGACGACCTCGAATGACACAACTTTTGCAGAACCCCTATTTTGCGCGGGGCTTGAAGTTTTAACTTGGTTAGCTCAAAGAGGGCTGGTAAACCATGAAGTAAGAAGTAAGTAAGTAAATACGTAACAATGCAAGTATAGTAATTAAGTAAGTAAGTAAATAAATAAGTAAGTAAGTAAATAAATAAGAACGTAAGTATGTCACAAAAATATACCTAATATTCACAAGTTTGTTACATGTACTTATCAGTACTATAATGCTGAAAAATTAATTGCATATAAAAATTTTGTATAGGACAGCTTCTCTGTACTGAAATGGGAAAATTTTGTTGTTCGCGCTAACTCCATGTAGCAGTTGTTTACTTTATACGAGATACGAGAATAGTCTCTCCTAAGGTGTGCATGCGTGAATAAATGGATGTACGTGTTTGTTCGTTTTTGTACTTGTTTATCAATGATAATAAATATCTGATAAAGTGAGTAAGTGAGTGAGTGAGTGAGTGAGTGAGTGAGTGAGTGAGTGAGTGAGTGAGTGAGTGAATGAATAAGTAAGTAGTAAGTATCAGTGGTGAACAGCAAAACATACATGAGCCGCCAAGAAATTAGAAATATACAGTAGTTAAAATAAAATACATAGAATACAGTTAAAAACATACAAACATATGGAACAAACCATTTAGCAAGAACAACGACAAAGCTACAAGTGCACCGGGGATGTTCGAAACCGTGAGCTACCTGGGGACATGAGGACATTCCCGGCAGGCGCCAGGTGGAGCTCCTTCGGAAACCTCTGGTAGGTTAACTTTACAGAATACTTAAGTCATTAATCTAAGCAATTTGTCTTAACATTAGCTTAGTGTTGAAATTTCTTGCTAGTGATACTCAGGCATGCTTTATTGTTTGCTTGCAAAAGACAGGCATCCACCGCGCAGTAATCACACTCCTGACTGGGCATTTCGTGGATGACATAATGGCGCTAAAAATATGTCGCGTCATCGAACAGTTCAAATTTTTACCTCAAGGGGTGTTCAGGTCATACGAACAATAAGCACCTGTTTTTTTGTAAATACCATTTTGATGACTTAAAATTTAAGTTACCAGCAATAATGACTTGAAAGAAATGCTGTTCGAACATGTTATCTGTGCACGTACCATTATTACTGATGAAAGGAAAGCTGTCAGAAAATATGAAAATCATAAAACTATTTTCAACACTGCCGGACTCTCAAGCAAAACTTTAAATCATTTTATTATTTCATTCCAAGACTCACTTCGATCAAAAGGGGTTAAGCTGGGAAGAATGAAAAGACACAAAAATAAAACAAAAGAACCGGACAGTAGGCCAAAGAGCAGGTTAGCCAGTCCAGTTTTCGTTCGGGTTAGAGGTTATATAAGCGATAATATGGCAACACGGGCCCTGTTCATCGGCGGTTGGGTTTCGGCGATTTTAGCCCTTCTGTTAGGATTAGTGGGTTTCTCCACTGGATACTGGCTGACCACTGATCAGCCAGATAGCCAGTTTGTCAGGATTGGTCTGTGGGAAGCTTGCTTTAACAAGTTTTCACACCCTCGAGATATCATCAACCAACCCATTGACGGCTGCCATTGGATCTTCAGCGATACTTACGATCACCTGAGAAGTTACATTACACCCAGTAAGTCAATATGCGTTTTAATCACATTTATCAGATTTTAATTATTTAAAATTGTAAAGTGAGATCAACATGTAACATTGTATCAGATGGTGGTTTGTGACTGTTTAATCTCGAATTCAAATACCATGACCTACATACTTTGATATGCAAATAAGGTCATACCTGTGAGTCAAGCATTCGAATATTGTTAGATAGGAGTCCAAGATGGCGACACGAATAGACAGGTGTCGGGCCACTGGTGGTTTTGTTTTCGCCGTATTAACGTTAGTTTTAAACTTGATAGCATTTGTCTCGCCGTACTGGCTCCAATCTTGGCCGAGAGTTCACGATAAATTTCAAAGACTTGGTCTTTGGGAGGTTTGTTTTAACGGATACAGTAACCCGCACGATTACTCCGCCAGAACGTATTTCGGTTGTTGGTGGACATTCTCAACAATATACGATGACATAAGGGATTGGTTACAACCGCGTAAGTACACAAAAACTGAATATAGATAACTGTAAGAAGTAACGTGGAAAGTTTAGTGTGCCGTAAATAATTAGGCTGATAACTAAAAGGTTTGCAAAGCTTGACCCAGATATACTCGTAGGCCTACCTGAGCGATAGGTACTGTTAACCCTAAATTCAGTTCGCTATAAATGGAAGCATAATTACTAATATTAATTTTTAATTTGAAGGTGAAATAATGCGGGATGTAAGTCGAATAACTTTTTACTCCTACAACCGTTCGTTTGATTTTCAATTTTTGCCATTCCTTCGTGAAGTGGACTCGTCCACCTTGTTTGTCAGCGTCTATTGATATGCAAATGAGCGAGCTACCTAGTCGGTTTGAGTTCAGAAAGCCGTTGTGTCGCGAAGATGGCTACGCAGGCCTTGTTCACTGCAGCCTGGGTGCTATCGCTGCTAGTTTTACTGTTAGATGTGATCAGTTTCTCAACTCCATACTGGCTCGAGTCGTGGCCGACAGTTCACAGTGACTTTGTACGGCTCGGTTTGTGGGAAGGCTGTTTCTACGGTTATGTCCATCCTCAAGATTACCTGGCCAAGAAATATTTTGGATGCGAGTGGATATTTTCACGGGAATACGATAATATAAGATATTGGCTTAACCCTCGTAAGTTGCGTTTAAGCCTTTCTTAATCCTTAGTTAGTTTAAAATAGACTAGAATTCGTGACTTTGTCACAGGCTTTTGTCGTATATTTTAGAACAGGTGAAAATTTATCTAGGTCATGCGAGTCAAAATGGCGGCCGTTTGGTAAAATGACTCACCTGTATGGAACTTGAAAGGACGCAGAGCAATCAATTTGCCAAGTCACTTTTTTAACATTAAAAATCAATTTGCTGACATATTACTTCAATAAATGTGTGATAATTGCGTAAAAAGAATTTCTGGTTAATTTCTACCAGCTAAACAACCTTTTGTTATGGTATTGTTGAACCTCAACTATTGAAGAAAAACATAGACGCCAAGAAAGCATCATTGAAAAAAAGAAATGATTTTAGAAATAATGTATAAAATATTTAAAGGGGCAGGTAACCCACACTTTCGGGCAATAAACTTTTGATTTTCACTGTAGGCTGTAATAAAAATCTGAATAACCTTTTTCCTTAATCTGAATACATCAAAGCACAGTTTACAGGGACCTTGGCATTTTCAAAGACTTGTCATTGTAGATTGTGAAACTTCTAAGATTGTTTTTGTTTTATTGCAGCCTGGTTCATAGCCATCCAAGTGCTATCTGTTGCTATCCTGGTCACTCACATCGTCTCTGTGGCCCTTTTGACCGTTGACTTCCTCAAGTGTTGCAGTCACAGCGGACATGTACTCAATTTGTTCATCAATACAGGCCTACAGCTCTTTTCTGGTATGTTTCGATATTGGCTAATGATACCCAACCCCTAGGTACAACAAACTATACATGAAAGCTCATTTCTTAGCAAATATATTGCATTAATTGTGGACAAATTCCTGCCGAATCGAGGGTTAGGTGCTTGACAGTCCTGCAACTGGAATTTGGATACTAGGCTTCATCAATTGCAGTTTAGTCTGGCGTTGATTATTACATTGGGGACAGTGCACTGGGCATGCATGGCACTAGAAAATTAATGGTAAATACCTGTGGTGGTCTTGAGCTAGCTGAAGTCCACAGATGTATAAATTCCTGATCTGATTAGCTATTAATTAATGTATTACTGTTTGTGTACAGGTCTCATCATAGGAATCATCGTACTTGTGTTTGGAGTCAAGGTAGAGGATAGAGTGTGGATGCCACGACCAGACCACAACTTCCTGTCTTGGTCTTATGGACTCTATGTGTTGTGTGGTTTCTTTGCCATCTTCTCGGGCATTTTCCTGGTCGTCGATGCCATGGTGGAGCGGAACAAATCGAGCAAACAAGATGATAGACAACAGACCATGCATGTAGAGCTAGCAGTACAGTCCAAAGTTTGAGGACATTCCCAGTATTGACACTGTGTTGCTTTCTAATTACTAAGTAGGCACTGTTGTAGTTGAGGTTATAGGCATCTCAACACTCCTCAGCTGTCAAGCGCTTTATTGGTGCAGAATCATTGTCATTGGGAAGGAGGTGTAAAGTGTTTTATTTGTATATAGTTTTGACAATATTAGCTAAACCCAAGATGACTCACTGATAATCTACTTCTGCAGTGAGTTTACAGTGGGACAGAATTGTATATGATGTGACCTTGTACCATGTTTTTATTAACTACATACACAACATTCCATTGTATTATAAGAACATATTATTGTTTAAATATGTAGGCTGACAGCTGTAAGCTCCACCATAATTGTAAACACATATCAAGAAGATGTTCAGGCTAGTAAAGCTAGTGGTCCAACCTAATGTATTTGTGAAGAGGACAATTTCATTCCAGTTTAAAGAGGCTGACATTCCCTCACCATCTGTTAGTGTTCAGCTACGCTGCAGACTATAGTATAGTTTTATCATCTTAGGGCTTGTTTTAATACATATTTTACATAGTGTATATTTGTTACAGACAGAAGGAAATACAATGTACATATTTTATCGGACTGTTGCTCTTTACCATACAGTTCTACTGTTAACTTTTTAGTAGTAGTAATAGTAATAGTAATGTAGTTCTATGCACTTCGGCAGCACTTGAAAAAACAGAATTTTGTGACTTAAGGTTATGTAGGTCTTGTCCACAATGTGTGTATTTGGCCAAACATCCACAAAACTCTGGATTTTTTTATGAAAGCCGAAAGTCTGTAGAATTTGAATTTTTACTAGTAAGCCATTGATTGGGTCATTTGACCATGTCTATTTAGTAAAATTTAGCAAAAAGTAAATGTACATTGATAGCAAAACATCGGTGTCAATAGCATGAACAAATTTCGTGAGATATAAATGCTCATGAGAAAATCTCTAAAACTCTGAAGTTTTCTAAATAATTTTATTTTTGCAACATCTCTTTTTTATCAAAATTCGTGTAACAATTCCTAATAACTTTTTTGGAGAACAATACATAAAGCCTAGTGTGTAAAACTTTCATCTGAATCCGATTCACCATTTGTGAGATACCAGGTTTCAAAGTTTGTCAAATGAGGACATAATTCCTAGAGTCCTACATAATCTTAAGGCTAGTAAGTTCGTGCACTTAGAAAACCCGAATTTCTACAAAATTATAAAATTAACTAGATAGCAATCTATTTCTCAGAAATTATAAAGCTGGAGCATATAATTATTTAACTTTGTGCCAATCTCTCCTTGATTGTGCCTGATGACCATGTCTTTACAGAAATAAAACTACATTTCCGTAAATATTCAAGATTCAAATCAAAAATTATATTATTTACCATTGTCTCCATAGTGCCAATGTTGCAAATATTGTGTGCAAATAAATATTCAAGATAAAACCTAAAAAATGCTGTCACAGTTTTCTAAATAGGGATGATTTTCTTGCACTAACTTGAAATTTTAAAAACCAACAAATGCATTTAGAAAAATGCATAAATCATATAAAAATATAAAAGTTTTGTTTGAATCTGATCAGCTATTTCCAAGTTGTGATTCTCCAAATTTTTACATCTTGGCAACATTGCTTGGCGAAACCCAGCTTTCCACATGTGTAAAGGAAGGCTTTTTTCTGTTTAGAACTGCCACTGACAAATCAGTGTTCTCCTATAGGACATCTGTCGACAATCTCCCATGAAGAATTTGTAAGATTCAAAGCAGTGGTCTGCACACCATTTACATGTAGCATGTTCAATGATTGCCCATTTTTGGCCATAAGCTTATTACACACGTTCACTTGACTTCTGTGTCCTGTAGATCGAATCAAGGATGTGAACTTTTATCCACAGGACATAGGATGATTCTTGGGTATTGCAGCTATGGTAAGACCCCACCTTTAGAACATAATATTGTAGACAAGTCCAGTTTTGTTTATTCAGACATACTTTTATCAAAGCTAAACAGCTCGAAAATAAATGCCTTATCACTTCTAAAATTTAGACAGTTATAGGACAATATTTTTTATTGTTGGCACTCAAAACAATAGTGGAGGCCGTTGAAAGAAGACTGGTGTGCCTTTGGCAAAAATTCAGTCAGTCTTTTGACTACAGGACACAATTGCAAGGCAAACAAGAGTACAGTGTAAGTTTTGGTCCGAGTTGTGCATTTTCTCCATAGTGATTCAGTACAAACTAGCATGTCTCCCCTTACTCTCAATCATTGTGTTAGGTGCATTATGACAGGATAAGGTAGCTTTCCAGTTCTACACAAAAATTTGATAAAGAAAAATTATTTATGTCCACCACATTGGGCATGGTACTGAACAAAGTTTTCCTTAATAGCGGATTTTTCATATTGGTGCTCTACAGTAATGAGAGCACTTCACGTGATCCCGACCAAGACTGAATGAAGAGAAATTTAATTACTACATCAATTTATTAATTTAAAAGCAGAAATAAATCTGTCAGCTCCTGCCATTGATACTTAAGTCATTGACTTCGCTGCAGGGCATTCGTCTTCACATTGGGAAATGTATGGAACATGATGCCCTTCATCCATAACATTTCAAGATGTTTGCCTTTTTCTGCAAGCCATTAGTACACCCCACAGCACAGCAGTGGAAATATTCCGCTATTACGACAGTTTTAAAACGCTGTTTACATCAGTAGGTTGAAACCTATTGTACGAGTTACATGGGATTTGTAGGTGGCGCTGAATGCCTGCCCACCAAAGACATGATCACTGTCTGGCAGGATAGTGAAATTCAACATAGTGTGGCTCTTAAAAAAATTAGCTATTCAAGTACCGTTTCATAGCTAGAGTGCAATTGTATCACAGAATTCTAACTCAAAATACACAGCCATTGTCTCAAAATTTTCCCAAATTTTTACTTCAAGTAAATATTAAACCAATCTGGTAGACAAAAAGTTTATCTGATTAATTCAAAACATTACTTAGGCACTACATCTGGGCCTGGTCTCCAATCTCCGTACTCAGACTCGAATCATGCTCAAACTCACACTTCATACTCAACTCGAGTACAGACTCAGCTTTGGTGTATTCAATGTCATACTCGAAAAATCTGTACTCGAAATTTCGAGCACGTACTCAGTTTTCGAGTGTACTCGAACTGAAGTGTATCTCATCTATATTTCGAGTACGATTTTGAGTAAAAATTCGGAGTCTATGCTCAAATTTCAAGTTTGGTATGGCAGTGTGCTTGAAATCGTACTCGAAAATAAATACGAGCCAGAGAACAAAATATCGAAAGGGAACCAAGAAACACAGCAAATCTAAAAAAATAAGTCCTCTTACCGTATCTCAGCACTTCAATTTCAGTTCAGAGATAATAGTTTTCATCTTAAATCTTCTTATTCTTCACCTTATTAACCCGCCGTATCACTGTATGTTATGGCCGCCATTCTACCTCTACAATTCCTGGCAACAGGCGCATTGTAATCCCTTGTCGGCGAGTCATAACAAGCGTCGAAAGCAGTTGTGGGAAAAGTCGTGTGAGAAGTTTGTGCTGCCCTTATTTCGGTATGTGTGCCTACGTTTTGTAGGGTTTCCAAAAGACGAGGAGGGGAGGGAAGTTAAAAAAAGTTCGCTTCCCTGTCAGGTACATTTCTCATCATAACTTAGTCATCTATAATTCCTCAATCCCCAAATGGAATTCCAGATTTTGTTTGCCGATTTCTAAGTAGACGTCTCGTCCCGTTCACTGCCACTGGTGAACTCTGAATGCCTGCACAAGTATTGTTTTTTAACTCACGTGCCAAATGTCAACTCACTTGATACATCCCGGTAAAATACAAAGATACAGTATCAAAGTTTGACATCAGCGTAGGCCTACACAGCAATGGGTTTTATGTCAAGACTAAATTAGCAACAGAGATGTAATGTGATAAGCTGTTACATATTTCTTAAGACATTTTCGAGACTGGGTGAGGAACTCAAGAAGTAAAGCTTAATAATTGCCAAATGTATCGAAGAAATGGCATAAGAATATTTATTGAAACTAAAAAATGAATAACAGTTACAGAACACTCAGAATTTCACGTTGTAGACATACTCTTGTAGTTGTAGCGACAGCAGACGATAATGTAAGCCTAGTTCTTGGGCTGGTCTATTCCAATTGGGAGCGATGAATCAGTGCAGCTTTGCGTGATTTTGCATTTCACATCATAAAGAGTTCCATAGCAACTCGAGTATGAGTGTCAGATTTGAGTACGTTTGGAGTCTACTCGAAATGCGACATTAGATACGCTTTTTTGAGTACGACTCCAGTGAGCACGATTTTGAGTATGAAATCTCGAGTATGAGTATGAGTCTGAGAATGGAGATTGGAGACCGGGCCCTGACCTTAAAAATAATTGCAGACAGTCTGCTACTACAAGTACCGCTCAGGACAGTGGACCTATTGCGATGATCACCTGGAACCATTCTTATGCTATATTAACATACATATAGATGAAACTGAGCTGAGGAGCTAGAGATCTGACTCGAAGGTCTAGCAGTGTTCCCCAGTGAGACTCGAACTCAAGACCTTCTACATCTGATTACCCAATAGTCAACTACACCACTTACAACTCTGCCAGGACTTTTATGACTGGCTTCTTTTGTTTGGGGATTATGGAAAAGAGATAGTTGTCAGTCATAACTGCTACCTGTTAATGGCAACATTGTTTACCACCCATTTTAAACACGACAGACAATAAAAACTAAAATCCATCCTTGAAAAATTGAACTTTTTCGTAGTTTGAATTGCAAAATCAGTATTGCATGTGCTGCTTCTTTGTTGAGATTTCCCAACATTGAATACTATTACTCAAACTTATAAACTTGGAATATTTGTGACGTTTTAAGTGATTTTAGCTAACTGTGTAATTACCAAGCTATTGTAAGTTTTAGGAATTACCTGATGCCAGTCAAAACTATAAGACAGTATGCATGCAAAACTAAATTGGGAATACAAGCAGATGCAACATAAGTCATTAAAATGCATTCAGACTTTTGATTGTTTGTCCATGTGTTTTCGGTGACATGACTTGGCAGCTGTTCAGGTGTTCTACCCATACTCCCTTTATGGTGCAGGGTCTTACCAAGTTGCATTTTGCTTTTTTACGGTTCCGCTACAAAGTGGAGCGTGTAGGTAGGACTTAGTTGAAAACGGGGAAAGAACAGTTTAGGCGAGTGGGATGGGCAGATACCTACCTGGTACTCCGTGATCACGGCACGTTTCACACACATATTGAATGGAGTCAGCTGGAATATTGCCATCTACAAACACAAGGCTAGCTTTGGTGATATCTGACTCAAATCTTGATATCTACAAAGAGAAGTACATATTTATAACATAAAACATATATTTTAAATGCACATAAATCGGCCTGACTGCACCTATATTTGAAATAATGCATTCTTTCAAGAAGATCTTTATACACATTAAATACTTTGCATGTAAGTATATGCACCTAACTATCACTAACAGGTGCAGGTGGCATACCTATAGCATGTCTAAAGCTACTAGTAGACATTAATAGACCCAAGCATCTATACCCAAAAATGTATTTTTCAAGAAAATCTTTTTAGATTCTTTTGCATATGCATCCCAGCTTCACTTCTGGGCAAATATGCATATTTGCATATCTTAACCAAAGTGTTAATTGTCCATTCTGTAATTAACACATTTAATTAAATATTTAGTGCTAAATTGAAGGTATGCCATCTTACATTATGAAGTGGATAATTTAATAAGCTCCATTCAAATATTTTAGAAATTTGATCCTGGGTTTTATTGCAGTGTGTCACATATAGGCGCATGTGTCTAATTCAAGATTAACGCACAACTTCACAAACATGCAAATGATGCCACCCACACCAATAGTGATGCTGAAAAGGACATCACCATTGCCATCATCATCATTATCGTCACCAATGCAGATGCTGTTGCGCTGAGGTGTAAAAATTCAATGAATGTGATTGTTAGGCCAGTATTAAACTGTGACAAAAATTGTCTCTCACTGCTTAGGTTTTTGTGGCATTTTGATGATTTGCCCAGCTGAAGGGTTTGCATGCAGAAATGCATTGAGTGTTTTAACCAACTTGTTTTATCCCTGCAGCCAGACACAGCTACAAGATTTATCGACTGGTAATATCTGAACACCAGCGTCATTTATGGCCATGTTCACAGAATCGCATCTGCCACCCTTTGTGAATATCCTACAAAAAGTTTACAGCAGAAATCAAATGTTTAGACAGAGATGACGGCAATTTACAGACACACATAGGTATATGTTGGCACAATTGGGGTTGAGAATTTGAAGAATGTGCCCGATTATGCAAGTGGCATTGTCATCTCAGTAGAAACCTATGTGGTAAATTTCATAAAATTCTGTCACGGAACTTATAGATACAGAGGCAAATGAAAAAATAAATTTCTGATTATTGGACACTGATATGTATATGTGAGTGCACAAGAACCAGTAGTATATTATCACAGCCATAGATGGCGCTTCATACAACAAGACTAAGGTTAAGTTACTTTTTTAATGAAGCTATCAACAGTGATGAGCAATAACCCAAAACCATAAGCAGAATCACGTACACAATCCTTGGTCAACAAACTGTGAAGGTGCATGTCACCCACTCCAAACATTAGTTCACCGGATTTGTCTAAAATGGCATAATAGCTTGGTGTGGAATGGTTCTCTATACTTTTAATGCCTTTTAAATCCTGTAAACAAAACAATTCACGTAGAAAGTAACCAAAAGAGGGTATTTTCACATCCCCTTCAGCCTCCACACAGCCAGCAGGTTAGTTAAGTGCTATGTTTTGGGCTGTGTGCCTGTGTACAAATCCATAAGTTAAGGACGGACATTAAGAAACATTTCAAAAGTGTCGAAATAAGCACAAATTTGCTGAAAGCACCAAAACCCAAAGTATTTCAGCTCTAGTCAACACTGCTTGACTTTGGGGGATTTCATCTACGAAGCTGCTGCCATTTTCAAATGCTTTGTGGGGCTCGTAAACAATGAGTGGCATACATATCACAGAAAGTAATCTGAATTTGGGTTTTAGGGATTTGACTTTACCGTGTACGGGATGGTGCATGGCTCAAGTCTCTCACATAAAAGACATACTAATCTATGTATTTATTAGATGTCTTCGAGGCTCGTTTTCAGTGCCTTTATTTTTCAAAAGGTTGCTTTGTCATACCAACGCTAAGACGTATGTTGCAGTGGACACAAGTTCTCAATTCTGACGCACGCAAGTCACAAGTGTTTTTCGTCATATTCTTTACGCGTCACCAAGTTATCTGTGACGTCATCAGATGTTTGTGAGCCCACAACCATCTCACAATGCATAGGAAAAATGTCAGCAGCGAAGAAGATAAATCCCCTGAATTGCAAAATATGTAAAAACGTTACCAAGTCACATAAAAATGTGAATTGTGATAACATGAGGTAAGCTTTGTGCAGATCCAGCTAATTATTTTATACTGTTCACGATCAGCACACAAGGCCATGGGCCCAGTATAATCATATGAAAAATATTCTTCTTAGTAATTTGTTTTAAATTCTGGGACTAGTAAATGAATCAGTATAATACTTTCACTTTAACAAGAAATGCACTCCTAAGCAAGTAATGTTGAACATTTAATATAATGGCTTCTGTAGAGTCTGTATGTTCAGAATAACATTTTCTCTTAATGATTTCAATGTTCTCGTTGGTAACAAAAATAGAATCTTGTCAAACTAACGAATATTACGAGACCAATTTCATGAGAAAGAAAGGTGTTATTCAATTTTCATATTTTAGCCAGCTAAACAGGGTGAAATGCATTTTTACCAAATCAAGTCTATGAACATAACGAAAATTAAACGTATTTCACTCGTGACTGAAGTCTGTTAAAAGGTACAGCACACTCACCATGTGACTGGCATAGTGACGGAATGCTTCAGACTGAATGTCATCTCCAATCACGCTGATCAGCAGGGGATTACATTCGAGTCTGGAAAGGCCATCAGCCACGTTACGGGCGACTCCACCGAACGACTGGCGTACACTCCCAGGATATGTGGCACCTTGGAACTAGACAATGAGAAGACGAAGATATCTTTAGGTGGTACTACAATTTAAGAATTTCTACAAATGCCCGAAGGTACTCCTAAAGTCAAAAAGAAGTAACACGGTATGTCCTGTCTGCAACTAGGCTTGAATGTCTTGACAATACGGTAGTAACGAAGTACAAATAGGCTGTAACAGTGCACATCTAAAGGTCTTGAACAAAAAGTCTCAACATGGCATTGATGTCTAATACAAATTACCTGGATCTTGTCACTTTCAGCTGTAATCACAAAGTCCACAACTAACCCTCCCACTACAACCTGAAAATACAAGAGGCTGAACGAGTCACGTGAGTGACATGACTTCATACTATATTAGTAACTGAATGACGCTGTACTAGGAGAATTAGCCTAAATGACAGAGTGATACAAAAGGCCATCCATACAATAAGTACAAGAAGTCTATACTTTGTCTACAAGACTGCATAAATCTATACAAAGGAAGTAGCTGACTTTACATTAAGTGACACAATGGCCGTGCATGTAATTGGACAGTTAACTCTTTGTCTAATATACAACCAGTCTGCTCACTGACTACCTAATACAATTAGTTGATACTCACTGGCCATCTATACATTCAGTCTATACTCACAGGTCGTCCACTCTTGAAGCCCCACTGTGAGTATGACCTCCGCTGTGTGAAACTGGGCTGTTGATTCATGGCCTGACCCAATATGCTGGATGAGTTTTTCTTAATTTTGGACAACTGAACAGCAATTTGTGAACCCACAGCGGCATTGTTTTTAATAAGTCTTTTATCTGAGATCAGCGTTAAGGACAGCATAGCTTGCAACACAATTTAACTAAAGAACAGTAATTCACAATTCACAGAAGTTTAAAAACAATGTAGATTATTGTTTTTTATGAAAGTCAGAGAAATTAGTTTAAGGAACTGATTATACAGTGGAATTATATAGTGAAACCTCTCTCATCGATGTTTATTCAGTTCATTAAAAGAAGCCTTCTGAGTTTTGAATGAAAGCTACGCCAAGTAGAAAAAACAACAACCAGCACTGTACACATTACACAACACCCATAAGCATAGTAAGCATATTCTTGTTAGTACCACTTAAGTGAACAGGGATACTAGACTCTAGTGACTGTCCCGCAGTCAGCTCATTCACTCGCCCCAGTACAAACGGAGTAACAGCTTTACCTTTGACACCCTTCTCACTGTAAATATGAACAAATATTCAAAAGTGAAGACAACTCCTCTCACTACGATGTTAAACAACCATTGATATGCTCCCAACGTGTGCATCACATAGTGTAGATACAAGGAATGATCCTTGTTTCAAACATTACGAGTAAAGGGAGCAATGCTAGTAAACCAATCTTTAGGGGGTGCAAAGCAAGTCATCAATAATATCTTCAATGGGAACAAAAATACCACATTTCTTCGAGATTCTTCAAGCAGTTTGAATGACAAGGAGGCAGATAACAAATAACAAAAAGTTCAATAGGGTGCACAGCATATATAAGTAAAATCCATCTGAATTGGGGCAGGTGCTGTCATCTATGTGAATTTTTTTTCCAAATTTCATGAAGATCTATCACGAGTACCAACTAAGGCAATTGCAAAGAAACTTTCCCCCCTATGCATCTTGTGATTGTGTTCCTTTTCACTGTGGAAACACAATGACGGGTAAGAGACCAAACATTGCTTGTATTATATTATGTAACTAATCCAAGAGGGCAGAACCTGGCTGACACAAACTGCATCACTTTGGAAAAGTTGCACCCATAATCGGTTTTGGCTAGGGTGACAACAGCTAACAATAATGCTTTGGCTAACTAGCCAATCATGCATTTTTTGTAAAAATAATGCCAAAATTTTGAACTTTCTTAAAGTGTTTAACCTAACCAAGATAAGTTGAAGACAGGAAGAGTTCTAGAACAAAACAAGCTGACCTGGCCTCTAAAACAGCTTGCTCTATAGTGGACTGAATCAGGTCACCAGATGCCTCAAACTGTTTGGGCAGGGGAACACCAATCAACATGCCAGACTTCAGACCCAAGGACAGGTTACATGCTTGAAATACATACAACTAAAATGAGAATCACGCATGAAGCAGCACACACATATCGGTTAACTGAGCAATGACATCGAGTTGTTAACCACATGATCAGTTCATAAGGAATGTTTCTTCTTGTTTTCATGTATTTTCAAATTATGAGGCAATCCAGAGCATGCATAAGAAGATTAAAACGAAATTAACGATGCCAAGATTGGAAAAGGTTAGGACTGCTAGGTGTATTATAAACGAGATGATAGCAGCAACCTTTCTTAATAAGCTTTGACAGGTGCATGCAGCAAGTATTATCAGAAACATTATTAACAGTGACTTGAACCACAGGTGACCAAATAGATATCGAGAAAGGTTTTGAAACATTTCAACTCGACTGAAGTTTAATGCCTGGACAACAATGCACTTACAAATCAGCTGGCGCGCGTTAAACATGGGATTTTACACGATAAATTCGGTCTGTTTCTGATACTTGTACAAGAACCACAATTAACATTTACTCTGGATGTCACAAACACTGATTGAAGATTATTTTGGGAGGATCAGAACAAATACTGCAGACCGGATACAAAAGGAAAGGTGGAATTGAAACAGTGATTATTTATAAATCAAAGGGGGTAAGCCAGTTATTTACATTTTGATAGCCAAAATTAGTGCTAGACGGGTGTTCACAAAGCACAGAATGCTTTCAAGGGAATGTTGATCAGATAAACTGAGGCTGGGTGCAGTGCTGAGCATGGCCATTTAAGAGTGAAAATTTGCAATTTGCATATCAAACATAGGTGTTAACCCACTCATGCATGGTAATTTCATTGGCTGGAATATCAAATGATGTTGCCTAGTTTGCAAGGCAAATGACACTAAAAAACTGTAAAAAAGGTGCTAGTTTGAAATCGCACTCATAACTGGGTTACTGTTGTATACATGTCACAGCATATGATTAACTGTGTTGATAAATTGTAAAAAAGCAGTCCGACAGAAAGTAAACATTGGTAATTATAAATAAGCACTTCAGCATTATGTCCCAAAAAGCACCAGTAAAGTCTTGAAGCTGAAACTATGTACTCTGTTGTAACACTTACTCCCTACCGTGAGCTATTTTGGCTTTCAACAGATAACTACGACAATCCTGATACAACATATATATGTTGGGTTATGATCATAGTAAAACCTAAAACTTATGGTACCCCGAGGATGGGTGGTGACTTCATCATTAAACATATCAAAAACTAGACACATGATGAATTTCACAGTCAACAGACCTATAGTACGAGCTATATCGGCCACATTGTCGAAGGAGTGAGGTGACTTGTACCCACTGTCTGCAGTGAAGAATGAAGGGAACGTGTCTGTGCCATATGTCCCAACAAAGACACCCTGAGTCTCCTAAAATAAAATAATACACATGCAAGCACCAACAAACAAAGCAACAAATAGGTGTAACTGGTCATTCAAGTATTAATGAAATCTGACGCTGCACATTCTAGAGCAGGCATCGGCTGTATAATCCTTTTTTCACGCCCCAGGTTCGATGTCCTATTGTGCTGATGACAACTCACTCTATTTGTAAAGAGGTCAACCTGGATAGGCTGTGCACTGAGCAGTAGAAGTGAAGCACCAACAACAAGCAATAAGCACACGGCTACAAAATGTCATTTTGGTTCAGTTGACTAGGTGTAAGTTACACATTTACAGCAATTAAATGTGAAATATATTATATAGACCATGGTGGCACTACAATGAATTGCAAAAAATTATTAAAAAAAAGAACCTGGTGTTGATCTAAAGATTATCACAACTAGATTCTACTGTCAGGTGGATGAGAAAGAATGTGCACAAAGTAGACAGCAGTAGACACACATGACTAGAGGGACATACCAGGAAGAATGGACACAAAGAAGGAGACTCATGTCACTAGATGGATAGATCAGCGAGAGAGTGCATAAAATAGAAGGGGGATAGCCCACAAAGAATGTGCACAAAGCAGGAGACACAAGTGCCTAGAGAGACTGACAAGGGAAGCAGTCTGCCCGGACGGTAGGCTAAGCTATAAACTCACCAAGTACTCCAGGGTTTTTTCAATGTCTAAGATGGACTTTACCCCTGCAGAGACCACAGTCACAGGGGTCCTACCCAGCTCTGTCAGGTCAGCACTAATGTCAAAAGCTGCCAAAATCAAACAGGAAAAACTTAGCCGCAACATGTGCATATTATAAGCAATGGAAGGACATTGTTGGCACATGGCTTGAGATTCATATTCATCACTTAATACTTAAAATCCACTGACTGGAATATATCTTGTTTAGTGGTGTACACTCTACCTAGTGCTGTTGACGAGTTGGCCCAACAAGTTTGGAAACAGCTTTAGATTGACTCATGCAATAGAGATGAACTGCATGTGTGTTCAGCTGTGGTAAGCATCATTGGGAACTTTTGTTGACTCCAGTAACAATTTTCAGCTTAATTGTGATAAGCAAACCCATGTCTAGTAATCAGTGCTATGACCAAATTGTAGGCTTAAGTGGTGAGCTAGCATTAAATCATGTCATTCAGTCTTGAAGTCTATGTCCAGTTTTAAAATCTTGAAAAAGAACGTCACCGAGTTGACTTACTTGTTTCAGCACCTCGGTGAACACCCCCTATCCCACCAGTCACAAACAGATGTATACCAGCCAAGTGTGCAGCAATCATGGTACCAGACACAGTGGTGCCACCTGTCAACTTCTGTAATACCAAACATTATGCAATGGTTCAAAAGCCCAGCATACACATTTTTGTACAAAATTTTCTGCTCACATAGCAAAACAATTTTGTTTTAATTTCTACTGCACAAGTAGAAATGTTGAAAATTACCCGGTGTTCTGAAACAGAGATACAGATACAATTGTAGGGTTCAGTTAGTTGCATCCAAAGGGCATGAAAATACAATGTGTTTCCACATCCATTTTCATAGCCACCATTTTCAGTTGAACAGCTACCATTCAGTCATAGTTTGCGATCATTCCTGTCCATGTTTTCAGAACTCTGTACCACAAATTTCACTGTTTACAATAAAAAAGAACGAATAAGTTGCTGAATGTTCACAAACTCTGACAATGAAAATTGAATGCTAGTTCATCAAAAGGATAGCAAAGTCAAGATCAAATGCTTCACAAAAGCCATCACGGAGTTAGAGTAATTCTACAAAGAATGTCCGATAAAAATTGAATAGTGTGCATCACCATTTTCCACAAAACTATGCATAGTACTTAGAGGAACAACCAACCACGTCACCTCAAAGTGCACACACCTCCAGTTACAGTGCATTATGGGTCAACAACACTTGAACCACAACTGATCATTTCCCAATGAAATGTAGCATTATGCAAAACATACCTATGAGGTACTATAAATCTCATCATGACTCAAGTGACAATAGCGCTTAATATTCAGTTGGTAAGCTTCACCAGAACACACATGTGGTTTTGACTAAACCCATTTTCCAATTCTGGTATGCAAGACAGTTTGAGTTGACAAAACACAATTTCTATCATTCACCGACACTTAATAAAGAAAAACGACACGCCTGCACTACAAACTGCTATGACCTGACTGAGCGCATAAGCCAAATCCCTCCTGGACACCTTGCATGGTGCAGGGTAGTCAGCTACTTGAGTCAACTGTTGTTGAGACAGACCAACACGTAAGACTCCCTCCAACACTGCTACCGTTGCTGGCACTGCTCCTGTATCACGTATTATCTGTTCAACTTCTAAAGCCACTCTGAAATTAAAAACAAAGAATTGAGTGCACTCCAACAGAGCAACACCTGGCAAAATAGACAGAAAAGGGGAGTATGAAGATAAAGGTAGTGACAACATAGATGACAATGCTCATGACATCCATGACAATGCAAATGATGAACAACAGCCTTGCTGCCAACACTGTCATCAGTTAACACCAACTATGAGAAACATCCTAGAATTTTAGAGTGTTTGGATTCATTACAACATTGACTTCACTTTGTTTTAAAGGAAATGAATTTTTTAACAAGAGTAATTAATGCAAAACATTGAAATGCGTCCTCGTCTTCACTGTAAATGGTGTGCTTCTAGATGTGTATATTGAATGCCGCAGAATATGTCAAACCCGTCCAAAAATGAGAAGATGTCATCATCTCCCAAGAAGAAAACTATTTGCTAAATTTCATGAAAATCCATCACAGAGCTCCAAATAATACAGAGGTGAACATGAAAAAAGAGTTGCCAATAGGAGGCAAAGAGGGAGCCTGATCCGTCCATCTGTTGTCAGATTAATAGGAATACACTTTCCAAATTCCCAAAACATACTGCAAGGAGAATGGCAAGGAGTTTAGCAGATGCAAAATGTCATTAGGGGGCACCACAGTAGTTGGACCAAGCAATTTTTGGCGTTCGTCACATTTCTCAAATTTCAGACAATGAGTTTTGTATCAGCAGAGTTGGAAATTGATAATGATGACAGATCAACGGCATGCGGCTATTCAATAAGTTGGGTTCCTCGAGGGTGCTTTACCTGTTTACACATTTGTTCTGATTTTTAATCACGATGCCAAATCACTCATGCACAAAGTTAGCAATGCGATTCCCAATGGTGTTGTGTCGGAAAGTATAATGGCAACATTGAAAATGTGTTGCCTATATCGTAACATATAATTCCAGAATTTCGGATATGGTTTCAACTTTGGTAATTCTTGAACTTGAGACGACCAGTATTGCCTACTTCTAAAACTTAGTTCAAGCTCCAGTCTTTAGCATGAAAGTAATAATTTTTACACTGTTCCAAATTGGAGAATGTCCACCATACTATGACACAATGCAAAATGACTTGAAGAGTTTCTGAATGAATACAACAAAGTAACCAAAGTGTCTATGTAACACGAAAGGATATGAGCACATTGAGGTATTGTATACTTTACTGTAAATTGTCTGGAGATGGCATTCCATGTGTGACAATTGTGGTCTCCAAGGCAACGACAGCATCATTGCTGTGGACAGCCTGGCTCACCTCCTCGGAGACTTCTACCAAACCTGCACAAAGAAAAACATTACTTACTCAAAAATTAGCATATAGTAGGAATCATGAGAAAATATACAAAACGGAATAGTCTTAGACATGGTAAGATTCAATTTTAATACCAAAACCTTAAGGGCATGCAGGACACTAGAAAAATGGCCAAATTTAGCAACCTTTGGATCATCTCAGAAATGGCCGATACGATTCATATTATGAAACTTTCTGATGCTATATTTTATGCACTGTAAAAGGTCCAATCAATTTTTGTTTTCAACCAGCTAAACAGGACAAAATGCAGCTTTAGGATGCCAGTATAATGTCTACACTATAGAATATCATATTTCAGAAATGATTTGAGCGTATTTAACTGAAACTTTCAGATATTATGTTTATGCATTGTTTACCAAAACAGAATTAGGAGTGGTTTTTAAAATGTTCCACTATCAAAAATAGGGATATCATGATTTTAATGAAAAAAAACATAAGTTGCATAAAATGACAACTTTCTATGTGATAATACAGAAAACACACTAACTCAAATGTAGTTCACTGAAAAGTCAAAAATCAAACCCAACAGACTTTTTACTTTTAGAAATATATACTTCACCGAGTTAAACTCTATGGTTCAGTAGATATTAAGCTAAATCCCCACTTGACAATAAAGTCTAACATAACCATAAACGGGCATCTTGTTTCTTATACTTAGATTAGAAATGGTTTCTGAACTCCACTTGAGAAAAGTTACTGACAGTCCATTATCGCATCAGACCACGCCCACAGCATTACTTGTCCCAATCACGTAAGTCACGAAGGCAGTATGGTCGACAGGGGAATTCCAAATGATCACATGCAATTCCAGTTGAAACAGATGGAACAAACAAATTATAGTGCTTTCGAGAGCAGCTACGTTTGCTCAGAAACTAACAAGACAACCTGGTTGACAGTCGGTTTAAGAAATGGCCTGATTTCACGCTTTCATAAAAGTTACCACTAAGTCCACACGTGACTTGAGACCAAGTTGGCTGCCTTCCCCGTAACTGTAGATGTTGAGTGAGGATTCTGGAGGCTGTCCTTAACACTGAAATGAGGGAAAACAGAAGTCAGCTGTAACCTATACAACTGAACAATACAGAGAAACTTGGACAATAAGAACCCACTTGTCAGTATACATGCTATCTATACAGGAAAGCAATTAACGGCAGACTACACTATCCAGGTCCACCTTATCATTACTAAACAATGTTTATTTAAGGCAACTGTATGTATTGGTGATGAGCTGGTCAGGCACTACTTATGCAAATACGATAAAAGAATTTGCATTCGAGCTAATTGGACAATTTATTAATGTAGTACCAGTTTTCTCCACATGAGTAAGAGGCATCAATTCATTCTCAAAATGTAGGCACATTATATCAGACTATTGCCAAAATTATAATGCTGGCAGGCAGCCTAGCTGGGGGCACTGGTAAATGAATAGGGGAATTAGGGGAACAAGGAAATGCGGGTTGGGGGGGAAGACTAAAATGAGTGTCCGGTGACCAAGAGGGAGGGGGATGGACAGTATAGTGAGGTGCCCAGTGTAGAGGCTCCATTCCCTATAATGCACCTATAGACTGATCTATTGTGAGAACTGGCAATTAGCCGCTTTTATTGATCTTATCTGATGAGACAGCTTAAGAGGTCTACAAAAGCTTAACCTAAAACTTTGAAAAAATAGCCTTCACAGACATATCTTTTTGAATATTAAAAATCAGAGAACTAGCCATGAATTACTGAAATAACAACTTTAAATAGCATCCAAAAAAACTTTGGTTTGTCGACTGTTGATTATGTTAATTTTCACTTCATTTGTTTTATAAGGGATCTTTAAATACAATAGACAGGTCCAATAAGCAGAGCACTGAGATTTGAGGTGATGGTTGTAACTGCAGAAAATCTAGACATGGGTACCCATGATAGGGTGCCAGACCGGTCAGTTCATAACGCTGACCAATATTCACTACAGGGTTACTAAACACATGGTCCGAGGTTCATGTCGGCACCATCCTAACTTCATTTGATAAATAAGCATAATATTCAACTGAGGTCAAAGGATCTCAAGTCATGCACGAGTTGCGTAACTTACTTTTTTTTCTTAACGCCAGGAGAAGAGTGTAAAGAAAGGTGAGCACGTTTCACCGACCTCTCGCCTGGTCAGCCTCTGGCGATTCGCCTTTTACACAACCAGACTTGCACTTTGAACACTGGTGACTCGCCAGTTTGTGAAAATCGTACTCTTAAATTACTTTTAATGTGCCAGGATTTTCTGTTGGTGTCAAAATATACTGATTACAAACTTTCTTTCTCATGACTTAGCACACAAAATCGTCCACTTGTAAATCACTACACATCTGTGCAAGTGCAGTGAGCAACTGCGTGTTCTGTAGACACGAGACCCTCACCAAACCCAATGCTTCCAATGTAACTCGCGAGATCTAGCTACAAATTTCCTGGCAAAGCACGTGATTGCTATTGGCTGTTTTTGCGAGTGTCTTACATGTGCGAAACTCAAGCTAGGTTAAATAAGGTCAAGGGGTCAACGCTGTGTTGATAATGATTTCAGAGCGTCAGCCAGAGAGACGAGGTGGCCTACATGTTGGTGATGTTGCAGGTCACTGGACTGATCAATCCAACACAAGATGAGTTTGTTTTCAAGTTGGAGAGGTTCTCAGGTACATTCCTCTTGTATGAAATACTTTTGTATTTTATCACTCACTGCAGAATTAAAGTGCGATGTCTTGAAGACTTGAAAGAAAACTTATTGAGGGCATTTGAGAGGTGGTCTCTTGCCTACTTGGTTGTCAACTCAGTGAACACTGGACCACTCACTCAGACAACGCTTCAGTTGTTCAGTTAGACCTACCACCTTTAGTCTGGTTTCAGGCGTGCCGGTTACGGCAGACACGTACTGAATAATGATGAGGGATGTCCGTCGCATATTGTCCTCATCCGGTCTAGTACTAATATCATAATCTCAAACTCAAAGACACCATGCCCTAGTGGAACCATAGATATCTATAGTCTATGGTGGAACTGTGAGGAGTAGTTTTATTCGTGTTTATCTTGACTAAGGTCAGGACCACTTCCCAAAGGAACTGTGGTTTTAAACATGTTTCTTGCTGGTTTTCGTTATTTTAATTTTTAAGACTCCTGTCAACTTGTTTTTCTTACTGGGGAACGGGTTGATATCGGACAAATACATCTTTTCTTTTTACAAATGTCTCTGTTAGGGAGGTGACGATGCCTTTTCATTTACAGATGGGTTTGACGTATTCAGCGTTAACCATTGGTCATTTTTATGATATTAAAAAATGCCCTTAGGAGTATACTGTTTGTGGTTCAGTCATGGATTTATTAATGTACTATTCGTTGTATTGCACTTGTTAAGGAAACATAATCCTCCAACTGCAACCCAGACACATGATTGAAGAGCAGAATTTAAATATAATTGAAAAAATGTGCTGATCTGATTTATGGAGATAGGCAGGTGTGTCATGAAAACGTTTTCTGCACAGTGAGTTTATGTGCAGATATTTAGGCATCAGTGATCAGTGGCCTCCTTAATTAAAATTGAAAGGTCAACCCCTGGGAATGTCTATCCCTTGTACCTGCACTGTATGGGATGCAGGTGTACACATATCAGTGCTCAGCAATTCTTGTGTATTTAGTGCCCTCCACACACAGACTTACCTTTGAACAAGTTACTCCTGGAACAAGTTCTCACTAAGTTTGAGTTCTGTGTTGACGCTGTTTAAACTAGTTCAACTAACCCCACTTGTGGCAACTTACTCCACTTTTTCGAGGTAGGATAAATTGTTCTAGGGTAAGTTGCGGCACCTCTAATTGCTATGTGGCTGCAAACCCGATGAAGAACAGACTGAAGCAATTATCAGCAGCGGTTACATACAGAAGGGTTATTTCTTTGCGCGCCGTATTCGCATTGGGTGTTCATTAATTTGTTACGCACAGATCGACAACTTCCGCTTAAGCCTAGTTATCGGATGTGTGTGTGCGGGTGTGTGTGTGTGTGTGTGTGTGTGCGTGCGCTTGCGTGTGTGTTCTCAACTTAAAAGTGGGTTAAGTTGCACTAGTGCAACTGTTGTTCTATGTTAGGCTGTGTGTGGACGGGAATTTTGTCGCTATAGGCTTGCAATTTATATGACATTCTGTAATACTGAATTATATTGTGCAGTGTCACACAAGTTAACGCAACAGCATTGTTGCCAACATTTCAAAACAAAAATGGAATCTCTGGATCTAGGATACTGCCAAGGAAGCAAAGCCATAACACCCAGAGACATCATGCCAACCATGTTATTTCTTTTGTGCATGTGAAGTGTGGAGGGACATAGGGCAATACAGTGTGAATAAGAAAGAAAATATGCTCTGCTCATGCATTCAAATAATTGCATGAGTTAGTAAATACCAGTGGCATATGTAAAAAGCAGGATATTCTCATGATTTGGCTAAATGCACTGGGAGCATATGGCTTCAAAAAGAGGAACATCCCGCTAAAAGCGGGGAGTTAGCAATATGCAACAGTGCCTGTCAGTTTTAAAGTTATGTTGGACCACAGCAAAATGTCGTCACTTGGTGAACTTCGGAACCTCATATGATATCTCCTAAGTGATGTATTTGGATTCATTATGAAACTTTCAGATACTATATGCTTGGGGCACTATTCTTCAAAACGTTAGAAATTGTTTTTTATTTGAAGTGTTCCATTTTTGCTTGGGGACTTAAAAACCAGGACTTGAAAATTACGTAAAGGAAAACAAAATTTAACTGATTATTTAGAAACCTATAGCAACGTTTTTGAGATTTTATGTTGACAACTTATACGTAATTAAATTTGGTCGAAGTTTTTGATACCGTTTGTTGTTTACTATCAAGTAGTGTTTTTTTTTTCCCCGAGATTTTATTGGAAAGACATGGTCACGTGACCTAATCAATGCAGATAGAAGCAGAAATCAAATTCTACACGCTTTTTGCTATCAGAAAATATACATTTTTATTGAGCTAAAATTTACAGTTTTGGAGATACTTGGCCAAGTACACAGACTACATTAAACCTTGAATAGTTTCTGAGGTGTGTTCTGCATGTAAGCACTTGTAACACATTGTTTAACATTGTTTACAAAATGTCAGTCACTTTTGAGTAGCAGATATTTGCTCAATGTAAACTTTTTGTTTTGGTGTTAACATTCATGTGCAGACTCATGTAAAACTTTGTTGTCAATAAAACAGAGAGGTAAATACATTTCAAGCTCAGCCATGTGGGTATAAACTTTGCAATTAATTTGGCCTTGTAATAACCGTAGTTCAGGAGGTCACTACTTTATATTATATCAAGGATAAGCCTGATGTGAGTGAATTGTCCCCTTCCTAGTGCAAATGTTCTGGTATGTTTTGGTTATGAAGGGCACTTAAAGTTGAGCAAGCAATGAGACATTAATGGTAATTCCGATGAATTTCATTTTAGGAATGGAAAAACATTGGTTTGCCATTGTCAACTGGGAGTAATGAAGCATGCAGGCTGTATGATGCTGTATTAACTCAGGTAATGTTGAAGTTGAGTTTTGTACTGGCCCAACTTCTGTGGTGCCCCTGGTGGCGATTTTATTGTTTTTATCTGTTTTTTTTTGCTTTCTGTCTCTATGTGACATACCAATCAAAGGATTGTTTTGAAAATTGGCAAACGTGTTCCTGGTAAGAAAACAGCTTATATGTTGATTTCGGACTGGCGCAACTGCTGTTGCACTTACTAATGGCAATTTTATTTTTTGCATCCACGACTGTATCTCCGTAATGCTTTGAAGAGTCTTTGTGAAATTTGGCATCTATTTTCCAACGAATGGGACAAAGGCTGACCATGGCATGGCATTTTGATGGGATTCATTCCTGCTCTGCCCCCTAGTTGCAGTTTTATTGTTTACTTTTGCTTCCCTTCCTACCCTACAGTGTTCCTATACAACTTTTCATGAATATACTGAATTTTAGGTTACTACTGCGCCTTTCCGTTTTCCGACAGTGGGAATGTTTAAAATAATGCTAACCCTTGTCTGTGAACTTCTTTTAGCCTAATCAACACCAGATACCTGAGCAAGAGAAGAAAAGAAATATTCGCTACATGTTCAGAAAGAGAATTCTCTTTGGACTTGTTTATTGCAACGTATGTATATTTAGCTGATGGGGAGGTATTGTTCACCCTCATAGTGTGTTAACTAGTGTAATGACGACAGTATTCATCTTGCAGTATGTTGGTTGGTATGACGACAACAGTGTTGGCGGGTTGGAGGCTGCAGCAGAACAAATGATACAAGCTGACCCTGAGTTTGGTATGTAGCTTGTAAATCTGGTCGCATCAAACTGACCCTTTGTTTGGCATGTCAATACGCTGTGCCTTGTGGTAATTTAGTGTGCTCTTGTGTTTCCACATGTATCACATCAGTGCACTGTGTCCTGTCTTAATATTATGTGCTCCTGTGGTATCACATGTATTGCATCAGTACCCTGTCCTTTCTTGATGTTGTGCACCTGTGGTATCACATGTTTCAGATCAGTGCACTGTGTACTGTCTTAATACCGTGCACTCCTGTCACATCACACGACAGTATACTCATCTGTTTCCTGTCTTAAAGAAACGTGATTCTGTGATTTCATCAGTACACTGTGTCTGTGTGTCATGTCTCAATGTGATGCTCTGTGATATCACATGTATCACTTCAGTTCACTGTGTCTTGTCTTAACATTATATTCTATTGTGATATCACATGTATTACTTCAGTACACTGTGTCATGTCTCACTCTAGTGCTTGGTCATGTATTGGTGAATGGGCTCGATGTGATGGGAACAGGCAGATCGACCAGACTTGATGATGAGTTCAAGAGAAGTATAGAAAACATGGTGAAACTTGCGACAAAGAGTTCTGGCTTGACAGAGAGAGAGAAGAAACATGCTACGGCAGTCAAGCTCTGGGCTGACGGGTCTGTATTGAGAATATTTAGTAAAAGTTGCTTAGTTTAAAGATATGTCAGACCTTACAATTGGCTGTTTTTGTGGTTTTCTCACATGCTTAGGTATACACTTTATCTTCATCGTCAGTTAAGCTCACTGAGGTACAAAACATGTAGTATGTAGTGAGAAAAAAGATAATTTGCAAAATTACCTTCAACCACGTGAGGATCTGTTTGCTACAGAGCAAAGTTCAAAGGTTACAAAACCGTCTCTCAAAGCAATGCAGATTATGAGCTATAGTGCTCCTAATTTTGACAAAACGTGTGGACTGATTTAACTTTCATCACTAGTAGCAATACCGTATTCGCCGTAATAACCGCCCATGCCCCTATAAGCGCCCCCCCACGCGTTTTCAGACTTTGCTAAAATAAGCGCCCAGTCCATGAACGTGTGAAAAATGCCTTACCTACAGTCCTAAAATTCTACAGTAACGTCTTCAGTTTATCAATAATATCTGACAGTCCTGAAAAAAAATCATTGTGCGCAGAATTTGTAGACCACGAGCCTCGCCGCTATGTCGGTATTTAGCCGTGACTATACACTTCAAACTTCCGCCATGCCTCAAAACGAACATAAAAGTTCTGCTGATCTTGCGAAGACCAATGGTCTGGCCTTTCAGAACAGAAGTAGTGTACTTGTCTGCGGGATATTTCCCACTTTCAACAAGAATCCAAATTTCTTTGTACACGTGAAAACCGCGAATCGAAGACTAATAAAAAGCTTGGCCAGTGTTAAATTTAATAGCACGTGGCCAGGAAGTGCGCGCTGCATACATGAATCTGTCATCAAAGACATTAGTCGGGAACTATCCATTCATGAAACGGGTAGCATAGCATCGGTAAGAAATGAATATTGGCACTAATTTCCGATAGTTTCTAATACTATAAAAAATGTTTGCGTTATTTTTAAGATTAATTGTTTGATTAACCATAATTGGTGTTTTTAAGCCAGATATCTGATAAAATGACCACTGACAGTGAATGCTTACCCACCCTTACACCGAAAAATATCCTGTCAGATAGTCACGTACGCATCCAGCCACATGGCGACTAATATGGTCTTACTGAGACAAATGTCAAACATTGTTAGCACGAGACTGGCAAGTGCTGAATGAAACACGCTCTGGTTTAGGCCTACTGCTTGTGCAAATTTGATACAATGCACATCTAGCTCGTTAGATTGCGTGGCTCTGGCCAAAAGACGGTCTCAGCTCTGGCAAATGAACTCTGGTGACACGCATGCGCTCGCTTACTCACAAACGCAGACGAATTTCAAAACAAACGTCACGCCAAGTTGACAACAACATGTTTGTTCCGTCCAGACATATTTCTCATGTTGTCGATCATACAACATGTAGATGGCACCATGTAGCACAGATTTGTACTTAAACCTGCCGTGTTCCCGACTCCACGGGAACTTAAAAATCTTAGGGACGCTACTTGGAAAACTTAAGGAAGATTTCAGGTAATTTGCTTGAGTCGAAACTGTATTTTTATTCAAGCATTCAAGTCGCCATATCGACGATTGCGAGGCAGGCAGTCGGCGAGTTTTCGCCCTGGGATTTCAGCCCAATTTTCTGTAAAATGATCGTAATTTAGCAGCAAAGTTTGGTAGCAATGCACCACGGTTTTGTAGAAAGTCTTTCATAGATTACATAATGTCACAGCGTAAATATGATGAATCTTAGTTTCCGATTTCACCCGTTTCGGAGACCGGGTTTCAACGGCCTTGGGTTATAATAAGCGCCACCCATGAAATGAACTTTTCTAAGCGCCCTGGGCGGTTATTACGGCGAATACAGTAATTACAAAAATCTTAAATATCCTATCAAAATGCATTGAATTTTCATGACTAATAAACATATCTTTAAAAAACCTTGTTGCATTTTTTGTTTTCTTAAGTTAGGCAAGCAATTATAAAAAAAGCTAATTCCTCACCCAAATTCATTCCTTTCACTGTTTTGCTGTTTTAATCTTGTGCTACCGGCATGCTTTAACCTCCGAGTCAGATACTCAATATTCTTGTTCTGCACGTTCATAGTTGGTTTCTTAGGATTCAGCCTCTGGCATGTTTCATATTTAGTTTATCACTGGCAATGCACTATTGACCCATAAACAATAGCTCCTCCCCTTGACTTACATGTGTACTGGGCAGTGACCCCAACAATGCTTTTATCAATGGTAACTAATTTAATTAGGCAACACCAATTCAGTTGATATGTATGGTAAAAATGACTTAAATAACATTAAAGTAAATGAATGAGAAACTTGCACTAAGCAGTAAATTTTAAAGAAGGTATGAAATGAAAACCTTGCGACTTATGGGTCATCACATTTGCTTTTTCCTGCTGAATTATACCTAACATAATTATGTAATTTTACTATCAATTGACATCTTTGACTGTACTGACCTAGTTCATCTAAAAACTCAATTTTCAGCAGTTAGTGTAACAGTTATATATTCGACTTCAAATACAATTATTATATTCAACACCAAATGTAGTGTTCCACAGTTAGTGTAACAGTTATATATTCGACTTCAAATACAATTATTATATTCAACACCAAATATAGTGTTCCATAGTTAGTGTAACAGTTATATATTCGACTTCAAATACAATTATTATATTCAACACCAAATATAGTGTTCCACAGTTAGTGCCACGTATTGAATACCAAATGCAAGGTGTCTTTGTCCTGTATATGTGCATGTACCTGCAGATATTGTCCTGAAGCCTGCCTTGTCTGGGAGGACATCCTAGTCAGCCATCCCACAGACATGCTTGCCATCAAGTTTGCTCATGACTCCTACTTTTATTTGGGCTTCCAGCCTCAGATGAGAGACTCCATTGCACGCGTCATCTCTCAGTGGACTCCAGATATGCCTTTGTATAGGTAAGTACTCATCTTTTTGGTAACTGGTAAAATGGCAGTTTGGTTATTTAAAGACTAATGTTTTGCATGATACTTTGGCTCCCCGAAGCATTTGTTTTTTAATTTGTGAATAGACTGCCATAGCTCTGTTAGGGTACAGTCAGTAATTCTTTGGCAATTTGTTTTGCGTATCTACTTAACCCCTTACAAGAATGTTCGGACGCATCTGACTATCTCTGTGCCCCTATTGACCGTCTAATTTTTCCATTTTCTTCTGTATCTTTGAAGTTACTTCAGATTTTTATGAAATTTGGCGAATTGTAAGGAGGCAATAACACCTTTATATTTTCAGATGGATTTGGAGTATTTGTGCCACCTTTAGGCCATTTTTGTTATTGTGAGTTTATTTTATGGCGTCTGCCGCTCTGTCCACAAAAGCACTTGAAGGATCATTATGGAAATTAAGTGATGTGCTGCTACTAAGAAGACTACAACTGTCAATTATTTTCACACTGGTCTGACTACTGTGGCACTCCACTTTGTCAGTCTGTCTACTGTGGAGTCCCCTTGGCTGTAATTCAGATTTTCTTTGCGTTTGCCTCAGTTGATATCATCCAAGTTACTTGATGGATGTTCATGAAATTTTGCAATAAGTTATCACTAAGGAGATGTCAACCTCTGCTCAAGTCAATACAGATGGATTTGATCTATATCGCGCCCCCTAGTGAACTTTTTATTATTTTCATGTCTGTTTTGTCATCTGCCTTTGAGTTCCTATTGGCCAAGCTGCCTGGCGATTCGTGATGGTGATAGGTGTGAAATTCCTACTGACGAGAATATAGCTGATTTGCTTTGCATACCCTGAAGGCTATTTTAAATTTACATTTTAGTACATAGCTTCCTTTTAGTAGTAATATTTAAATTATTAATCATCTCTTGTATCTGTACCGTATGCATTGCAAACGGTTGGATGCATATCAACGCTCTACATTGCTCTTGTAAAATGTTAAAATCAATTTTTATGGTAGTCTTTCACAGGTCCATTGGTCATTTATCATAATGTGCAGGTTTCATAACCACAATTTTATTGAGGTAGGTTGCCAAAAATAATTGTCTATTGCATATTGAGTATATCAATAAGACTATATTTATGCCGGGTGGGGGGGTCACTCCCATTGACAGGGTAGCCACAGGCGTGTACCACAACTTGCTGAAAGACCAATTATTACGGGTGCCAGGTCTTCTTATTACACTCCCTTTTGCAGGGTAGATTTTTTCCCTCACCCCTTGTGAAATGGAAATGTAGGGGCCTGTTGGTGAAAAAGTACCGCCTAACCACAATTTTTGGTACACGCCTGCGGGCACCTTGGCAATATGAGTGACACCCCAGGAAATTTACATTCAGTTAATCCCCTCTTCAGTTACCTCCTGGGTATGCACTCATTTGGTCTTGTGGAAACCAACATGTTTGAGGAGGCTGAAAAGGTCGCTAAGAAGGTAAGTGGACCATGATGTTCATTTGCAAAGTATTATTTGTCAGCCTGTGTCAAAACAAAATTAACGCTCAGTTTCTTGATTTTGCACTTGATTTACCTGCCGAGTTGTTGCTTCCTGTTGTGTTCTGCATATTTTGTGGTGAAACACGTCCCTACTGTAACTATCTTGTTATGTTTGTGTTGTTTGACATATATATGTCTTCTCTTTGTTAACATGTGATCAAGCTAGCTTCCTTAGCGAGATTCTTGCATCGATATGACACGTGCATTTTATTGCCACAACTGATATTGTTGGTTATTTGTTAGGGACTTGAGATGAATGCACGTGACGCCTGGTCCACTCACTCACTAGCACATGTGTTGGAGATGACTGGTAGACAGAATGAAGGCATTGCCTTTATGAGCAGCACTCTCAGTGACTGGGAGGTAAGTTGTGACTATGCACTAACTTAAAGGATGTATTTGCATGCTCCTAACTATGTTAATGTGTAGGGGGAACTAACCGACAATGCTACTTTGACATAATCTACGTTAAACAAAGTGCAGTTGTATTCATTGACAATTTGTAAATGTGAAAACAAATCAAAAAATTCTAAAAATAGGTGACCTTGTGGGCTCACATAGCCCACATCATGCTGTTATGCCCCCTCACCACATCAAAATAATGACTGGACACAGTTCAGTGATTTGCGTCAGATCATTTTTGCCACAGACCTCGTTCTTAAAAACAATCACAAGCAATCACAGAGATAAAGAATTAGGCTGCAATTTCCACTTTAAGATTTGTTGACTAACTTTGCAAGATAACTCAGCTGTTTATTGCTATTTAATGACATTTCTGTTCCTTTTCTAGCCATGTGGTATGCTGGCCTGTCATAACTTCTGGCACTGGGCTGTTTATCACATTGAAAAGGTTGGTTCCTGCAAGGGCGAGTATTGCATGCAGAAGTGTAGTGTTTGCATGGTGCTATTGCATCATTTGATGCAATTAACATAAACAAGGTGCAATTTGATATCATGGGTATGTCACCTTGGGTACAGTTTTGATAAGTTGTAAAAAAAATAAACAAAAAGAACACATTTTTTTAGTCTTCCTCTGATAAAAGAACTGTGTCAGATTTGCTTCATTTTTCAAATATGTTGTGTATCTTTCTATGGTTATGATAATTTTGAAACTGTTTTCAAAGAGTCCAAGAAGTTAAAATGTACACCAAAAAGTTAGGGAGATGGGTCGACCCCAGTGTTAGGAAGTGTAGGTCAAACAGTGTTAGATATTTTTGATCACTTTGAATTATGCCTCTTGTTGTCGAGGGTACCGAAGTGATATGCATAAGTGAACTGTTGGGTAAACTGTGGAGTTTGTCTAAGCTCATCATCAGGCAGGTGTAGTACCATTGCCACAGTCTTGGTCTAAACACATTGATTATGCATCATGTATGTCATTTTCACCTGATAGGGGGAGTATCAAGCTGCACTGGATATCTATGACAACGAGTGTGGTGTTCGATGTAAGTCTGGAGCTCTGTTAGACATAGTGGATGTCTGCTCCATGTTGAACCGACTTCAGTTTGAAGGTATGCAAACCTGTTTTTATTAAATAACAACAAGACTTGTGTAGCAGAGTTGAAAAATTTTGTACAAATTGTTCATACATCCCCAGACTCAGACATTACCCTGACCCTTCCAGTGCCCGGAACAAAGTGGTCCCCAGCCCCAGGTGGTGCCTGCAGGTCCAGGGAGTGTTCAGACTCGAGTAGTGCCCAGAGCCTGGCAGTGCCCAGAGCCAGGCAGTGCCCAGACCCAAGCAGTACCCAGAGCCAGGCAGTGCCCAGAGCCAGGCAGTGCCCAGGCCCAGGCAGTATCCAGACTCTAGCAGTGCCGTAGCCTCAGGAAGTGTTCAGCCCCAGGCAGTGCCCAGACCCAAGCAGTGTCCAGAACGAGATGGTGGCAGTTTGATAAAACATTTGTGTACTGTACTGAAGGTGGATCTTTAATTGTTACAGGTGTGGATGTTGGTGACCGTTGGGAGAGCTTGTATGAGATATGCCGTCCACATATTGATGACCACATACTCGTGTTTAATGATGTACATCTACTCTCAGCATGCCTTGGAGCCAAACAGACAGACACAGTGAATAAAATGATGGATTCCATGAAAGAGTTTGTGACGTAATTACAATTAAAGTGTATAACATTGTGCATATTTCTTATAAAACTTTATTATTTTATTTAGTTAAATGTGCAATTTTAAAGCCATGTTTTTCATTATGGCTTATTTGCCTTTTGTTGTTCCTGTAATACATAAAGGTGCATATTGATGCCATCTCTGTTTCTGTGTCTACTTTTTGCTTGTTCAGTTCTAAGAGCTTTTTCCGTTTGGATTTTTTTTTAAGATTATCATTTACACAATAGTACAAAAACAAACAAACAAATAAGTACATCCATTCATTCACGCATGCACACCTCAGGAAAGACCATTCTTGTATCTCGTTTAAAGTAAATAACTTCTACATGTAGTTAACGTGAACAACATAATTTTCCCATTTCGCAGAGAAGCTGTCATATACAAAGTTTTTGTATGCAATTAATTTTTCAGCATTGTAGTACTCATAAGTCTCTCTTACGATCGAGTTATTCTTGGACTTTACGAGACGCATGATTTTCTTTTTAACATTTTGCTTGTAATAGCCAAACAGTACATTTACAGTGAGAGATGTCACAAAAATATACCGTTTGGAAAAATTGCTTTTTAAATCATTACATCTCAAGAACCTACTAGTGCACAGTTTTCACTTACAATTGCAGTCACTGACAATTTAAACATATACACATCAGCTTTCTCTTTCAGTCAATGTGACGGATTCAATAAGAACATAACAGCCAAGGTGGGCCTCGCTATTTGCGAAGCCTTTATTGCATACAGTGATGGGGACTTTGCAAAAGCTGTTGATTTATTCCTTCCCATAAGATATGATGTTGTGAAGATAGGTGGCAGTAATGCTCAGGTAAATAGTGTAACTCAGTCATATCTGCTGCTGTCTTGAGTAATAGATAGGTGGACTTGCTATCTTCATTGAATTCCCTGAGTTTATTATGTAGATAAGTGAAGCTGCTATCTTCATTGAGTATCCTGAGTAGTAGATAGGTGGATCTGCAATCTCCAGTGTGTGCCCTGAGTTGTAGTTGTGGAGCCACTATCTCCATCTGCATTATATTTTATTCACGCAATCGCCATTTTGAAAAAAGAGCCTCTTTTTAGGTTTAGAAAACGATGCAATTGAGTCATATGAGGCTCGTGAAAAATCAAGTTTTTGCTCTGTGATTAAGCACGGAATACATTGTTTTTGACACCTTAAAGGATGGGGTTTGTAATATGGTGACTACGTGAGTAAGGTGTATAGAGTGGCCTTAGTTACAGATAGGTGGGGCTGTTATCCTCAGAGTGGCCTTAGTTACAGATAGGTGGAGCTGCGATCTTCATTGATTATCATTTTAGCCAGCCTTTGTCATGAATGCATTGCTAAAGCGATAGGTGCTTTTAATAGGACATCAAATCACATTTAATAAATAGCCCTCTTGACAACAGCAGTTTTTGTAAAAATCTATTGACAAATTTTAAGGTGCTGTTTCTAATGTTTAAGTTGTTTATGTGTTACAGCGCGACATGTTTCACCTGTTCTTGATCAACGCCGCCTTGAGGTCTCCCTCCAAGCACCATCATAGACTGGCCAGGTATATTCACAATGAGAGTCACAAACTTTTTGGCAAACAGCTATGAAACACCACCATGCGAATCTTGAATCTTAGATAAGATATTGAAAAAATGATTGGGCAGTTCATTTCAGTTGTTTGATAGCTGATTATAGAGCTGTGATTACATTGGTGAACCATTAACATGTTTCCATACTCCACTGCTTTCTATAGTGTGTGTAGCAGGCGAGTTTGACTCTCTTTTCTCAAGAAAATATATGTAATTCGTGAGTCCAAGGTTTCGTCCACTATCTTGAATACTTAACGTTGTAGAGTAAGCAAATCAATTCACATGGCTTTACCATGTTAGTGTACAAGCACGAGAGTGCAAACAAAAGCAAAATTTCAAAATTTTTGAACGTTATTGATTGGATTGTCAAATTATGTCTTTCGCAATATATTTAGGATTGTCACAGACTCATAATATCTTTTTGAGAACCTCGAATGCTTAATTTTGGAGTACACTGTAAAATGCCAATTTGGTTGGTAAAAATGCGGCGGTAATTATAACAACCTGGCTTGTTTTCACAAAGTAGGGTCAGTATTGATACTGTTAGTATAGAAGTAACTAAGGAGCCTGTTCTGAGAAACCAACTTAAGTTCATTTTTTACTTATAGTTTAAGATTTTTGTCTCAACCCCCAAAATGTTAACCTTTCACAAATGGTAAAGTTAGTTTAAGACAAAACTTGTGTCAAAAACTAAGTCATTTGAAGTTAAGATCACTTTCTTGTAATGGACTAATTAAAACAAACTTATGGTTTATCTTGAAATTGACTTAACCTTAAAATTTGTCTTAGCAGAGATAGTTTTCATGTTCTTGGTATCTGGATATAAAAGTGAGTCTTTAAATTATTTCAGATGAAGCCTTAGTGCCATTAAAATCTCGTACAATCACTTAGATGCTGGAATGCCGTGCAGTTACCGATGGATAAAAATATAAATTAGTAAAACTGTAGCACACCCTCGACAAAGAGCGCATCGCTCGATATGTGGGGATATTTTAATATATTTTAGTACCGACGCTCATCATTTTAGTTTTACTACTTTTACTATTTCACAAAGTCGCAGATCGCTTGGCATCGACAGCCCAACAAAACCGAAATCTGATAAGAGCTGATTTGATGAATTATCTGAAACGCAGCATCATTGACGTACCGATAGAATTTATTTGGAAATAATGATTTCGTCAACTACTCGCGATTTTAAGCATTTCATTGTTCGGTCTCCATAGGGAGCAATTTAATTGACTTGTTTGCTTACTTAATGTTCCTCCATACGAGTGCACAGGGTCTGGGCATGCTCAAGTCTATACCATGGACACATATATGGGACTAGTTTCCATTCACTAGATTTCATGATCAAAACCTGCCATTGTCAAACGAATGAACTAGTTTCCTAATGTGAACAACCATGAGTTTTCAGAAGTGTTGATTGCTTTGTAAACATGAGATACCATAACTGTCGCCTGTTTTGTACTGGTTTTGTCGAGTTTGCTGTTTTTTTTCTACTGTGTTCGTGATAATCAACATATTTTGACTTGTGCTGGCACTAGAATGCTTTGCATGTATACCAATGAGCTCTTAAACAATCCCTGGCTTGACGTGTGTTTTGCTGGTTCTTATTGCCATTTATCTAGTCATGCATGTCATGCTTTTGTTTTCTTTTCAGACATTTGCTGTATGAGAGGAAGGCACTGAAGCAGTGTGCTCCAATGACAGATCGCTTGATCGGCAGAGCTATGGCATTACATGCAGACTAATGCAAAGATGACATCTATTGTGCAATAGTCGCACTTAGCAGTTGACTCTTCTAGATTATCAGCTGGTGTTATCCATTTGAATAGGAAGCACATGCGGGTGTGTGGCTCTGTAAGATATAACAATGTTTTCTTGTCTAAATAATCATGCAAAAATTGTTGGGCACTGGAATTGCCACTTTAACTTAATAATGTAATGTGCCGTACTATGTTGTGAAATGCAAGTAAACGAAATTCTGGGTTAAAATTGGTAGCCAAATGTAAAGCCAGGTGAGATGGTGCATTTCATGGCATAACACATCAGATCTAGACATGTCAGTACTTGGAGAAGCAATTTGTAATCAAGGTGTCGAAAAGGAAGTTACATTTGTGGAAGCAGTACATGTATGTTCTGGTGCACACCCTCTGCTATATGTCTCAACTTTGCCAGAGTTCATCCAATTTACAAAGTCAACACTTTCATTAAGGGGGGAATTTGAACCTTATTCTAGATGAAAATGTGTGGATTGGATTGCTAATTGATAAAACTGACCCTGTGCAATTGCAGTTTCAAAATTTATAAAACAGGTTGGAAGTGGGCAGAGTGTGTAAACATTACAAAAACCTCCCACTTGGTCTCCAGACGAGGCTAGTTCTGATATAAATCTAACCCATTATTTAGTGTTCCTGTGTGCTTTTGTGTGGTCTGATGACTCCCAGGCCAATTATCTATGACATGGTTCAAAGAGTTTCTTACACTGTTCGTCAATGGATGCTAGAGAACTGAAGCTTAAAGCATATAGTTATTGGCTAATTTTGTTATTTCTTTGAGTACAAAGCTACCCTAGCTTAATTTGTACGAGGAATTCAATTTCAGAATCCAAATAGTTGGAAAAAACACTATTTTTAACCACTGTTTTTTACTGTGAAGCCATCGCTAATGCAGTTCTTCTCCCCACTTGAGGACCTAGGGCCAGCGTCTCCAATAAACAGGCCTCTTGGCGACACCAAGAATTGTACTAATCTGTTGACAAAGTAGTTGCAGTGAAACGGGCTGAGTTTCTAATTGCATAATTACAATTGGTGCTGCTTCCTAATTGGAATGTGGAAGTGGCCAGTCATGAGACTGTACACGGTTACTCAAAAGGAATGTGTATCTTCTTGGTAGCCTCTATGTACTGTGCAAGTTATCATTTAATGACAATAAACTTGCGGCATTCCATTGAAGAAACTGCAATTAGTTACAAAAGGCAGGTTGATGATCATCCAATTGTTATGATAGAACCTCCCGAGTAGCCAGCGCATCTTTTAGCTTGGGACGGTCAAAATTTTGTCTGCAAACTGCAAGACTGTTCAACCAATTATCTGCGATTTCACACCCATATACATTAAGCCGTTTACTTGTGCATTGTTGATCTCCAGTTTCTGAGCATTCATCTGAAATGTGATCACTCGAAATGTTTACCATAAAATGGTTCTGGTGTTGGTAATAAAATAATTATTTTCTACTACTTTCATTGTCTGTCTTCTAGCTTTTCAAGTAGTTTTAATTTGGTTGGAACAAAGTTTGTTGAAAATGACTTTATCGCAACTCTGAACTAACTCGGGTTCACTTGGAGTCTGGTACTGGTATAAGCCTACGATAAACCCTTTTTCATTTTCCAAGGTCTGCTAACATTATTGTGAATGCCCATAATTTTTAAGGTTCTTTTCTTAAGCTAAATATGGTACGAAAACTGCGAAGCAAATTTGATGTTTCACATATTAGATGAAAAAAGTGAAAAAATACAATTTAACTTGTCTTGCCCTATTGCACCCAGTGTGTGTAGTAGTTGGCCAACAGTGTCCGAACATATAAAAATGGACCAAAATGCATCGGTTACTGTAATGGGCTGCTGCTTGAATGACCTTCGATCAAGGTCATTCATTGTCTGAACATGACACGAGGTGAAGCAGAAGATAATCCGACGCGTAAGGTAAAGGCAGCATTGCAAACCTCGCCACACTTTCGGGCCTACATAAGGGCGTACACAGTACTCCCTTCATTAGTGATGGTGTATATCCAGAATAAGCTCCCATTGGCATAGCTGACTAATTGCTGTTCCAGTAAAATCCGTGTGGGAGGGGGGGACGGCAGTAGAAATAAAAATTCATGGGTGGTGGTCTTCAGAAGAAAACACAAATGAAAGCGCTCAGAGGAGCGAACCTTGGCGAAATTAACCAAAAAGATGACCACAAAGATGATGACGAATATGACGACGATGGCGGCGAGGATGAACAAAAGAAGTAATAATAACATACACATGACGAACGTAGAAGTCCGAAATCAGTAAGAAAAAGGCTACAGTCTTGAGCTACACTTGGCGAAATTAACGGAAAAGAGAACGACGGAGATGATGACGAAGATGATGACGATGAGGACGAATTTGATGATGGTGGTGGCGATGATGAACAACATCTCAACATTCATATGATGAACTTAAATGTCATAAATCAATAAGAAATGGGCTACAGTCTAGTTCATAGAAGGTAAACCAACATCAATGCAGCCAGAGCGCTCAACAAAGGAACAGCGTTATCAGAAAATCTCAAAGAACTCAAAAAGTAGACGTCCTAGCGAAAAATGGAAAACATCTTCTGAAAGCCCGTTCAAAATTCTATCTAAACTGATGCTATCGTTTAATTCCAAAAATTGTTCGAAAAAAATGAAATTTTGCGTTTTTTTTAAGAAATTCAAAGTCAAATAACTCGGAAACGGTAAGTCTGAGAAAAAAATTGTTACAGGCCATTTGAAAGAATATACTTCAAAGAATCCACATGCAAAAAATCACGTCTTTTTCTCTTCCCGTTTAAAATCGCACTCCAGCACGACTGAAAATGGGTCAACATGCGCCAGATCCGCCATCTTGAAAGCAACTTCCGGTTTTTTGG